>CM062817.1:901707071-902212071 GCA_031772625.1 Pinus tabuliformis | reverse complement strand
CCTCCCTTTTTTGCATCACAAAGTCCTTGAGGATATTGGGAACACTTTGGGTAAATTTTAAAAAATGGACATGGAAAGAACTAATAAAGGCATCTTCACCTTCATTAGAATATGTGTGGAGATTGACCTTAGTAAACGCATTCCAAATCACATACTATTGAAACACCAAAATTTTCAGTGGTCACAAGTTTTAGATTATGAAAACACAACCTTTAAATGTCGTGTTTGCTTCCAAATAGGTCACCTACAAAACACATGTCTGCATGCAAAAAAGAATCCAAAAATAAAAAGAAACAGTCTAGGAGGCCAAAAGGTTGGCATTTTTCAGACCCTCATCTTTCAAAAGATGAGGTTGATGATTTGAAGGAAAGTCACCATGTTGTTGGGAAAAGTATCCAATACGGAATGACCCTATCCCACTCTAAGGGTGATAGTACCTCAGCAACAACCAAATGTAAAGCTATTCGAGATTACTTCTTTATGAGATGTAAGAGAGGGGAGAAAGAGATCCACTAACCGTTGTCTTCCGCTAATGATTGATCCAATCTTCTCTCTTTGCTGCTTGCTCCCAGCTCCTTGCTCTTTCACTGGCCCAGCTACACAAAGATCCTGCAAAAGGGCAAGAGAGGGAAACTACAAGAAGCATACATTCATAATTGATTCAAGGATTAGAATAAATCAAATACACAAGTATAACAATTCACCATTGAGACACATGCATATAGGAGAACCTCAAATGCTTTATTAATGGAAGAAGTAAAGTTCTGAGAGTGTTACAACCATAAGAGGCCCAATCCAGCAACACCTCCCAGCAGAAAGAAATCTCCTCTTCACATCCTTCAAGCAAATCACCCAATAGTTCTATACTCAAACCAACAGCACTTCCTTACATTCACAAGATTCCAGCCCCCCTAGACCTCATGAGAGAGCTCTATATATAGGAGTTTTGGAGAAAGGATGAGTCAGCTTGAGGCTGGCATGAAGCTGACTAGTGTCCTCTCCCACTTCAGTTATTCTTCAGTTCTTGAGTCCACTTGGAGGTTCTTGCTTCCACTTGGAGATCTAGATCCTCTTACTCATCACAAGGCGAATTCCCTGATCCAAGTGTCATTTTGGAAGCTTCCTGGGCATTGACACATTGAGGAATGACTGTGCCACTTGGCCAAACTCGCCCAGCGCAGGTAGCCTTCATTAAAGTTGACATTCAGCGCAGGTACAGAGTGGAGCAGTTGACATTCAGCGCAGATGCTCAGTGGAGCAGTTGACATGATCCAGAATTAGCTTGTTTTTGAGTGTTTTCAGGTGGAGAACTGATATTTAGTGCTGTGGTTTGCTGACCTTGTTCCTCTAGGGGTAGGAACAACATGTTTAGGGACTTTGGATCCCTTAGATTATTGACATTTCATGCTTCATGCTGTAAGGCACAAAAATGTCTATAACATTTGCCCCCTAAAGTATGAGGTCGTTTATCGGGTGAAATGCTTTATCAGGAGGATCCGAAGTTCATTCAATCGCTGAGAGGTGACCTGTAATAAAATACAATACAATACATTATTTTTCATTCTGCTTTCATGATCTAGCTGAGGCGGGCATTCCCATGCCGAGCTTTATAAATTCATTTTGGTACATAGAACAGACGATCGTCTGATGGTAGACTGATAATTCTCTGCTGAAATTATCATCCTTTGAGTAGGATGATCATCTGCTGCAATGATGTACATATCAAATGTCTTTATATTCCCTGAATATATATCGCAGCCCGGATGGATGAAACTAGATCCGGGGTCTTCAAACTCGTTCGATCTTCACTCTAAGTACAAGTCGATCCATGTGAGAATTGCGCTGAAGTCGAACATGGAAAGACATCGCTTGATTACCGGTCAATAATGTAAGCCGTTAACAAGCACGAGAGGAATCACCGATAATGATAATGACCCTCAAGGTACTGCAGTACAATTCACGTGGTGTGAATAAAGGACTTAGCGTCGAACACCACGCAAAATCTTCTGGTCGAATGTCATTGATGTATACCTGTCGCCGGAAGTGAGAAACTTGCCATTGAGGCATGCAAGCTTCAAAGTACTGAGGGGGGTGTTCCTAGATCAACTTCTTGGATAATGAGCTGAAGTCGACAAGAAGCGATCCATCAAAGGAGGGCCTTAATGAATCCCACATCAGTGACACGGAACGGAGCTAATGATTTTAGTGGAGGTGAAAACAATCTGTGAGATATGATTCAGGGTGGCGATCATGGGTGGATGAAGGATAATGTATGGCAGTGGATGGGACACGGTTGACTCTTTCTGAACAACATCTCTTGAACATATAACGACACTGATGCGATGGATCGGTAGCATTACCCCAAATGTGGTTGGTTTGGTGAAGACCATGGTGATGAGACCGGTGAATGAAACAACCCAACCCGATGTGATACGGAGGAAAAGTGTCATGTTCAAGAGTGACTTGCTACCATTAAATCTTTGAGGTTCTCCCAATTTTTCCCCAGTCATTTCTGACCAGTACCTCTTTATTTTTGTCAAGCTTGAGGAGGATAACATATGCTTGTTCTATAACCTGCCCTTCGGGCAAGCCCATCGCTATGTTTTAACGAGCCTAGCGATAGGGAAACTCGTTCTCGTCTAAAGACAAGTTTGTCGCTATTTAATCATTTTAACGAGTCTAACGACAAAGAAAACTTGGTCCTTTTCATTTTTAGAGAGTCTGAAAAGGTACAGAAAGTTAACTCCAAAATTCCTTTTTCGTCATCTAATCCCTTAAGTCCGAAAAAGTATAAAACAATACAGAAGGAATGAGTTTTCGATAACTTTAACGAGCCGAATAAAACAAGCACTCGACCTTTTTGTGTAATAATCCCTCAGGTCCAAAAAGATTAAAATCTAGAGGAGGGATAGCTCTTCCGGTCACTTTAACGAGCTGGAAGGCCAAAACTCGGCAAACTTTTCATATTTTACGAGTCAGGAGAAAAGAGCTCAAAGAAGACTCGTCTTTTGAGGAACGAGTGATAAACAGGGATAGCAGCAGATTCCAGGTACAGGTTGGAATTTTCCAATCACGGCAGTGTCACAAGGATGGCTAAGTGAAATCACTCTTCGCAGCTATTCCTCAAAATGGGTAAACAATCATATGGGGGTGAACGATCGGCCAAATGGAATGGAGGTGGCAGGTGCAAACACGACCAAGGCTTTTTTATGGCTAATAAATTTACGATCACAATGGTTATTTACCGGAATATGTTCATTTTTTAATGAGCTTAAACTCTGGAGAAAACTCTTGCTCAATCTTATGTTTATTTTTTAACGAGCATGAACTATGTGCTAAAACTGCTCGGATCTCGCTTTTCTATTTTTTAACGAGCATAAATTCCGCGGTAAAACTGCTCGATAATACCAGTCATAAGATAAGAATGTCTCCTGTGAGATCTCTATTTTTTATAGAGCTTCATCTTCACTAAGCTTTGCTCCCTCTCATCCTTTCTTTATGCAAGTTCGGAAACGGCTAATCCCAAAAACATATAAATAACTGCTCTTAGCTTGCACTCCAAAAGGTTTGCATGCCCCCAGGTATAAAGTACAATTTCAAGGCTGCCCCTACTTATCCGATAAAACATTTGTTTTAAAGGGTGAGGCTTGCCTCTTTCTGGTTACCCAAAGATTGTTTTGTTAACACCATCAAACGAAAACATTTCCTCGACACTGTCTACCGAAGTAGACAATGGTGAATGACCTTTGTCAAGCAAGTAACCTTAACAAAAGAATCCTGTTCTAGAACAACCCCTCTTCCATCCACAGACGGGGTACGGACTAGTCATATTCTTTCGCGGAAATTCTACCTTATACCCAAGGTTTCCTCTGCCCGAAGCAGACCAGGATGCATGCCCCCTGGGTTCCAGTCCCATCTTTCCGAATCACTCGCACTCATCGGGAAGGAGGACTGGGGGTGGAGACATTTCTTGAGTGAATAGACCATTGAGGGTTGGTATGTGACTATTTGCGATGCGTGATCCCGGAAATGAAAGTTGGTCTACGAGCTTGACCATTCTTCCTTCGTGTGGAAAACACATTACTCTAAAGAGTGAGGAGACTATAGCTCCCATGCAATATATATAGTCTCGTCCAAGGAGTAGGTTATAATCCAAGGGTCCTTGAACGACCATCACGTTCATTTGAACGGTCTTCCATTTCAATGTAACAGGTACATTGGGGAGGATCCCTAATGGTCGACTGGTTCCTTTGTCAAAACCCGAGAGATTTCTTATCTCAGGCAAAAGCTCCGGGGAACCCAGTGCTTTCCAAGCAATAGAGGAAAGGATACTCACAGATGCCCCTTCATCAATGATAGTTCCAGCCATTACCATTCTATAAATTTGGACTATGATTCTGAATGGTACACTGGCTGGCAACCGGGGTCTGCCTAGTTGGTTCCATTCAAAAGATACAACCAGGTTGCTTGGTGGTGGGACTGAATACACGGCCGGATATGACCCTGACAATGTTCCTTCCTGCAATAAAGGAATGGGCACATTGCCCTGATGCTCATCAGAGTCTGTGTTGATGAAAAGAATCTGGATGGTGTCATCCTTATTCTCTTCAGTGAGGGTGTCATTTGAAGATGAATCTTCAGTGACGGTGTCATTTGAGGATGAAACCTCTGAAGGAAGAACCGGGTCAACTGCCGTATCGACCTTTAGACTTTCGTCTGGTCTGGATTCAGTAGGTTCATTTTCAATGACTGACGCTTCAGCTGACCACTTGAGCGGGCCAGCTGTATTTTCAACCAATGAAGGACTTGGCACGAGTTTTTTGTATCCAGGAGGAAGTCTCAACGGTGAAACCGGACGATCTTCCAAAACTCTCTTCGCTTCGTCTAAGAAGGGACAACGGTGGATGGCGTGATCGCCTTTACACAGTTTGCAGGGGGATCTTGCTCCCCCTCTTTGTCTTGAACCTTCACTTTCGCTGGTTGACGGTAAGCATTCAACATGGCTATCAGAGGTTGATGCTCCCGAATTGTGCAAACGAGGTGACCAGTCCCTTAGTATCCGGGGAATACAGGGACAATCTCTATGGAAGTGGTCTCCTCTACATATGACACATGGCAATTTAGGCCCGGTCTGTGCTGTGTGTGGATTTTTGTCAGATGTCTTTTGCTTGCCCCCAGTCGCCTTAGGCTCCTTCTTCTTCTTCTCTCTCTCCTTCTTCTCCTTCTTCTTCATGGGAGCTTGGCTTTTGCCGGCTCTACCTTGCGAAGATGAAGGATCGGAGGAAGAGTTATAGGAAGTAGAAGGCTGGTGGGCAGCTCTAGACTGATCTAACTGTTGACTCGACTGTTCAGGAACCATGGTGTTCTGAACTACATTGGTTGAGAATAGCCAAATAGGCAGGCCAATTGTCAGTCCTGGAAGCGACAATGTGGCCATGTGGGGCGCACCAACTTCTCCCCAAGAGGAGAAAGGACTAGGATTTCCATCATGTGGAATTCCTTGGTTGGGGCGTTCCATGTTCTCAACCTACAGATCAACGCAGGAATAGGAGGTGATTATGTTCCGTTTAAAATAAATTTTATAACGACGCTTTAGACACAACTTGCTTTTTCACTTTTTAAGAGTCGAGAAAAAGCTAAAGATGACTCTAGTCTCCTTCGATGTTTTAACGAGCCCGAAGTGACAAATGCTCGGATGGACTTTTTCAGTTATAGAGTTTGAAAAAGGCCAAAAGAAACTGCTCTGGAGATCTAGGCAGAGGGTGTGCCAAACTTTTCGCAAAACCACAGAATACGTTTTACGGTACGGGTGGTCGATCTTCGTGAATGCTGTGTTCACTGCATTGCGATTAGTAGGGCGGCCGACACGGTTTCCTATGGATAAAGGCTTTGTTACTATAGGGGTCTCCCAATATATACGCGACGGTACGTGGGAGCACAAGTCCGTATTGATACTTATCGCTTCACCGTGGAGGAATCACCCAACCACTCAACGCTAAGATATCACGTTTAACGACGCCGGAACACGTCTCTAGCTTAGACCTCTATGTGTTTGCGTTATGTTTCAATGCGTTGTTATGTAAATTCAATTTATTTTAAGGTTGATCTTGTTTAGCAGTTTGCCTTTATGGATCACCACGAGATGTATAGTAACACTCCTAAATGCAGTCTAAGATGATAAGCAAGCTTTTCAATCTTTCAACTTTGAAAATCTTAACTACTGAGGGAAAAGAAAGACAACATCTTTTCACACAGATCATAGAGCACACACTAATGCACTTTTTCCTAAATCAACATACAAGCGGTCAAAATGCACATGCACAATGCAGGTATTTCTTTTCTCTTTCTTAATGTTGGTGCAATACAAAAAGAAAGCTGTTGTATAATTTCGAATTCAATTTCAAGCGAAAGCAAACAAGCTTGTCCAAAATCAAAAGACACCTTAAGATTTACTTGTTTCGACACTAGAAATATATGAATTCAAACCATATGACGAAAGCAAAAGCTCAATCAGCTATGAACAGCAAACAAACTAACTCTTAAGATCAAAACGACACTTATCACAGGTCTAGATCTAAGAGGCCACAGCAAGACTAGTTCACTTTCGTTATGGGAAACTGTAAATGATATAAGAAATACACAAAGAACAAACACAGTTTCTTTATACAACCGAGGCGGAATAGTGGCAAGGAAAGTTGGTTTCAGATAGGTACATTGACTGGTAACAGGCTGCAAAAACAAAGGTGAAAACAGGGCAATAAACAGGAGGGAACCCCAGTAGCACTAGGCAAAACTGGTTCAGCGCAGGTAGTACACTGGCAGTTTGACCTTTAGCGCAGGTAGCCCCTTCGGGAACTGCGCTGAAATGCAGACTGCCTTCACAGTGCCTGCACTGAAGAGACAAACTTTCGTTTTTCTCAGTTTCCGGGTCACAGATTGCTCAAAAATTCACAGTTTTTGGCCAAATCAGAAGCTATCAGTCAAGTACACACTAAGGGATGAAAAGGAGGATGAAAAGCTATCACTAAGAGCTATTTAGAGTCCTTGTGGATCAGCTCTTCAAATCATAAACTTTCCCAGCAACTGAGCTAGAGTAGCTGCCCTCTACTTTGCATTTGAAAGATCCAAATGCAGTTCGATTCGGTACTCCCTGTGTTTATGAAATGAATAGCAAAAACACAAACAACCAACAAGATACGATCCCCAGCGGAGTCGCCAATTTGTTGTTGGGAAAAGTATCCAATACGGAATGACCCTATCCCACTCTAAGGGTGATAGTACCTCAGCAACAACCGAATGTAAAGCTATTCGAGATTACTTCTTTATGAGATGTAAGAGAGGGGAGAAAGAGATCCACTAACCGTTGTCTTCCGCTAATGATTGATCCAATCTTCTCTCTTTGCTGCTTGCTCCCAATTCCTTGCTCTTTCACTGGCCCAGCTACACAAAGATCCTGCAAAAGGGCAAGAGAGGGAAACTACAAGAAGCATACATTCATAATTGATTCAAGGATTAGAATAAATCAAATACACAAGTATAACAATTCACCATTGAGACACATGCATATAGGAGAACCTCAAATGCTTTATTAATGGAAGAAGTAAAGTTCTGAGAGTGTTACAACCATAAGAGGCCCAATCCAGCAACACCTCCCAGCAGAAAGAAATCTCCTCTTCACCTCCTTCAAGCAAATCACCCAATAGTTCTATACTCAAACCAACAGCACTTCCTTACATTCACAAGATTCCAGCCCCCCTAGACCTCATGAGAGAGCTCTATATATAGGAGTTTTGGAGAAAGGATGAGTCAGCTTGAGGCTGGCATGAAGCTGACTAGTGTCCTCTCCCACTTCAGTTATTCTTCAGTTCTTGAGTCCACTTGGAGGTTCTTGCTTCCACTCGGAGATCTAGATCCTCTTACTCATCACAAGGCGAATTCCCTGATCCAAGTGTCATTTTGGAAGCTTCCTGGGCATTGACACATTGAGGAATGACTGTGCCACTTGGCCAAACTCGCCCAGCGCAGGTAGCCTTCATTAAAGTTGACATTCAGCGCAGGTACAGAGTGGAGCAGTTGACATTCAGCGCAGATGCTCAGTGGAGCAGTTGACATGATCCAGAATTAGCTTGTTTTTGAGTGTTTTCAGGTGGAGAACTGATATTTAGTGCTGTGGTTTGTTGACCTTGTTCCTCTAGGGGTAGGAACAACATGTTTAGGGACTTTGGATCCCTTAGATTATTGACATTTCATGCTTCATGCTGTAAGGCACAAAAATGTCTATAACACACCATGCCGACTTAGATGAGGTTGTTATGGCCCAATCTAAAGCAAAACTAGAAGGGGAATCAATGACACAATTTGATTCAATTATTTTTCTTGAGAAAGGGAGAAAACCTGAAGGCACACATGCATTGGATGGAAATGGGGGCACAAAGTGTTCGCATGTTTAAGAGAGTTTAGATTCAAATAAATACGCCCCCCCATATGGATGAGGGTCCTGAATTTTGTTTGGTTCCCTTTGTACCAAATTCATATGGTTGGAAAAAAGTTCAAAAAAGGAAAGAGAAAAAAGAAAAAATGGATGCAAAATGTGAGTTGCTACTTCTTACTTTCCTTTGATGTATGCTTTAGTTGTTAGTTTCCTTTCATAGTTTTCTATGCCAAGAGGTGTCTTTCTTCTAGAACGCTTATCATCATATGCAAAATGTAATTTTATTTTTCCTATGATGAATAAAATTACACGTTTTGTTCTTCGAAAAAATAAAATAAAATAAATAATTATATTTTGTAGGAATTTACAGGGTAAGTTCCACAGAAAGAATACCAAAAGGACACCGCTCACAACCAGATCTCAAATCAATACACCAGTATTTTTGACGTGGTTAAAACCCTCAGAGTGCAAGGAGGGAAACAGTCCACGGCCTGTCCCAACGTGGGTACTACAGGCAATTTATTAATCAAAGAATGAAAATTTACATAAGCTTCTCTCATGCACGGATTATCCGAACAATGACCCTCCATGCGCTTTAAATAGAACTCATGGACCAATCGGGTGTCAAGCCACGGATCAAGTGTCGGTAATACCGAGGTGAGAGTGAACCGTCGGATCACTACATATCGTGACCGTCGGATTGTAAGTTACAAAATGTACAACGGTAAAGAAACACACTTTACCTAACTCTAACCTAACTCTATGCTAGACCAAGTTGAACTTAACTATATCCTATGTGTCGGAATATCCTAACATCCCCCCTTAAGAACAACTTGGGATAGGATTGAAGGATTTACAAATATGACACAATAGGAGAAGGAAGGAGGCACTAGAGCCTATCCCCCCTTAGTGACAACTTCCTGAACTCCAAGCATATATCGAAGTTTAGTGAACTTCGCCTCTGTGAGAGCCTTTGTGAAGATGTCTGCAACCTGATCATCCGTTGGACAATATTGCACTTCAAGAACATGGTCATGAATGAGCTTTCTGATGAAGTGCATGTGTAGTTCAATGTGTTTGCTGCGCTGATGCTGGACTGGATCTTTGCATAGCTGAATGGCACTTTGATTATCACACCAAAGTGTGGTTGGATGCTGCTGCTCAAAGCCAAATTCTGATAGGATCTGACGAAGCCACAAGGCTTCCTTACTAGCTTCCACGGCACCACGATACTCTGCTTCTGCTGACGAAAGAGAAATGGCAGCCTGTTTCTTACAAGCCCATGTAATAGGTCCTGAACCAAGAGTGAAGACATAACCGGCAGTAGACTTCCGATCATCAAGGTCACCAGCCCAATCAGAATCAGTGAAACCAACTAACAGAGGAGCTGCTTTGGCACTGTAATGAATCCCAAACTGTACTGTACCTCGAACATAACGAAGTATTCTTTTAGCTGCTTTCCAATGACTTTCACGGGGGTTTTGCATAAAACGAGCAACAAGGCCAACAGCAAAGGAAAGATCAGGACGAGTATGGGTTAAATACAAGAGTTTTCCGACAAGTTGACGGTATAAGGTAGCATCAACTTCAGGAGAAGTACAAGAGATTGAAAGTTTGACTCCAGACTGAAAGGGAGAAGGGGCTGGCTTACAGTCCTCCATGTGAAAATGACGAAGAATATCACAAGCATACTTGGACTGGGAAAGGAAAATACCTTCTTGGGATTGCAAGACTTGAAGACCGAGAAAATAGTGTAAGTGTCCTAAGTCTGTCATTTCAAATTTCTTTTTAAGGCTGGACTTCACATGGTTTATAAGGTTGGGATCACTACCAGTAAGAATAAGATCATCAACATAAAGAACAAGGATGATAAGAGAGTTGCCCACTTTCTTGGTGTAGACAGTATTATCAGAATGACACCTAGAAAAGCCAGATTCTAAAAGAAAGCTATCCATTTTGGCATACCAAGCCCGAGGAGCTTGCTTGAGGCCATAAAGGGATTTCTTAAGTCGACAAACGAGGCTGGAGTCTGTTTGTATGAAGCCAATGGGTTGTTCCATATAGATTTCTTCCTGCAAGTCCCCATGCAAGAAGGCAGATTTAACATCCATTTGATGGACTTCCCATTTTAAAGAGGCAGCAAGGGAAAGAACAAGGCGGATAGAGTTCATTTTGGCAACTGGAGAGAAGGTTTCAGTGTAGTCAATGCCTTCAACCTGTGAAAAGCCCTTAGCAACTAGACGAGCCTTATGTTTATCAACTTTCCCATCTGGTCCATACTTGGTTCTGTAAACCCATTTGCATCTAACAAGTTTGCGTCCCTTTGGTAGAGGAACAAGATCCCATGTATCATTTGTCATCAATGAATGATATTCTTCATTCATAGCTGCTTCCCAATGTGGATGGCCTGAAGCTTCTGCAAAAGTGTCAGGATCATGATTTACTGGAGCTTGAGCCAGTAAAGAAGAGGCTCTTTCAAACTGAGAACGTGTACGTCGCTGATCTGTAGGATCACCAGCAAGATCACCTGCTGCATCCCGAGTAGCACGGACCCATCTTGGAAGTTGAGGATCCTGAGAAGGTGGGGGAGGATTATCATCCTCGCTTTCATCATCAGAAGAAGAAATGTTTTCAAAGATAGAAGAGATAGGAAGAGGTGGCACATCCGCCGGACTAGGCTCGCAGGCCGATTTATTTTCATCAAATTTTACATCTCTTCTAATGATAACATTTTTGGACTTAAATGGAATAAGTCTATAACCTTTTACATCTTCAGAATATCCAACAAAAGTACATTTCTCACTCTTAGGTTCTAAAGCTTTATGCTTTTCATCTGGAATATGGGCCCATGCTTCACTTCCAAACACACGAAAGTGACTTACATCTGGTTTAATGGAACTCCAAGCTTCTTCTGGAGTGATATTCTCTAGAACCTTAGTAGGAGTGCGATTGATTATATAATTTGCACAATTAATTGCTTCGGCCCAAAAACTAAGACTGAGTCCTTTAGATTGCAGCATACAATTAGCCATTTCCTTTAAGGTGCGATTTTTCCTTTCAGCTACACCATTTTGTTGTGGAGTGTATGGAACAATATGTTGCATTTGAATTCCATTTTCGGTGCAAAAGTTGATGAATGCGTTTTTAACATATTCTCCACCATTATCAGTTCTTAGCTTAAGAATTTGATGTCCAGATTGTTTTTCAACAAATGCTTTGAAGGCCAAAAAAGTGCTAAATACTTCGCTCTTGAGTTTTAAGAAGTATACCCAAGTGCGTCTAGAGAAATCATCATTGAAAGTTAAGAAGTACTTGCAGCCAGAGAATGAAGCAACAGGAAGAGGACCACATAAATCACTGTGCACAAGCTGTAAAGGGGCTGAGGCGTGCCAAGAGGCACGTTTGTCAAAACTGTCCCGATGATGTTTTCCGAGTACACATCCGGAACAAACACCATCTTTGCAAGATACCATAGGAAGACCTGTCACCATATTTTCTTTACATAGATGCTGAAGGGAGCGATAGTTTAAGTGACCAAACCGCTCATGCCAAAGTTTGCTCACTTCATCATTATGAGCAACAAACACTGAGGGAAGATGGGATGACCCAAAGTTGTGAAACTTATACAACCTTTTGGAATCATCAGCAAGACCAGTAGCTAGAATCTGTTTAGGATCTTTTAGATCCTTGATTACAACATCATGAGGTGAAAATTCAACAATTTTACCTTCACCTGAATGAGTTATCTGATAGACAGATAGAAGGTTGCAGGATAAGTTTGGAACACATAATACATCATTGAACTGACCATTGTCTAGATGAACAGTTCCAGTCCCTACAACATTAAGAGATCTATCATCACCAACATATATATTTTTGGTGTTACAATCATTTAAAGAAGAAAACATGGCTTGGTTTTTGGCCATGTGACAAGAGGCTCCAGAATCAATGAGCCACTCATGAGAATGAGAAGAAGAAGAAGATACATTTAATGCATAACCAGACTGAGATGATTGACGATGACATGCAGAAAGTGCCGTTCCGGAAGTTGAAGTTGAAGTAGGCTCCAGATGGATGTTATGTTTCTTCATTGCGGCTTCCAAGGCTTCCATCTTCTTAAAGCATTTAGATTCTAAGTGGCCATCTCGATTACAAAAGTTACAATGTCTATCAGTCTTCTTCCATTTGTTTTTATTGGGCTTATCATTTTGCTGAAATGATCTTTCATTTTGAGGCTGAGATGGTTTAGGACCATTCTTTTGAGGATATGACTTCTTAGGATTCTTTGAATTTGGGTGCTGCTGGGCGGCTAACGCTTTTGTGGAAGAGTTTCCAAGATTAAGAAGACCAAGGTGTAAGAGTTTTTCTTGTTCTCTTATTAAGGAATCACAAAAGGAGTCAAAGGAAGGGGCCTTGTATTCTTGTCCTTGACAAATGAAAGCTTCTCTTGTAGAATGGAAAGTGGAAACAAATACAGAGTAGGCTGGTCCTAACTTAGTAAGGATGGAATAAATAAGGTTACCATCATCTTTCTTAACTTTAACACCTTCCAAGAGATATCTAAGGGTCTTGAATTTTGACAAGAAATCTTCAATGCAAGAAAAATTATTAGGATCCAAAGTAAGCAGCTCATTTTCAAGTTGATGGGATCTAATTTCATTTTTAATCCCAAAAACTTTAGCAAGTTTTTCTAATGCTTCATGAGGAGTCTCAAGTCCTGCAATGTGGAATCTAAGATCAGGAGAAATAGACATCCCTATCAAACCACGTGCTTGATCTTGTCTATTTTCCCATTTTGCCGCCTTGTCTTCATCTTTGGGTTTCTTCTCTTGGTTTGTGGCTATTCTGAAGAGACCTTTACTTCTAAGTAAATCTTCCATGTATTCTACCCATTGGAAGTAGTTAGTGCTGTCAAGAATGACTTGGCATGGACTTTCCATTTTTTTAAAAAAACTGAAGCTGAAGATGCTGAAAGTAAGTGTACCAACGGATAGATCTCGAAAAAATAGGCGGTTTTAAAAAAAACGGCTCTGAAAAAGGCTTCCGGATGAAGAAGTTATGGCTTTTTGAAAAAAACTTGTTGACGTTGCCGGCAAAGTGCGCGAATGTGCGGGAATGAAAAAATCCGCCCCCACAAAATGGAGACTTGAACCCAAGACCTCTACTCTCTAAAAATAGCTTTGAACCAATTGATCTATACAAAAAATTTGAGAGAGAGAGAGAGAGAGAGAGAGAGAGGGGGGGGGGCCTCGATTTGCGTGCTTGCCTTGAGAAAGCTCTTTTTCCCTACAAAACACAAAATACAAAACCGAACACGAATATGCAAAGAAAAACGAACCTTGCGGCTCGAAGTTAGCTTTAGCCAAAAAACTAGAAATTTTTAAAAAAAAAATCTCAAGGTTAGCTTTAGCCGAAAAACTAAATATTTTTCTCAATGTTTCTGATTTTCCGAGATCACACTAAGATGCAGGGAAAAGAGCATACGCATGAGAAAAAATCCTTCCTTTCTGTTTCTGATTTGCCCAGATCGCACAGAGTCGCAGGGCAAAGAGCATACGCAGAAATGAAAGGTATAGATCCGGTTAAAAAAAAGGCTAAATAAACTGAGACCGAAATAAGCAGAGAGAAATTAACAGTAAACTGCAAAAAAAAACACTGTATACCTCCCGATCTAAAAAATGACGCAGCTAGGGCTACCGGAAACCTTTTCGCATGAAACGAAAGGGGTTCCTCACTGGAACAGATGCTCCGAACGCAACAGAGCAGTCCTCTCGGCCCGAAAGCAGTCAGAAACAACAGATCTAGGAAACGACAGCCGCATGCAGTTCTACCGGCTTCAGATTTGGATCACCAACGGACGCGGCCCTCAAATAGCTTTGATACCATGTAGGAATTTACAGGGTAAGTTCCACAGAAAGAATACCAAAAGGACACCGCTCACAACCAGATCTCAAATCAATACACCAGTATTTTTGACGTGGTTAAAACCCTCAGAGTGCAAGGAGGGAAACAGTCCACGGCCTGTCCCAACGTGGGTACTACAGGCAATTTATTAATCAAAGAATGAAAATTTACATAAGCTTCTCTCATGCACGGATTATCCGAACAATGACCCTCCATGCGCTTTAAATAGAACTCATGGACCAATCGGGTGTCAAGCCACGGATCAAGTGTCGGTAATACCGAGGTGAGAGTGAACCGTCGGATCACTACATATCGTGACCGTCGGATTGTAAGTTACAAAATGTACAACGGTAAAGAAACACACTTTACCTAACTCTAACCTAACTCTATGCTAGACCAAGTTGAACTTAACTATATCCTATGTGTCGGAATATCCTAACATATTTATGATTATAATGAATTATAATTAATAATTAAACCAACCTAGATTTATCTTAACTCTTTATCTAGCAAGTGTCGAGAAGGATCAAATTTCTTGATATGCAAACATCTTTTAGAGTGAAAAGAGTTCTGATCCCTTTCAACACTCGGTATATCCAGAGTTAAGATGGATCTAAACTAGTCATTGTTTTTCTAAAACTAGATAAATTTATATCAATATTTTGAAATCATAAATATAATTTTAAACATTGTTCAAAGTGATTTGATAAAGTAAGCACATTCAAACCATCGCGAGATGGTATTATGCATGCTATAATGATTACAAGCAAGTTTCAAACAAAATTACTCATTCAATGATTGCAAGCAAGTATTAATCAAAATTACTAGGAATGAGTTGATTAATATATAATATTTTCTAAATATGTGAGACACTCTTATTTATAGGGTAGTTTTTGTTTTTTTTGTTTTTGTTTTTTTGTTTTTTGTTTTTGTTTTTGTTTTTATTTTTGTTTATTTTTGTTTTATTTTTGTTTTTTTTCTTTATTGAGTTTATGTTTAATTTAATTTTAATAAATAAAAAAGGTTGGTTGACCCACATGGTTTGAACTCGAAACCTCAAGGGACATAACTCTTCATTATCAAGGAAAACCTCAATTGAGCTACCGTGGGAGCGATTTAATTTTAATTGTTACTAAAATGTTAGTGTAGTTTTAGTGGATGCGGTATTAAAGTTTATATCTATTTTTAATTAATTTGAGTTGATTTTATTTTAATTTAAAATATTTTAATTACATTATTTTTAAAAGTTATATTTAAACTTATTTCTATAAAAGTATTGTTATTTTATTAATATTTCATTTTATAAATATTTTAGCTTATAGGATGTAGAACAATTGATGATATGGTGTCTTGTTAAGACACTCTTTGTGTGAAGTTTGTTGATTCAAAACCTCGTGGGTACAAAAAATTCAGTCATGTTAAACGTTAGTGTGGCCAAGTGTGATCCCTAGGTGATTTTGACGACTTAGATTCCTATTAGTCATAGTTTCTTAGCTAAAGGTTATGTTAGAGTTGGTCTAGTAGCCCTCCATCAGCGATCAAAACTCTTTGCATTTTGCATAAGTAGGTGTCTCATCAGTGTCAATTTTTGCATTCCATTAGGCATGCCATAACCCTGATGGAGGAGCTGGTGTTTTTGTCCCCCTCTTGGCATTGCTGGATCAAAGTTGTTTCAGTCCTTAAACTGTCTTGTCTTGAAGTCAAAATTCTAGGTCTAGGGTTTTGGTCAAGTTTGTCTTCAAGGTCATGTCTCTGAAGGTCAATAAGTGCTCAGCAAGCTAGAGGGATGATTTTCAAGGTGTTTCTTCGAAAATTTCTATCTTGTACAGTTAATTTTCACCTTGGATTTAAAAACCCTGTTTTTAAAGCCAAGGTCATTTTTCAAATTTTTGTACAAAATGGTAAAATTTCAAAAGGCTTCAAAGGACAGCATGTAACCCTGGCTCCCTTGCCAAGATCCCCCAGATGTTATCCCTGCAAAAAGTATCGATCAAAAGCATCAAATTAGTCAATTTCAGGACAAAAGGAAACCAAAAACATCAAGTTTATAAAGTGTCAAAGAAAAACGTTATAAAGTGGGTTTGGGCATGAAATTAATTCAAATCAAGGTTATAAAAGCCCAATCTCCCTCCATCGAGCCTCATTGTGCATCTAAGTCACTTGCAAGAGAGATTGGGCGAGAGATTGGACGAAGTTTTTGAGTTGGACAGGCGCGCGACCCGTCAGACCAGGCGCACGACCCGTCAGAGGCGCGCGACCCGTTGAGCGCCCTCCGACAGTGCAAATTTATAACGGGCGCGACCCGTCAGTGGCGCGCGACCTGTTGGGTGAGGCGCGTGACCCGTCAGCGCCCTCCTTATAAAACCGCTTGCAAATTTCACCAAGGAGCCACAAAATCGCCGGATTGTGTGAGGTAGGCCGTCAAGCTTAAAAATTTGTTGCTTGTTATGGTCTAAGGAAATCGTGATTGCATTTTTAAAGATCTATATTTGCAAGAGAAAAGCTCCATGTGGCTGTGGTTTAAAATTGTAAAAATGGCTAGGGTTTTATGCTGTTTTAAGGTATTCCCTTGTAATCATTTTTTCCCCATTTCCCATTTCATTTTCCTTGTCTTCCTATGTAAATTTCCCTTTTAAATTTGTAAAGAAAACCTAAACCCTACCCCTCTTCCCTAAAAAATTAAAAAAATCAAGCCCTAACCCTACCTCTCATAATACCCATGTAAACAAATTTATATAATGATGCATATGCAATGATTTTGCAATGATTTTTCCCAAAAATCCGTGTTTTATATATTTATTCCCATTTTCCCTTTAAAATGTCCCTCCCCTAACATTCCCCTCGTGCTCCTTGTCCCCTTGAAACAACATTTTAATCAGCATTTACCAAGCAGAAACAACAGTACATTTCAGCCACTTTGCTCCTTAAACAATGTCAGAAACCGAAACCAACTACGAGCAAAGTGATGACCAGGCATCAGCTTCAGAGTTTGAGGTACAGAGGAGGCCTCATAAGGGTGGAAAGGGTGGTCATCATAGGAGAGAGGAGCCCACTTCTTTGACATACTTACAGGCTTGTCCTATGGCAGTCTCATGTTTCCGGTATATGTCTTGTTATGAGTTTTGCGAGAGGATCTCTCGGATTCAGCATCACAGAGAGTTGGCTCGCCTATTTGTTTTACATTTACATGATGGACATGTCAACCTTGCTGGGGTGGACTTTACATTGACACCCGAGATGATTGCTCAAGCCACAGGGATACCGAATGTCGGAGAGGTGTGGAACAAGCGCAGGATGTTGGACAGTGTTCAGTTTGAGCCTTTCATTAGACCTACATTCATGAGACATTTGACGGGTGTATTTCCCTTCAGATTTTTGAGGAGTGAGTTTTCTCCCATGATGAGGCTTATCATGCTCTTTTTCACCTGTGAGGGAAGATTTTCACAGATATATTCCTACCATATTCGCCTATTGATGCATTTCACACGGGTACGGATGATGAACATCCCTGTTTTCTTCTGCCAAAATATTGAGAGGATGGTGCCCATGATGCAGTGGAAGAGCCCGGCACAGCAGTATAGGAGCCTCTACCATTATGGTTTGATTCAGCTTGTGGTCTTACATCAGTTGGCTCAGCAGGGCATCTCATGGGTGGAGTTCATCTCTCGTGAGTTCTTTACAACACCACTACCACATTCGGAGATTGTTCATGAGGAAGGAGGACCATCACAGCAGCATGATATCCCTGAGACCAGATATGTCAGCTCTCCTCCATTGGTCACTTATCAGAGAGGCCAAAGGGCCTTATTTGCAGCAGCTAGGCGAGTACTTTCTCCACAGCAGGTGGAAGGGGTCTCACCTTCTTCATCAGCACCACGAGTGTTATCTCCACACCAGGTGGAAGGGGCCTCGTCTCCGACAGCAGCACAGGTAAGACAGAGGGGCAAGCAGCCCAAGATTGATGAGGGGCCATCAAGTGTTCCAGATATAGAGCTTATTGATCTTGATGTCAGTTCTCCTAACCTAGAGTCGAAAGAGATCATTCAGCAGCTTAGAGCTGAAAATGATGCATTGCAGAGGAGATTAGAGGGGGCACAATGGACAATCTCATATCTAGAGCAGCGCAACAAACAGTTGGAGGATGAGCAAGCTCTTGATGAGTTGTGGAGGATTCGTAGTGACCGCAACTTGAATCGAAGAAGACCCGGTGATCTATTGCCCGCTGAGCGAGAGTCCATGCTTATCCAGCTCAATGCTCACTTGGAGAGGCTGTTGGCTAAGGCCAACCAAGATAAGAAATTGTTGAGAAACATGAAGAACCATTATTGGGCGCGGATGCACGTGTGCAAGGCGAAGATGAAGATGTTCCAAAGGCGGTTGGCCAAGGCACAAAAAAGGAGAAAAAGGCCCGATCCCCTCCACATCTTGGCCGAGGTTTCCTTGCAGGAGCAAGGCACTAAATAGCTCAGTCACAGCACAAATCCCAAGAAATTTTGAACATTTTGGGTCAATTTTGGTTTTTTCGGGCAATTTACAGGTTTTGTCCTTTTAACGGGTCTCACCCCCCGCGCGACCCTTTCACTTGGCAACTCCATTTTGAAAAAACTCAGCATTTCCAAATTTTTCATGAAAAGTTACACATGCTCATCCATTGCCAAGAGATTTTATGAAGTTTTGGGCCTCCAGAAGGTCAAAAAACAAGCAAAAAATGACTTTCTGCCACATTTTTGAGACACAGAGAGCAGTCTTGGGAGATTGCAATTTTGGAGGGGCAAATGACCACCAAATTCAGAAATTCTAGTTGGGTTGGAAAGTAGACTCATAGACCTTTCCAACAAGCCTACTCTTGCCCCATTTGGACACCTGGAAGTGCCCCAAAGGTGCCCTCAAACGCGCGCGACCCGTCAGGGAATGGCGCGCGACCTATCAGGCAAGTTTCTCAAAATTTCATTGTACAGCTTAGCAAAACGCAGTTTTGACCATGTTTGACTTTTTGGAGTGGATTGTCATCCTCCTTGATGTAAATAATGTAATTTTATGACACTTTTACACTTATGTATCTCTTCTAGAAGATTCATTCATGAGATGGGTGAAAATTAAATGAATGAATTGGTTTCCTAGTTTATAGAGGCAAGTTGTTTTGACTGCCTAGTTTTTAGTGCTTAGTTTAGAAGTGGTTGAAACAGCTCCTAGGATAGTGAGCTCGACCCCTAGAGGCAGGGAAAGATGTTAGATGATCTATATTATGTACTTTCTGGCTCATTTTCATGGTTAGACTCTTGAGGGAGAAGCTATCATTGTATTATTCACTATATCTCTGCAATTTTTTGCTAAGGAAGACCAGGGTTTTGCAGTCCTTTTTGGGATTCTTGTGGTTACATGTATTGATGGTGTGTTTCTCTATGTACTTGTAAGTGTGTTATGTGAATCATTTCCTTTCTTTTCCTTCTGCACATTAAACAAATGAAGTGTTAAAGTAGAACTCATGACTGTCATGCTCTGCTTTTAAGTTTGTTTAATTTCAATGTTTTCTACTGTTTAAGGAGAATTCAAAGTTATTGTTTGCTCTCCTTAACTCCTCATCTGTCATTCTTAATCATCCACCTCAATCAAAGGCATCAATACTGTCTCCTACCTCGCCCGAAAGAACCCCCTGCAGAAACTGTGTCCTATCCCCGCACCCAAAATTGCCACCTCCTCAATCTGCCACCAAAAACCCTAAAAATCCCAAATCAACCCTTTGATCAGTTTACTAGCCTAAAATCAGTGTTACTCTATTGGTTATCTCGCCCATTGAAGATCTTTATCGAGATAGACCGGAGAGAGCCCTCTCTCGCCCCGTAGGGCTAGCTACGAGGCTAAGTGGTTTGATGTTGCCTTGAGGTTTACCTTTCTCAGCCTGAGGTGAAATTTCAAGCGCTAACATATTGGCGACCATACTGGGGAGAACAAACTTGTTTGTGGGTTGATGTGTTTGTCTCATAAGTCTTAGACGGAGCCTGAAGTTATGCTAGGTAGCCTTCGAAACGCTTTTGCTTTGCATAAGCGGAAGTAGATAAACGTTGCTTCAGTCCATCTCCGTGAGCTTGTGAATACAGCACTTCATTTGCATTTTACCCCAGTACATGTATCAAGTTCAGATCTGATTGTTGATAGTGGACAACGATCAGACACTGACAAGGCTGAAATCATTCACTGGCGACTCCTTCACTGAAAACTCCAGAGATCAATGCTTCATGGTGACTTCACTGCAGAGAGATCAGTAGCTGTGAGATTTTCAAGATGGACCGAATCACAAGAAGATATGCTCCCTTGAGCCGAGATCACATCCCTGGTTTTCCAAATAAAATTCCAAAGGTAGATTGGTCAAGGAATCTGCCTATATTTAATGATGATGGTAAGAAGGATGCTGCTTTACATCTAGTTAGATTTCATATGCATATTCGCAAGTTGAAGGTGGATTTTCCTGAAGATTGTTTGATGAAGATATTCTTGGCCACTCTGGAAGGTAAAGCCCAATCATGGTATGAAAGTTTGCCGCCTGCTTGTATTTACTGTTTAAAGGATTTTCATGCCTTGTTCATTGAACGATATAAGGACTCTTATCCATCATTAAATTTAGTTCAAGACTGTTGCAAGCATGCTTATAGTTTTATTGAAAACCGTGAGAAATATTATGAAGATGATAATTTTATGGACGTTGAGATTATGGAGGCTCTGTATGAGAATCCATTTCAGCAGCACACAAAAATCTTAGAGGATACTTGTCAAGATTAGCGGGCTGAAGATGTCCATATGGTTGAAAATGAGGAAAGAGCAAATGTTGTTTCAGATCTGCCCATAGAAGAAGACAGCATGCAGGTAACGCAGGAAAGTAATATTCCAATCTCGGAAAGTGATGATGATAAATCAGATCGGGAGATAAATTGTGATGAGGCAAAACATGTTGTTCCGGATCTCATAAAAAAGAGTTGTATTGTCGCGGCTGCCTCAAATGAAGAAAATGGAGTAGCGGACCTAAATGCTCTCATCTCACCAGCACTAGATCTTCATGAGGAGGTAGTTCATTGCCTCTGTGAAAAACAAGACAAGATCTTCGTTCAAGTAAGTGAAAAGGTTTCTCTGGATGAATCTATGATAGCTGATAGAAATGTTAGTGTTGGGTTTCATGAAACATCTGAAATTTCTTTTCTCATGATTGATGAATGTAATGAGAATCTGGCTATCATATCATATGAGGATGACTTACCATATATTCAAACTACAAAAGATCAGACCATTCAGGATTCCATTTCAGATTCTTCCTCATATGTCTCATGTTTTGAAATGTTATTTCAAGAGGAGATCTGCTCATCTACTTGTTCAGAATTTTTTGAGGACCAGGAACATACTCTTTCTGAAGCACATGATGAAGGCAGATCAGAATTTGAAACAAAGGACACCTTGTTCTTTCAGCAGGAGGTGGCAGTGGAAAATCCTCATGTTTTTCAAGATCCAATGGCAGATCTCTTGCAGTCAACAATGAAGGTGATTATTGCAGTATTCAGTGATGAAGGAGAATATGGTCAGCTATATTTTTGGATGCCCAGTTACCAGTATTCACTGTTGACCAGAAGATCTAATCAGGAGAATCAATCAAGAAGGCATCTGCTTGATTGGTTGCATTGGCATTTTGATATAGTTTGATGTATATTGTCTTGTAAGAAACACAGGTGGTTGTCATCATGATTTCAAATCTTGATGTACTGCTGCCCTTCAATAAGCTTTGTAAGTTCTTGTTTTAGTTAAGTCAGTCATGAGTCATTTGTGAGTTAGTTTTCAGTTATGTTGGTTTCATAATTGTGTCGGCTTGAGACAAGTTTCATTCAATAAATGAGTCAAAGTCTTGTGTCGTTTGTGTAAATAATGACTCCATTGCCCAATGATGATAAAGCACTGGTCTGCTCTCCCAGAGGTCTAAGGTTCTTGGTACCTCCAAGGAGCTACCATCCCCATTGGAGCCAATGTTAGAGTCGGTCTAGTAGCCCTCCATCAGCGATCAAAACTCTTTGCATTTTGCATAAGTAGGTGTCTCATCAGTGTCAATTTTTGCATTCCATTAGGCATGCCATAACCCTGATGGAGGAGCTGGTGTTTTTTTACCCCTCTTGGCATTGCTAGATCAAAGTTGTTTCAGTCCTTAAACTCTTTCAAAGCTTACTTGTCTTGTCTTGAAGTCAAAATTCTAGGTCTAGGGTTTTGGTCAAGTTTGTCTTCAAGGTCATGTCTCTGAAGGTCAATAAGTGCTTAGCAAGCCAGAGGGATGATTTTCAAGGTGTTTCTTCGAAAATTTCTATCTTGTACAGTTAATTTTCACCTTGGATTTAAAAACCCTGTTTTTAAAGCCTAGGTCATTTTTCAAATTTTTGTACAAAATGGTAAAATTTCAAAAGGCTTCAAAGGACAGCATGTAACCCTGGCTCCCTTGCCAAGATCCCTCAGATGTTATCCCTGCAAAAAGTATCGATCAAAAGCATCAAATTAGTCAATTTCAGGACAAAAGGAAACCAAAAACATCAAGTTTATAAAGTGTCAAAGAAAAACGTTATAAAGTGGGTTTGGGCATGAAATTAATTCAAATCAAGGTTATAAAAGCCCAATCTCCCTCCATCGAGCCTCATTGTGCATATAAGTCACTTGCAAGAGAGATTGGGCGAGAGATTGGACGAAGTTTTTGAGCTGGACAGGCGCACGACCCGTCAGACCAGGTACGCGACCCGTCAGAGGCGCGCGACCCGTTGAGCGCCCTCCGACAGTGCAAATTTATAACGGGCGCGACCCGTCAGTGGCGCGCGACCCGTTGGGTGAGGCGTGCGACCCGTCAACGCCCTCCTTATAAAACCGCCTGCAAATTTCACCAAGGAGCCACAAAATCGCCGGATTGTGTGAGGTAGGCCCTCAAGCTTAAAAATTTGTTGCTTGTTATGGTCTAAGGAAATCGTGATTGCATTTTTAAAGATCTATATTTGCAAGAGAAAAGCTCCATGTGGCTGTGGTTTAAAATTGTAAAAATGGCTAGGGTTTTATGCTGTTTTAAGGTATTCCCTTGTAATCATTTTTTCCCCATTTCCCATTTCATTTTCCTTGTCTTCCTATGTAAATTTCCCTTTTAAATTTGTAAAGAAAACCTAAACCCTACCCCTCTTCCCTAAAAAATTAAAAAAATCAAGCCCTAACCCTACCTCTCATAATACCCATGTAAACAAATTTATATAATGATGCATATACAATGATTTTGCAATGATTTTTCCCCAAAATCCCTGTTTTATATATTTATTCCCATTTTCCCTTTAAAATGTCCCTCCCCTAACATTCCCCTCGTGCTCCTTGTCCCCTTGAAACAGCATTTTAATCAGCATTTTACCAAGCAGAAACAACAGTACATTTCAGCCACTTTGCTCCTTAAACAATGTCAGAAACCGAAACCAATTACGAGCAAAGTGATGACCAGGCATCAGCTTCAGAGTTTGAGGTACAGAGGAGGCCTCATAAGGGTGGAAAGGGTGGTCATCATAGGAGAGAGGAGCCCACTTCTTTGACAGATTTACAGGCTTGTCCTATGGCAGTCTCATGTTTCCGGCATATGTCTTGTTATGAGTTTTGCGAGAGGATCTCTCGGATTCAGCATCACAGAGAGTTGACTCGCCTATTTCTTTTACATTTGCATGATGGACATGTCAACCTTGCCGGGGTGGACTTTACATTGACACCCGAGATGATTTCTCAAGCCACAGGGATACCGAATGTCGGAGAGGTGTGGAACAGGCGCAGGATGTTGGACAGTGTTCAGTTTGAGCCTTTCATTAGACCTGCATTCATGAGACATTTGACGGGTGTATTTCCCTTCAGATTTTTGAGGAGTGAGTTTGCTCCCATGATGAGGCTTATCATCCTCTTTTTCACCTGTGAGGGCAGATTTTCACAGATATATTCGTACCATATTCGCCTATTGATGCATTTCACACGGGTACGGATGATGAACATCCCTGTTTTCTTCTGCCAAAATATTGAGAGGATGGTGCCCGTGATGTAGCGGAAGAGCCCGGCACAGCAGTATAGGAGCCTCTACCATTATGGTTTGATTCAGCTTGTGGTCTTACATCAGTTGGCTCAGCAGGGCATCTCATGGGTGGAGTTCATCTCTCGTGAGTTCTTTATAGCACCACCACCACATCCGGAGATTGTTCATGAGGAAGGAGGACCATCACAGCAGCATGATATCCCTGAGACAAGATATGTCAGCTCTCCTCCATTGGTCACTTATCAGAGAGGCCAAAGGGCCTTATTTGCAGCAGCTAGGCGAGTACTTTCTCCACAGCAGGTGGAAGGGGTATCGCCTTCTTCATCAGCACCACGAGTGTTATCTCCACACCAGGTGGAAGGGGCCTCGTCTCCGACAGCAGCACAGGTAACACAGAGGGGCAAGCAGCCCAAGATTGATGAGGGGCCATCAAGTGTTCCAGATATAGAGCTTATTGATCTTGATGTCAGTTCTCCTAGCCTAGAGTCGAAAGAGATCATTCAGCAGCTTAGAGCTAAAAATGATGCATTGCAGAGGAGATTAGAGGGGGCACAATGGACAATCTCATATCTAGAGCAGCGCAACAAACAGTTGGAGGATGACCAAGCTCTTGATGAGTTGTGGAGGATTCATAGTGACCGCAACTTGAATCGAAGAAGACCCGGTGATCTATTGCCCGCTGAGCGAGAGTCCATGCTTATCCAGCTCAATGCTCACTTGGCGGTTGGCCAAGGCACAAAAAAGGAGAAAAAGGCCCGATCCCCTCCACATCTTGGCTGAGGTTTCCTTGCAGGAGCAAGGCACTAAATAGCTCAGTCACAACACAAATCCCAAGAAATTTTGAACATTTTGGGTCAATTTTGGTTTATTCAGGCAATTTACAGGTTTTGTCATTTTAACGGGTCTCAACCCCCGCGCGACCCTTTCACTTGGCAACTCCATTTTGAAAAAACTCAGCATTTCTAGATTTGCCATGAAAATTTACACATGCTCATCCATTTCCAAGAGATTTTATGAAGTTTTGGGCCTCCAGAAGGTCAAAAAACAAGCAAAAAATGACTTTCTGCCACATTTTTGAGACACAGAAAGCAGTCTTGGGAGATTGCAATTTTGGAGGGGCGAATGACCACCAAATTCAGAAATTCCATTTCGGTTGGAAAGTAGACTCACAGACCTTTCCAACAAGCCTACTCTTGCCCCATTTGGACACCTGGAAGTGCCCCAAAGGTTCCCTCAAAGGCACGCGACCCGTCAGGGAATGGCGCACGACCTATCAGGCAAGTTTCTCAAAATTTCACTGTACAGCTCAGCAAAACGCAGTTTTGACCATGTTTGACTTTTTGGAGTGGATTGTCATCCTCCTTGATGTAAATAATGTAATTTTATGACACTTTTACACTTATGTATCTCTTCTAGAAGATTCATTCATGAGATGGGTGAAAATTAAATGAATGAATTGGTTTCCTAGTTTATAGAGGCAAGTTGTTTTGACTGCCTAGTTTTCAGTGCTTAGTTTAGAAGTGGTTGAAACAGCTCCTAGGATAGTGAGCTCGACCCCTAGAGGCAGGGAAAGATGTTAGATGATCTATATTATGTACTTTCTGGCTCATTTTCATGGTTGGACTCTTGAGGAAGAAGCTATCATTGTATTATTCACTATATCTCTGCAATTTTTGGCTAAGGAAGACCAGGGTTTTGCAGTCCTTTTTGGGATTCTTGTGGTTACATGTATTGATGGTGTGTTTCTCTATGTACTTGTAAGTGTGTTATGTGAATCATTTCCTTTCTTTTCCTTCTGCACATTAAACAAATGAAGTGTTAAAGTAGAACTCATGATTGTCATGCTCTGCTTTTAAGTTTGTTTAATTTCAATGTTTTCTACTGTTTAAGGAGAATTCAAAGTTATTGTTTGCTCTCCTTAACTCCTCATATGTCATTCTTAATCATCCACCTCAATCAAAGGCATCAATACTGTCTCCTACCTCGCCCCAAAGAACCCCCTGCAGAAACTGTGTCCTATCCCCGCACCCAAAATTGCCACCTCCTCAATCTGCCACCAAAAACCCTAAAAATCCCAAATCAACCCTTTGATCAGTTTACTAGCCTAAAATCAGTGTTACCCTATTGGTTATCTCGCCCATTGAAGATCTTTATCGAGATAGACCGGAGAGAGCCCTCTCCCGCCCCGTAGGGCTAGCTACGAGGCTAAGTGGTTTGATGTTGCCTTGAGGTTTACCATTCTCAGCCTGAGGTGAAATTTCAAGCGCTAACAGGTTAATCTCACAAGCCATGGTCAAACTAGCAAACGAACATACACACACACATAAAATTGTTATCATTGTGTATTATGCAATAAGATTAAATTCAATTATATGGATTGAATCAAATTGTAAATGGGAGAAAGAACTAAAACATACATTAAATCCTTTTTTGTTGTTACAATCATGATTCAATTCCATCTAAATTTCTAGTCATTATCATGATTAAGATTGTTTAACTAACTACGTTTCAATCTCAATAACTTTCCTAACTTTCCTATTATAATAAGTTCAACCTTGACCAATATTTGAGTGTCCTTGATGAAAACATAGGTGTTGTTATGTTCAAGTGTTCAACCAATGTAGACAAATGAACACAATTGTGCTTAATGTTAGCTACTATTCTTAGACTCTAATTAATGGAACAACTAATTTCATCAATGAAAGGTAGTTTGCATGAACAAGGAATCATGTAAACACATTTTCTATTAGTCGGGTCTGGAGGGTCCTCATTGAATTTGATAAAGTTTTAATTTTGTTACAGGTTTCAAAGTTGAGCAAATGTTCTCCTTTTTTAAAACCCTAGCAATATTGTCCATAAACACTTTAATTACTTTAATGTAGGGCAAGAATACTTTAAAAATCTCTTTAACATATTCTTTGTTTTTAGATTCTTTACTATCAAATCCTATAAATAATAACATTTCCAAACACGAATATCTTACTCTAATAACCTTTAATATAACAAAGAGATGGCAATTCTAAAAACAAATAAAAGCAGGTATAAAATATGATGTATAAGAGTGATTATTTAAATAATAATAATAATAATATAAATAATAATGGGAGTTATAAGAATCTTAATAGAAACCTTCTTAATAAAGATTAAAAAAAACTCTAACCATTAAATCAAGAAGAGAAAAAAAAAAGAAATTAATTATCAATGGTTATCCACCATTAAATAAAAAAATGAAACAAAAAATTGATTGTGAATTGCTCATCAACCATTAAATCAAGAAGAAAAAAACAAAACGAAAATTTGATTATGAATGGCTCATCAACCATGAATTCAAGAAGAAGAAAAAAAAAAAAAAAAAAAAAATTGTAAATGGCTCCTCCACCCTCAAGAATTATGACATTTCTAAAAAATAAAAATAAAAAAATCTCTTAAACTCATATTCAATAAGTTTATTCAATGCAATAAAGGGATTAACCTATAAGTTTACAAAGCACCTTGCGCATAAAATTAAACCTTACGTGTGTAATACAAGTTCATATGAGAAAGACTACACATATTTTGTCAACATGAACAAGGATATTAAATTTAATAGATTGAATGGGAGTAAACATGTAATAATTTCTACTCACCAAAAGCACAGTGAACAAAGATGAGCTGGTTTTGGGAAAAAATTTAGGCATTCCGCTTGATTGATAAACTAAACTCTTAAGGGAGATGTGTATGATAATTCTTTTTGGGTATTTGGATATATTGTAGATTCTCCACATGTATCTCACATTGATATTTTAAAAGAGATGGGTGTGAAAATTATGACTATGCACGTATATTGTATATTTTCCACACATGTACAACATTGATATTTTAAAGGAGATGAGTGTGAAAATCCCCAATGGGCATACATACATATATATTGTAGATTTTCCACATATGTATTGCATTGATATTTTAAAGGAGATGGATGTGATAATTGCCTATGGGTATGTACATATATTGTATATTTTCCACATGTGTGTTATGGGAAATTCACCAATGTAATCAATAATATCTATCTCACTTAATCAAACACCATAGATAGAAGAAGGCCACTCCCTGCATACTACTAGAAATCACCTTCAATGTGCTTAAGCTTATTTAATTTCATTTTTCTTATACCCACATGCACATTCAAAGGAATCAAAACAGTAAAACAATAACATAAAACACCACGGGAAGTTGTCATCTACGATTAATATCTTTTAGAAAGTGGCAAAATATAAAATGCACACTAATCAACTTCGATAGAATTTTGAAGCAATGATGAAAAGTCTCCCCATTATCATTCTGTAAAAATAACCTAAGAAATATGACAAACCAAGATACCAACGACCAATTACCAGCTCTGAAACCCTAACTCTGAAACCCCTGCCTTGATGGCAGCTACAAAGGGGGTCTCTCCCCCTCCTCTCCCTCCTATCTCGTCAAAAGATGAGGTAGTGAATTTTTTGGCTCTGGTGAGCTCCTTGCCAAAGCGTCAGAAACCTACCAAGCAACAATCCAAATTCGTGAAAAGAAATGAGGAAGTTCGTGACATTGTGTTGCTGATTGGGGTCAGGAGAACCATGTTGGGTTATTCTAAATGGGCGTTGATATGGAAATTCATGAGCATGTGGCCCTCTTTGAGAACGATCGAACCATGGATTAAGAGCACTTGGGAAGGCTAAGATGAAAGGTAACATTGTAATTTATGCAGTAGGAAATGGGTTTTTCGCTTTTTTGTTCGAGCTTCGAGAAGACATGGATGTGATATTCCGTAATGGTCCTTATTTCCTTGGGTCTTGGGGATGTATTTGAATAAATAGACTTCGGACTTCAACCTGGATGAATATTTCCGAACAACTATCTTGGTGTGGGTGAAGCTTCCTCATCTCCCACTATCATGCTAGAGCAGTGACTACTTAAGGGTGATTGGAAATAAGGTTGGAAAATACAATGATATTGCATAACCGAAGGGATTGCAGTTCACCTATGCAAATATTTGTGTGGAGGTGGACCTAGAGAAAGGGATTCCATCAGAAGTTAATTTAACACTAGAATGGAAACATAGACAAATTATGGACTATGAACAAATCCCATTTAAATGTAGGAAATGCCATGAATATGGTCATTTTGCTAGGGATTGATCGAAGAAACCTTCACCCTAAGGAACAAAACAAGCCCCATTAGTTGAAGAACAATGGAATACACATAGAAGGAAGGGAAAAATGGGTTATGTTGCTGGAAATAAAGTCCAAATGAACAAAGGAGATAACATAACAACAACATCATCAAATCCTTTTTCTGTGTTGGAACAAGAAAAAGAACGGAATGAGAACAAGGTAAATTAGGGAGAAGCCCAAGAAAATGTCCAAAGTGAAGACGAAGAAGAAGAAATGGAGGAAGGAGAAATGAAGGAGAACAATCCTCCAAAGAATGGCTCGATGGTTTCGACACCCTCTCATGGCAAGGCCATGTCGCCTAACCTAAAGACTCCTTTTCAGTAGCAAAGCTTGTCGAGTATGTCAAAGGAGATAGTGGGGGTCCTTACAAGGCATATGGCTCAAAATATGGTATGGGTAGATGAGGGTAGTAGTACAGAGACTGAAAGCAATAAAAATAGAGTATGACTAAAACATCAAACCCTAAGGGAGAAGGAGGCAGAACAAAATAAAAAAACTAGGAAATCAACCTATAATTTTAGAGATCTTAAAAAACACAGGGGCTAAGGGTAAATCTGGAAAGGATGGTGGGTCATCTCAAACCCCCATTTTAAAATGATAATAATATCTTGGAATATTAGGGGTTTGGGGAGCCCTGCTAAATCTGAGGCAGTAAAAGACACGATTAAACAAGAATCTCCCTGGAATATTTTTTTGCAGGAAACGAAAATGGAGGAACAAGAGGTTTGTAAGTCAGCTGGAGCCTTCTGGAAAGATAGTGTGGGAGTTGCTCAGCAAGCTAGGGGTGCCTCTAGAGGTCTTTGTATCTTTTGGTCCTCCTCCCACTTCCATTTAGTAGAAAGTATGAAGCATCAATTTTGGATAGTGGAAGATCTAGATAACAAGGTAAGTGGTGAAAGAGTCACTATGATAAATGTGTATGCACCTGTTCTATATGGATAGAAGGCAAAGTTCTGGGACTCCATAGACGAAGTTAGATCGAGGGGGAGATGCCAAATTTTCATAATAGGAGGTGATTTCAACATAGTGCTCAATGCCTTAGAGAAACGAGGGGGTTTAGTGGTTCGAGATCTGTTTAGGGACTATATGGAAGATTTAATGGTAGACTAGGACTTGATAGATGTGGTTCCGAAGGTTGGTAAATACACATGGACAAATAGAAGAGTTGGGGAGGCCTATATAGCAACACGACTGGATAGATATTTAATTCATAGTGGTTGCCTCCTTAAAGGCCTTGATTGCTTGTCTTTTACCATCTCAAATGGAATATCTGATCATTGCCTTATAAATATAAGGCTAGATAATCTTGTTAATTAAGGGTCGATTACCTTTCGTTTTAATGTAGCATGGGTTCAAGAAGAAGGAGTGAAGGACCTCATTACTGAGGCATGGAAAACAGTGGTCCAGGGCTCCCCAACTTTCATATGAGAATCCAAGCTTCACATCGTTAAAATAGTTCTTAGGAACTGGCTGAAGGAAACATTTCAACCTCCTAGGAAAAGAAAGAAAGATCTCATTGACCAGCTAAAAAATCATTATAAATTGAGAGAAGATGCGCAGATAGAAGATTGGCATCTGCAAAAAGAAAGGGAACTGACAAAGGAAATCTACTCTACAAGCACATAGGAGGAAGTGTTATGGCGGCTCAAATCAAGGAGACCCTCGCTGAAATATGTGGATCTGAACACCACCTTCTTCCATAAGTAGGCGGAATTAAGGGACGTGAGGAATAGGGTAAAATAAATTGTTCCAGAAGGAAAATAAAAAATCACGGAATTTGAAGAAAGCAAGAAAGAAGCTTATCAACACTTCAGAAAATTATATATAGAAGAACATGTACTCTTAGATCATGCAAATGAATTTCTTAATCATATGCCATCAATTATATCCCAATTTATAAATCTAAACTCGATGAAGCCAATAGGGGAGGAAGAGGTTTTGTCGGTAATCAGATCCCTCAACTTGGATAAAGCCCCAAGACCAAATGGAATTTCTATCTCCTTTTATCGTGCTTTTTGGCCCCTAATCAAAGTTGATCTCCTAAAAATGTTAAATTATGACCGCGAGAGGAAAAATGTAGGAGGAGGTATCATTCCAACCTTCCTGGCCCTAATCTGAAAAGTTTTGAATCCTGTAATTTTTTCCAGATTTCAAGCTATCTCCCTTTGTAATGCATCGTACAAAAATTTGACTAAAGTTATATCCAATAGAATGAAACTCGTCCTCTCTTCCTTCATCTTTGACAATCAGGGTGGGTTTACGCAACACGGGAATATATTGGACAATATCATTCTAGTCCAAGAAGTTGTTCACTCCAGCAAGGAAGCGAGACATGAAGGAATGATCATCAAATTGGACATGGAAAATACATTTGATAGGGTAAATCACTCCTTTCTTATATTTATATTGTTTAAGCTTGGGTTTGGTCAAGGTTTGATTCTCTGGATAGAGGCTTGTATTAGTTGTCCCTTGGATTGCCCCTCTAGTCAATAGGCATCCGACCCCATTTTTCAAGGCTTCAGGTGGATTGAGGAAGGGATGTCCCCTATCCCCACTCCTTTATATTATCATGGTTGAAAGCCTTAGTAGAAAACTTGAAGCGACCAGGGAGAAATGTCATATGCTAGGACTTAGAATAGTCAGGAATGTCAAGGAAATTAATCATTCATAGTTTGCAGTTGATACTCTCCTCCTTGGAGAGGCATCCAGAATCATTGCCTCTTATTTTAAAGAGGTATTAGACTGATATCTGAGATTGTCTGGGGTATGGTGAACAAGAAGAAAAGTTTGATTTTTTGGGGTGGAATAGTTCTGAGAGTAGTCTGAATGAAATTTCCCATATTCCGAGATATCCTTTGGCTAAGAATTGGAGAGCCTTCTTGGTCTTCGAATTTCCTTGGGACCATCCTATGGAGAGGATTGGGAAGTGGTAAACCAAAACATCCAAAAAAGGATCCACTCATGTGGTGTAAGGTGGTTAACATAGCAGGGAAGACAATTCTCATTAAATTTGTTTTATCTGTTATCCCCATATATATTGGCTCTGGTCTTCTATCTCCCAAAATAATAATGCACAATATCAGCTGCATGTTAAGAAAATTACTGTGGCAAGGAGGAAAAGATAACGAGAAACAGTTTCACCTGTTAAATTGGAACATAGTCAAACTTCCAAAAAAAGGGGAGGATTAGCAATTAAAGATCCAGAATACACGAATTTGGCTCTTGGAGCCAAATTGGTCAGGATATTATTGACATAATCTCATGAGTGGTGGAAATAGGCCTTCCTAAGGAAACACTTCCACAAAAGTCGACTGCTAAGGCCAGAGGAAGAAAGATGGGAAGGGATAAGAACTAAAATATGGAAGCTCTGTAAAACCTCAGCCTTAGCACTGTTGGAAAATTTGGGGTGATAAGTGAGGAATGGGCATCGTATTAGAATCTAGAAAGATGGTATAATTCCCAGCAAGACATTTGCGTGACTCCCAAGAGATAAAGGACCTGGTGAGCTAGATTGAGATGCAAGGAATAAGGAAACTAGCAGATATATCAGTATGGGATGATAACGGGCACTAGGTGGGATGGTTTAGCACAAATCATCCCCCATAGTTGGTTTCATCTTGGGACAAGGTTATCAAGCCTCTTAAAGGATATGCTTTATTTGCTATCGACAGATTGGATTAGAGAATATCGACAGGAGGTAAACTGAGGTACTATATGGTGAAGGAAGGGTATGAAACCTTTGTGAAACACCTCCCACACCCACAAGCCTCGAGCATTTGAGATAGAATTTGGAAAAAGGATGGCCTTCTGAAATTAAATGCCTTTTGTTGGGAACTGGTTCATGGGAAAATTTAATAGCGGAGAATCTATAAAAAGGCAGATTCAGGGCCCATCGTAGTGTGTACTATGTAGGAATGTTCAGGAGGACATATACCATGTTTTCCTTCAATGTCTCTTCATCATAGAAGTATGGAGAGCAGACTTACATCTTATAAGTCAAATCTAAGCCATTCCAGCAAATTGGACAAATATGTTTGAAAATTGGTGCTCTCATCCACCATGGAACCATGCTTCATCTTCATGTATTACCAAGTGTTAAAATGGGATCCCAAAATATATTTATTGGGTGGTATGGCTTGCAATAAATCATGCCATTTGAAAAGGTAGGGAGCCTAACACCCTAACTTTAGCCTGGAAAGCCTATTAATTGTTATTTGATGTAGTGTCGATGAAAGGGTTTGACACAACTGATATGGATAGCTATTCGGAGGTAGAGAAATAATGGGTTAAAGTCAAAATACCAGACACAATAGGAGGCTCTACTAAATATCGAAGAAAGATATCATATCTCATACACATGTCGGGAGATTAGTTTGAGAAATGGAGGGAAGCGTTGGGTCGATTTTAGCTCTTCTTTGATGGAGTGGCGAAAGGAAATCCGGGGAGGCTAGATCAGGAGGGGTTATTCTTAGCCCCCCCCCCAAAAAAAAAAAGGTTCACCTGGGGTCTGGGAGTAGCCACAAATAACTAGGAATAAGAATATGGATTATGGCACGGGCTGAGGTTGGCAACAACTGAAGGAATAACGAAAGAATATGGATTATGGCAAGGGTTGAGGTTGGCAGTAGATGAAGGAATAACTCACCTATCAGTGTTTGGAGATTCCCTAATCACCATTCAAAAATGTATTTAGTGGTTACAAAATAAGGATCTCGATCTAAATCCAACTATGCAAGGAATATTTATAATGTTGGATAAGTTTGACACCATAGATTTATATCTCATCAAGAGGGAAAATGACATGTTGGCAGATGAACAAGCTTATCAGGCCGCCATACTAGAGCAAGGAAATCTAAGGGAGGACAAGTGCACACCCTTCAAATGTCACATCCCATTATCACACATAGATGGAAGGCCTCAAAATGCTGGAAGAAAATTGAGAAGGGTGAAATTTCTGACAGGATGATTAATTACCAAATTTATTCCTTGGCACATTTGTTAAGCGATGGGAGTCCCGGTGGTAATCTAGATCCATCAACCTCTAGATGGATAAAAATGATAATTCAAGTAGGATTAAGGAAACTTGGAATTTCGTTGGTCATGATTTAAGGTAGAGAGGCAACGAAGGAATTTTTTTCTCTAAGCTGGAGGATCGGTTCAGGTCGATCGTGCGGGAATTCACCTCAGAGCAAGAAGCAATGAAATTTAATTTGGTACCTAGGAGGGTATTAACATAGAGCATTAAACATGAAGGGACCTTTCGCGTCGTCAATTTGGAGTTGGATTTAGCTATAAGAAGATGGTTATGGAGAGAATATGTACTGTGGATTGTAACTCATCTCCTCGAGGTCAAAGATATGGCTTCTACATCTGGCAATGGGTTAGGTGATTCTTATGAGAATCCCTTAGGTGCTTTTAGGCATGAGGTGGAGGAAATTATCTCAAGGATGAGAGGGCAAATCATATCTAAAGCTTGATCTCATTTTACCCTCATTTCGAGTCGGTTGGAGGGTTTGAGAAAGGATGTGGAGAATGTTCAAGCGACAACAAAGGTCATCACGTCGAAGATAACAACCCTTGATCAAAAGGTAGAGAACTCAGATGAGAAGGTGGAGATTGATGTGGTGTCATTTCTGAAGGAAATATTCAACATCGAGGAGGGTGGTGACAATGAATCAGCATGAGGTGAAATGGGAGCCTCCCCTCTGGAGCTCATAGTGCAAATGGATATCCAACAAGAGGAAGAGAAACATGAACTTGAGGATGCATGCCTGTTGGGGGAAGTAGAAGCCGAAGACATGGAAGAAGTCACGTAGCAGGAGACATAAGGAACTGACTAGGCAATATATAACAATAGGTTTTTTGTTATGAAAATATCACTATGTTATGAAAGTATGTGAATATTAATGGAAATGTTTGGCGAATGTATAAGGAAAATCAAGTAGAAAATCTGGAGGAGAAAATTATGAAATCTCACCGCCTCTGGTCAGAGCAATTTTGGAGGAATGTGGAAAGGTTATTGCTACTAAGTGTAATGGTTCTGGCTAGAATCTAGATTGTTTAATAGAAATATAATTGTTACTTACAAACAAACAAAAAAAACTTAATCAAATACCATTAGAACATAAACCTCACAATATGAAAATACCTTATAACTTGGTGGAATGATCTATTCTTTGATATACCACTTTAACTTGTATGCTTTAAGGAAATGCCACTATGTTCATTTTCATTTTATATATTTAATGTAGTTTCTTTTAGGTAATTAGCAATTTCCACAATCCCTCTTAGATTTTTTTATTTCTCATCTTTTAGAATTATTTTTATCTTATTATTTTTTCTTTTATAAGTTTATGTTTCCATTTGCAATTTTATATTGTGATTCAATTATTACTTCTTCTTTTTTAATCACAGGTTCAAATCCAAAAGGGGTAAAGTATGTATGTCTCTTGTAAACTTTAACAGTTAAATCAGTATATGGAGGTGGATCCCTTGTCCCATAAACAAGGATATCTTATATACCATTTTGGTGTTTGGGTTTGCTATGACCTTAAAATCAAATTATTATTTATTATGTATACGTTTTACTTTTACATTTGTAATCCATGTCAATTTCAACTTTATTTTAAATAATGTATACCATCTACTTTTAATTCCAATATATAACCTATGGAAAATTAAGTAGTATTTGGGAATGAAATGTTATATCTACTCCATTATTTACTCATTTTCTTTTCAATTATTTACTAGATAAGTTTTTTACATTATCATTGTTTTGGTTTCTACGTATTCTTGTTATAGTTTGTTTTTGCACGTGCATGTAACTTTCATTGTTTACATCATTATGTAATTGTCTATTGAGGAAACCTCCTTGTTTGCACTCTATAAAAGAAGTCAAAAAGCTATTGTGGAATACCTAAACATTTAAAAGATATATATGTTGAATTATCTTTATTAATGTTGTCATAAGATCAATTCCTATTGATTAATCTTCAACCCTAAACGTCTACATCTTATTTATGTAAATTATTTACTTAATTTCATAAACGTTAAATTTTAACCTTTAATATAAACCATAAGCAATTAACTTTAATTTATGAACCTTAATATTCTCCCTTTAATACTCAAATCTTAACATTATGTAATACATGAGGTTTGCACTTGAATGCTCACATATTCTTAACCATTAGGAGGTAAATTACATGGTCCATTCCTATGTTTCATTCATGTGTGACCCACGCAATGATGATACATTACCTCTCATGACCATTCCTCTCTCATAAACCACCTTTCTAGAGTTTCCCCCACCTTAACTTATAAGTGTGACCCCTTAAATATGTCTACTGCTTAGAAGGGATCCTTCAATGTCTTTTTGCCATTAGTCTCTTGCTCTTAATTACCAGTTTGGTTATCTTCTCCTCTTTAGTATTTTGTGTGCCAGTGGATGGTATTCCATCCTTACCCTATATATATGTATGCATGTATGTCAATTGGGTGTAGCTTGAGTGGTTTAGAGGAAGTTGTTATCCTCCTCCCACATCGAGGTTCAAATCCAAATTTGTGACCTAGTCGTAATCTTGGAGACAATTGTCAACTATTGATCAGGCCTTGAACCTTAAAGAATCTATTTTACCCTAGGTACCATTCATGGAATGGGGAAAAGTATATATATATATATATATATATATAAAGAGAGAAAGAAAGAGAGAGAGAGATGTCAATTGGTGTTATCCTAGGTGGTTGGGAGTGAGTATACTTGTGGGATAGACTAAACTAATAACCTCACTTTAACCCTCAGGCTGAGAGGGAGGTTGATTTATTTCCTTAGAAACAAATATATATATATATATACACACACACACACATACACACACACACTAAAAAGTGTGTGTGTGCATGTGTTCAACCCTAAAAGATGAATTAGGTAGGGATGCCTTGTATCCCCACTGCTTTTCCTCCTAGTTGCAGTAGGGTTAAGTAGAGTACTAAGAGTGGCCTTTACTAACTACTCATTCAAAGGTATATTTATTGGCAGTTCTTGCTTTGTTTCCCATATATTGTTTGTTGATGACATACTCATAACTTGTGATAGCTCTAAACTAATGGTAGACAATCTCAATGAGATCTTGGATCTCTTATGTAAAACCATGGATATGATAATTTTTCCAAAAGCTATGATTACCTATTGGAGTTTTATAAAGGTTGAAAAGCAACATATAAATCACATCTTTCATTTTCCTATAACAACTTTTGACATAGGATTTAAATCCCTTGGGTTTCATCTCAAGGAAAATTTATACCTCAAAGTTGATTAGCAAATGGTTCTTACCAAAATTGAGAAAACTAAACACCTAGTGTAATAGGAGGCTTAAATCCCATCATTATCCTAAAATGCAAAGGTGTTTGGAGGCTAAAAAGCCATTTCTAGTCTCAAAAGCCCTAGTAGCTATGAATGTTTGGAAACTTTTGTAGGGACATAGACTTTGGGGTCATGCCATAAAAGCTAAATATTTTTTAATAGATCCATGGAGGATTAAATTTTAACTCTAAACAAAAAGCATTAAACTTTTCAACCATTTGAAAAGCCATAATGTGTTAGAAAATTATATATTACAGAGTAATGGAACACATAAAATATTACGGAAACACAAACACTAAAAATGCATAAAACAAGAGAGACACGTATATATGTGGTTCACACGTATAGTGCATTGAGTTTAGTGATTACATAGTGATTAATGATATAGAGCAATCAAGTAGTTGCATTAATTTTAGTAACAAATAACATAAAGCATTAGGGTGCATTGATTTTAATGACAAAACAGTGAAAAATGTTTCATACCAAGCAAATTGATTTGGTGGATTGATTTCAACAATGAGATTGTGAAAATTATCAAGTGAAACAACTTTAACAATAACACAATGCAAACCAATTTCAAAACACGTATTATAATGGCAAAAGAGATTCTCAATTATAAGTTGAAGTCTATTACTTTCTTTGTTTGTTGGTGATTCCTTTATTAGTGCTTGCACATTAAAACTATTGTAATGTTAAGATATATAAAATGTGTTGATATATACAATCTATTAACACTAGAGGCATGCACTAGAATGTGAATGGAATTGTGGAGGGCATGTAAAGTTGGGGAAAGCAAGAGAGAAAAGGTATGACCTTCAGTACAATATATCAAGTTAAAGGTTTAAACAATTTTCAACATCAACTTTCTTTCTCATATGATCGATCTAAAAAGACGAGAAAAATAACAAGTTGTGTATGTAAAAGAAAAGCCTAAGAAGACAAATTGAAATTGGTCATTGCACAAGTTATATATTAGTTATTGTGTGCATTATGTTACTTTCTCATTATTCACCTTCTTCATGATTGAACATTGTTACTTTATCACTATTTACCTTAATCTTCATATAACTTTTGAAGTGGCTTTCTTGATAGAATTCATTATATTATAGGTGATATATAGTAAATTTTAGAGAACCAAAATTCATATAAAACATATAAATTTACAAAATGATGATTATCTAAAATTTGATGTGGTTGCCTACGATGCAAATCAATCTAGATACACCTTAACTATGGGTCTATCAAGTGTTGAAATGGATTAAATCATTCAAGGTGTTGTCCTTTCCTCAAGTTTAGACTTCAAAAAATCTTTGCTCTTAAAGAATTTGATTTCTCTTAATGCTTAATAAATCTTAAATTAAAAGATATCTCCTCCTACTAGAGCTACTTGAAACCGATGGCATCGAGGGGGGCATGCTATTGGTCTCTATCATGATGTCCATCTCATTGAGGGTTTGAACAGTGACCATATTGTCTGGTTTTAAAGCTATGTTTTTCAATTGGTGAAGCCCATGTGGTAGCAGGGGTCAAGGGGGACACTTAATTGTTTTTTGTCTTCGTACAAAAGAGCCTTTTCTCTTATTTTTTGGCATATGATCCTAGTTGGTCCTTCAGGGAGGCTCTAGACTCTTTGGCCTCTTTTTCTATGACTTGATTTATATGAAAAAAATTACATCATTCTTTCCTTGGGAGCAAAAGATCATTTTCTCACACAATGTCAATTATTTAGCCTTTGGATGTGAACGTCCCAATGTGAACAATTTAGTTTGTGAATTATTCAAATAATTTTATTAAACCCTTCCTCCCATTCCACCTTGCCTCAAGTTTGTCAAGAATATTCAATGATCAAAATAATAAAATCACTATGACCCATTTCCAAACATGAGAGAATTATTAAGGGCTAAAACTAGTTAAAAGAACACTATCAATAATAAAAGTAAGAACAAGTGTTATATTTTGTTTAAATTGAATTACATACATATGCATTCTCTACATTCATACTTCAAAGATGGTTTCCAATGGAATTAGTATGAAAATGACATTTAACATGGTTAGCGTAACCATTTTCCTCAAAATTACTTTAAACAATGACTCAATTGCCCATTATTCTTCTCTATTTCATTAATCCCACTTACAATTTCTTTTGGAAATGAAAGGGAAAACTATATTCCTGTCAAAATCACCTATGGGAACCAAGCATATTCTTCCATCATGGCAAGATACAAAGTGAAAGATTACTTCACTCGTTGGCCTTCCTTCACTCTTCTTGGTTTGTCGGTAAAAAGTAACCAACAAATGAGGGTACTGGAATAGAAGCGATAAAATGAAGAATGTGTGTAAGACAGAGAGAACTAGTAATAATAGTTAGTACTTTGTTGTCGTGCCACTCCATCATTTACAGACTCAAGCACTTTTAGAAGGTCGTGTGGCAGTTATCAGACTATTTGTTTGCACATGAACATTGAAGTGTGTTGTTAACAGTAAGGCTCGGGCAAGGTAAGGAGGTTTTATTTGACAAGAATATTTTCAAAGGGAGTATGGAGAACCACCACATTCTCATTGTATATATAAAAAAATCTAATGTAGGACACCCAACCACATAATTTCGTATTAGGGTTGCAGGAAAAATTTGTCTTGACCTTTAAGGTTTGTTATGAATACCGGGTTATCAAATTTCTTATTTCTTCCATCACCTAAAATCACACTTTTGATGTCACCATCATCTTCTTCTCATAGAGATATTTTCAACGACATAAATACCATCTCATTTTTAGCTCATGGCACAAAGTTATGCCCATTTAAATATTTACCCCTTAAGGGCCACATCAACATTTGTACCATCCATGTGGTTGACATGTGGGAGTCCTTGGCCACATATCACTCCTACGCTAGTCCATGTCAGCTTCCTATCTTTCATACCAGAGCCCCACCATATCGACATTTTAATATAAACACACTTTTCCATTGTTTTGGTTCTCTAGTATGCTGATATGTTGCTAACCCAAAATGTCGATAGGTTGTTCTACCCACTTCTCTATAACTTTGATATGTTGATATGGCTATATCCATGACCCTTCGATATGCCAATATGATGATATCTCAGTGGCTTGAAATGCCAATGTGAAATACTGGGACATCGATAAATCTTTATAACTGCAAATCCTTGTAATTTTCTAATAGATCAATAGGGTAGTGGACAACTCATCATGCAATAGAAAAAATCGGGCCAAAATCTGATGACTATTAGTCAGATATGTGATTTATTGGCACTGGATATCCAACACATTGGTGCTCATCAACCCATTGTTGGAATTTTGTCGAATAGTTGACATTTTAGTTAACACCATATATTTGATGATACAGATGTCGACTATCCAACACAAAAAGGCTAAAATTGTCATAAAAAAGCTTATGTTTTAAAGTTAGTTTTGTGACACTATAAATCATCGGATATTCGATGCAACAAACATCGAATATCTGATAGGTCCCGCATTGTGTTCCTTCGCCCTAGACATGAAAAATTATGATATTGGTCGTCAAATATTCAATAATTAGTTAGTTTGGTCCAACAGGAAAAAATGACGTTTACGGATCGTATAATCGACAATCTACCTAAATTGTGTGAAGGGAGTGTTATCGCTCCAACGCTCCCTTCCGTTAGTCTTGAGAGGCCCATTCGATTCAGTGTCAGATAATTGACGTCAAGTTGAATTAGTTCGATGGGAGTTTTAAATATTAGACACATTGTTCCGTCAGTTTGGGGCATGCAGGCTGACGATGATGCATTGGATATTCGATGAATAAGAGTTTTGTCCGACGAGAGTGTCAAATTACCAACACTTCTTTCCGTCGGTTTTGGTGTTGATTATTCGATGATTACACCAAACAATAGGAGTTGAATATTCAACAGATAGTCTGTGTTGTCGAATATGTGACGAAATTCTACGTATTACACACACACACACACATATAATTTCATGGATTTTTTTATCTCAATCGTTTTCCTGTAGGTGGCCTCCTCGCTTCTAGTAATGGTTATCCTCATTTCCAATCTCTCCCTCAACCCCTTTTCTAAAAATAAATGATCAATTTTAGCTATAAAACACTCTCCTAACCATAACACATAATAGAGCATAGGTTATCATGTCACTTTCATCCACGTTACATATCCCCAACAAGTTAAAAACTTAGAGAAACTTTGTTTGAAATTCAAGGAACACCACAATGGAATTGTTGAAAGTGATTTCACAATCATAAACTATGGATGATTACTTAGGAAGCATGGATGTATGGTAAAATTAATGTCATCCATAAACTATGGATGATTACTTAGGAAGCATGGATGTATGGGAAAATTCAATGTGATCTAGTCAGTGGGTGGCATAAAACTAGTGAAATTAACACTGGGTAGCAAATTACTTTCGCACACCTAAGAGATATAAGGATTCTATAATAGATGTTGAGATTCTATTCATGGTAGTAATCTTGTAGCATAAATTGGACTTTGGATTTGCTAGAGTGTAGGAGCAGTAAATATCTGGTTTGGGAATTGTGAGTTAAAACGATAGTCCAGTCAAAGGTGAAAGTAGTGAAAGCAAACTAGTATCATTAGAGATGGAGGAGAAAGAACCAATAAGATTTTATTCCTTTTATACAAAGAATACGAATAAATATTTAGCCTTAATGTAGAGAAAATAAAAGGAAGGAAATCTTCATAGACCTGCAACAAAAGTTGTAAAGGGATTTTTGGGATAAAGGTTTTGGTAGAAAACTTTTAGACTAGTTAGAGAAGAAAATTACCTAGTTGGTCATTAGAAAAGGAGGAGATATTTCAAATGGAAAGGAGAAGAAAATGGAAATTTTGATGGTTGGGGTGAAAGGTACTAACTCTTTAATAAGAATAAATGTTGTGAAATCCCTATCTTTTGAGCTAAGAATGCAGTACATGATTCTGTTGCATATTTGGATTTGGATTGAATTGGAAGAAACTGCTAGAAATTTTGACAAAATCCACTAGATTACTTTAAGGGAAGACAAATATAAGGAAAATTGGATACCAATAAGAAGAGAGAGAATTAACGATGCATTTGTAGTTGGAAAATAAAATAATTGTGAATTTCTTAGTAGACTATAACAAAAAAGGAATAAACATGAGCTCAAATCTGAGCCTTGAAATTCTAGGTTGCAACTATCGAATTCAAGCTTGAAAGCAATTACATGAAGCATAGAGTAAATGAAAACAAAATTTCTAGAAGCAAGCCAAGGCCCTAAGAAAGGGAAACTTCACTAAATTCAGAAAAAACAAAAAAGCATAGCTGGGGGTAGATGGAAAACCGTTATGGCATTTTTTTGTTTCACTAGACATAACAACACTAATTGATATGAACCTATATAGTTTTGAATTCTTTCTACTCAGTATGTGTCAAGCCCATTAAAGGTCTATCATGACGTGGTATGTGAAGGTTTCTTAATCCTACATCTTTCCTTGACAATCTAGTCAAATAGGGAAATAAATACAACTATCCTTATGTGTCAAAGCATGATTATATTATAGAATATAATGTTTTCCCCTTTGAAAAAAAGTCATCGTGAATCAAGGGTTAGTAGGCCCAGTGAAACCAAAAAATGCATAGACAATTCATTTAGCAAGCAATTGATCATTTCTTTTCAAAAAGAGTCTTTTAGTCAACTTGTTTGAGAATACTTGTGAGCTTGGCAACCAATTGACATAGTACTTTATATATGAAAGAAAAGAAAAGGTCTCTCAAATGAAATAAATAATAAAAATATCATATAATCTAGGGTTAGGCCACAAAGTACATATATTTAAAAGAATATAAAGGTCTTTCAAATGACAAATTATAAAATATTAATTCATCTAGGTTTAATGCATATGAGTGAAATCACAATTCTTCAAAAATTTGAGGAGTTAAGGGAATACAAACAACTAAATTATACTTCATTTTAAGATTTGAAATACACAATAAAACATCCTCAGTACTAATTGAGTCCATATTTTTAAAAATTTTGATATCCTAACCTTTCTTTTAGAATATATTCACACAGTAAACAAAATGAAAAGTTAAAAATAAATAAATCTAGCCAAAGATATGAAAATCCCGTAAGATCTTATTTTGAAATAAATTTGCCAAAATTTTCATATCATAATTCAAGGATCTTATAGGCATATAAATAACAGAAATAAAAGTGGTCAAGGTGACAAAAAAATAAAACATGTAATTAGTTCTATTTCTCAATGGAACTCAATGTTTAAAGTTATACCAACATAACATGTGGAACTTGATGCCCAAAGTGATCTAAAACATAGTATTGAATCATAGGACCTTGTTGACATAAAAAAGTCTAAAGGTGAAGGTTTTTGAAGGAAACTCTCCTCTCTCTTAGAACTCTCAAGTACAAAAGTTGGGGTTCTAAACTATTAACAAGAATATTTTTTCCAATTTTATGAGAATAATTGCTAACTTGAATAGTGGATTTTGAGTCAGTGTTGTCTAAAGGTAGTTTCTATCTTTTGTATAATTTTATGGATTAATTGACATTTGATCTTATCATCCTCTAGAATGGATATGTAGTATACTTGATTCGGTGGGAAATGGAACTTGGGAATTGAGTCAATCAAATGGCCTACTTGCTAGCCTAAAGGTATGCATGTATTTTCAAAGAAGTAGGTTTAGTTGATTTTGTTGATTAAGTTGTGCAAATAAGGAAATATGAGTATGCATTGGAGTGTTTTGCATGACTTGTGAGTGGACCTTCAAGAAAATGAACCTTTTATAATGTCTGATTAGTTTGTGAGATTGACTGGCATAAATTAAGCCAACCTTAGTTTTCAGAATGACCTTAGTAGCTCAATAGCATTGGTACATGATATTGAGGATCGTAAACCCTGTGTTTCTCCCACATTAAAGGTTTCCTGAGTAGAATGTTGCAGACATTAAGCAAGGTTGCATCACAAAAAAAATGTCCTTGAATGGGTGAATGTCGTCATGGAATTTGCATTGATAAGTGATGTGCAATTCCTCGTCTTGACTTAATAAAATAATCAAATTGTATGTATAAAAATAATATTTTTTCCAACTCCATTCTCAATGATGAAGTAGATAGAATTCCCATGGATCTAATTATATGTAATAAAATAATATTTTTTCCAACTCCCATTCTCAATGATGAAGTAGATAGATTTCCCATGCACCCATATCTAAGAGTGGAACACAAGCTCCCTTTTCCTTTTTAAGAACTGTGGACTTTTGGATATGGAATGGCACCTTACCAATTAATTCAACAAGAAACACTTGACCAAGACTGACTTCACATGAAAATTTACACCTACACTAAAGCGCAAAACCAGAAACATGAAGCCAAACCCCTCAGCTAAACAAGATACTTTCCGATGGAAACTTCTTCCAGCCAAGCTTACCTGCAAGTTAGTGTCAATAAGGTGTTTTGGACAACTCCTCTATCACATATTAAATTGCTTAACCTATTTAAAAGGTAGAAAATTCATTGCATAGCTCCATTTAAGATTAGAGACATGGTAATTATAAGAATGGAAGAAAGTAACTAAACTGTGTTTAAGGGCTAACGTGCATGGTTTAGTCTGCATTTTATTGACGGAGGGTTCCACTATTTCTTACATAGGACTGAAATAATTTATAGGGGGAATTTTCTCCATTTGTCATATCATTCTAGATAATATAATTGAAAAACAGGAGAGACAATAGAAATAGTAAAAGACCAAATCTCATGAGTGCCAATGTCAAATGCCAATGATGTGCTAAATCTTGTCAACCTACTATTGTTATTGTTAATTTTTTTCCACTTGTATGGGTAGTCAATGTAATTTAGTGGAGTGATGAGGATTGTTTGAAACAATACTCAAAATGTTTTGTGAAGATGTTGAACATCCTGATGAAGAGATTCGTAATGCAGTAAATTGCTCTGGAAACCCCATTGGTCCACTAGTTGATTTAATTGATCAATTTCTAATTGCTCTAGGAAATGGTTGAGTAATCACTTAGAGGTTACTTTGTGTTCATTTCTTACAAATTAGATACCTATTTTTGTCCAACAGTACAATGACATGGATAATTTGGAGAGAATATTAGTTGATGTTGTTGAAACCCTCCCACACTGAGTAGAGATGTATTTACAAAATTTAGAAAGCAACTTTCAAGACTACATATAGATAGGCAACAATGAGAGGGGCAATGCAAAGCTATCACCATAAAGTGGACAAGGCCATCATCCCCACATCTTTTTTGATATGAATGGAAGTATGCATTGACTACTAATTCTAAGAGAATGAATTATCTAACCATGTATCAAACAAATAATATGCATTTAAGGATTCCCCTTTTATGTTGAGGACCTTTCCTAAGAATTTAATGAAGAGGCAAGGCCAGCCAGTAATAATGAGTGGCTTACCTAGTAGTATACTTATGTTTTCCCCTATTCGAGGTTAGGGATTTTCCTCTAAGGAGAGTATAAGAGATAGTATTTTTGCATTGTTTCCATGGATAAATTCCATTCCCTATATTCAAATTTTGGATTCAATTAAATTTGGTGAGAAATATTTGGAGGTTTTATTAACTTGCCTAGTTTCTCCGTAGTAGGAAGAGTCTAGTAGAGGGTATTCAACAAGAAGTTCTAATTTGACCCTTTACTATAGCCTTTCAGATCCTGAAGAGGTTTTAAAGAGAGGGGTAGAGGTTTCTAAAGCCTTCTATAGTGCCATTACTCTAGATCCAATCACTTTTGTAACTCGAGCAAGAACAACCATCATGGGTGATAAATATTTGGTTAGAAATTTCTACAAATCACTCAATATTATTGGGATAAACATGTTCCCTCATGTTGTAACACCCTCCTCCCACATACACCCAAATAAATATGCCAATTGGGGTAAACATGAGATGAGAGGCTACTATGATCAGATTCGACCTCCTAGGTGACCTTAAGGAAGTGGAATCGATGGAACATCACGCACAGTCATCCAATATCATCAAGAAAACCCTCAAGAGACAAGTCAGCCACTCAGACAACCTGTCCCTGGGTCCCACAACTGTTCTGGACCTCTGAGGCCATAGTCACTCTCATGCTATGGGCAAGGGAGTGACTAGAGACTTAAAATCTCTCTCATAGGCCTGCATGTCAACGATTGTGGACCAAACTTGCTAGTTCTGTGCCAACGACCTCGGGATTTAAGCCACTTTTTTAGGCCCAGAGCCTAGGCCACTGCCCATAATAGAATGAAAGCTTGAAATCAAGAAAGGTACATGGAAACAATGAAGCAAAAACAATAAACTCAACAAGCCCTTAACCAAACCCCTACTAGCCGTGACAAGAATTTCGTTAAACATATCATCGACATGTAACCTACATGTGTAAACAACATAATTAAGTGTATGGATCTCGTACTTACCTAAGAATCACTATAAACCATTGTTTCCTCATGTCATTTGCTGTGTATTCATCTATTAGGTCATAAACACATTATCCATTCATACACAAGTAAAAACATGCTGAGAGTCATGCATAGTTGCTGTCACAAAATATACATCTAACCAACATAATAGGAACATAAATGCAATAAATATATCAGACACCAAAATATATATATATATATATATATATATATATATATATATATATATATATATATATATATATATATATATATATATATATATATATATATATATATATATATATATATATATATATATATATATATATCAGTACCATTTACACATGAAAATCATGGAATGAATTTCTCATTAATCGATACAATGAATCAATCGGAGATGGGACTACCACATTCCACTCGACATAGATTGGCTGAGCCAAGTCTCTCTTTAGCCAATCACCCCATGCCATATTCCAAGCATGAATGTGGGACTCATATAACACATCAAAAACACCAATCAATGTGGATTCCATTGGAGTTCTCCACCTACACCGTGAGGAATTTGAGTGCCTCCTAGTCTCTCAGGCTTTACCATGCATCCGCAGTTCAATCTAGGGATCACTAGGCCCTACACCGAGATGTACTCTCCAGGATTTACTATGCATTCTAGCCCATAATCACTAGGCCCAACAGAGAGAAAATCCACCTCTTGGCTTTACCGTATATCCCTCCATTCACCGACAAGGATTTCTAGTCCCACAGAGGCACACAATCCGACTTTACTGCAACCCACAATCTGGTTCAGGGGTTACTAGTCTAGTGGATTCGTGCATCCTCAGTTTGGTTCAAGGACCACTACATCATGTGTTTGTCAATTTGGAGATCCACCCCACTTAGCTTCAAATCTAATCTGATCATCCCACATAAATCGAATAAGAGAACCCATCTCATCAAAGCTATCATGAAATGGCAAGGCTAGGCTGAAAATACTATTTCACTTGGAAAAACCCATGCCATGGTAGAAAAGAAACACATGCAATCCCATGCATGCCAAATATAGCAAGGAAAATACACATTCAAGTCGATACCTACAATGAAGCCTGCTGTAGTTGCTTGATCCTACTTGATCTTTGCTTCCTCTTGCATTTGCCTTTCTTGCTCCAATGCCAAAGTGCTCCAAGAAAACTCTAAGTGTCCAAGAGTATGAGAGAGAGAGAGAGAATAACGAAAGAGCTCCAAAGATAAAATGACAAAAGGTTACCAAATGATCATCAAAAGCCTTTTTATGAATGAGACCTCTATTTTCTTCATTTTCCTCCTTACATGCAACCTGTGACCTTTCACCTCCTTTTTCTCCTAATTTCTATTATTTTCATAACTTATTGTGCCAAAAATGCCATTTTGCCTTTCCAAAGCCTTAGTCATTACCTTTTCCAATTTCCTTAGCCATAAACAACCAAATGAACACCCCCTAAGATGTCATGCCCAACATTCAGCTTGGAATAAGTGTCCCATTCATTTGTGGTTATTGTTTTTAACTTTTATTACATGGAATTTTCACCAGGGCTGTTACACATGTCATGAATGACAAATATGAAAAATGGTTGCCTAAATTTTCAAGTAACAATGCAATTTCAATTGAGCAACACATCACTAGTTTTATTAGGCTATTGGTAGGCAGGGATTCCTAATGAAGATGAAGATATAGTCATGAAATTATTTGCATTGTATCTAGAAGAAAATGCTAAAACATGGTTTAATGGCTTACTAGACTATGGCATCACAGATGGGAATGATTTTCATAATGCTCTTACAAAAAGGTGGTCTATTAGGAAATATGAAAGATTAATATTCACACAACTTAATGAGATGAAGAAGGATAGTTATATAGTTAAGGATTTCTATGAAAAGTTTCATAAGTTGATAAGGAATTTTCCTCCTAACTTGAAACAAAACCATGTGGTCATCTTATTACATTATAAAAATCCCTTTGAATTGAAGTTTGGTTTCTTACTAAGAGAAATGTACCCTACTTCTTTAGAGTTAGCAAAGGAATATGTAGCTAAAATTGAAGAAAATTTGTTTTCCTCTAAATAGAACCTTTAATGCTTCTAGAGCCTCTTCATCTAAATCCAAAACAGAAGAGAATGCCATAAATACTGCAAAATCATCCATAACCATGTTGTAGTTCTTGGCCAATGCAATGAAGAGAATGGGAGCAAAATTTTCAAAATATAATGAAGTACTCCAACAACAAAACCAAGCCATGCAAAATAAGATACTCCTACTAGAGAGGAAAAGTAGGTTTAAACCTAGGGGAGATTCCAATTGGGATAATTCAAGACATTAAGCAAATTCAAAGACTCCCAAATCCTCTTAGTGGAAACAATAGGGTGGATTAGGAAGATCTCCCTTGGTGTCAACCTTGCAATCTAACACAATGCCAAGACACTTGCTTATATGCCAAAGGGATAACTGAATGTTATGAAACCAGCTCACAAAAAGATAGAAAAGAGAGATCAACACCTTGGAATTTAGCCTCTTCGAGGGGGCAACCTCCTTTACATTACACAAATGAACAATTCTTGGATGATACAAATGAAAATACCTCCTTTCTATATATAGGAGTCTAAGGGGTCATAACATAATCAGAGCCGACATAACAATAATAATGTAAGGGCACAATAATAACAATAGTGGGCTTCTATGGGGCACAGTAGTAACAATATGGGCACTACATGGGTACATCAATATAATAAGTGGGTTGTACTAATAACAATAAGGGGTTACACTAGTAGTATAGGGGCCTAACATGCCCCTCTTCTTCAAAAAGCGTTGTCCTCAACGTTTGAGTAGTTCTTGATGCTTCTGTATAAAATTCTTGTCCTCCCATGTGGAATCTTCAGCGGGTAAGTTCTTCCACTCGATGAGATACTCTGAAATTGTTCTATTTCGTAGCTGTCGGGTTCTTGTTTCTGTGACTGCTCCAGGTTCCAATATGATTTTTCCTTCCTCTTCAATTTCTGGCAATATTGTTTGAATTGGGATCTTTTGCAACTTTTGAATAAGTGGTCATACTTCTTCGTCCTTCTTCCATTCATCCCTTGCTTTGTTTATCCAATCTGGTTGGATAATAGAAATAACACAAAACAATGCTTCCACATCCTCATCCTTGAAGAGTCTTCCCATTCGGTAAGGTCGCCATTTTTTAAGTGCATGTAGTATTGCCAACATTTCCTTCTCATAAATAGCTTGCTTGAGATGTAGCAGTAAAAATACCCAATCACCTACATCAAAACATTTTTCACTACAATGTTGATCTACCTGTTGTTTCGTTTGATTTTGCACCGAAGTGGCATTATCCTTTAAAAGTTGGAGAACTTGTTGTTGATGCTCGATGTGATCTTTCACTGCTTGAACCTTTTTCTTCTTGATATGTCCTTCTATCTCTAGAGTTTGAGGAGTGGTAATTTCTTCCAATCCTTTACAAGATATGGTCGGATTAATTTCTTGATGCTCGATGTGATATTTCACTCCTTGAACATTTTTCTTCTTGATATGTCCTTCTATCTTGAGAGTTTGAGGAGTGGTAATTTCGACCAATGAATTAAAAGATGGTTGGATTCATTTCTTCTTTCTCGATGTGATCTTTCACTTCTTGCACCTTTTTCTTCTTGATATGTCCTTCTATCTTGAGAGTTTGAGGAGTGGTAATTCTTGCCAATGCTTTACAAGATATCGTCTGATTCATTTCTTCTTTCTCTGGGGTGGGGTCCTGGTGTATATCTTCTTCTTTTGATGTTTCTTGATCCTTTTCTTCCTCCTCTTCATATTCTATGTAAAATAATTTCTTCTCAGCACACTTATGACCTTTAGTGCATTTGCTATCATAATTGTAACAAAGCCCTTTTTCTCTTTTTTCTTCCAATTGTTGTGGTGTAACCCTTGTAGGTTGTGGAAGGCTAGGAGAAACAACACTTCCATCTTTATAGTTGTGAGGGGTATGCTTCCTGGTTTCCATAATTTTGCTTTCCACTATGTCACAAATCCCTTTTACTCTTTCCAATTGTTGTGGTGTTGCTCTAAAGAAGGTGTTGCTCTTTGTATCCTCATAATGTGTTATCATTTCCTCTGTGAAAATTGACCACGTAACAAGTTATTTACGAGAACAAAGCCCTTCATACCATAAAAATTGATCCGGTTCTAAATATGAAGATGCAATACATACCTTTTGTAATAGTGGTACACCATGTAGATCAAAATATTGCTCCATCTGAAGTATCCAATTTACCGGATCCTTGCCATCAAACTTCCTCATCTTGCTTTTTCTTGATTTTAGGAGCTCGATCTTGAAACGACTGTAACTCTGTACTTTCAAATCTTTAAGTTCTAAAATTGCGACCTGTAGTAGCCCTCTGTGTCCTCTTTCTAATGCCACCAATCTGATCCAAATTGGATTCTCCAAGAAATAGTTATGCACAATCTCCCAAGATGACCTGATTATAGACCTTTCTAGAAGAGAGAAATTGTATGAAGTGCCAGGTGTCATTGTTTCGACCTTTGGCTCTAAAAAATATATACAAGAAACTATAGTCCGTCCTCTTTCTATACCTTCTTACGAAATTTCAATCTGATGCTCAGAGAGGAAGTTATGACAATTTTCCCCAGGTCACCTGTTTGGAATGTAATTCCGGAGTCTGCAAAAAGACCAAGTTCCTCAGATCATATCTCCACAAATATAGCACGAAAAGCTCTGAAATTCGAACCCGAGATTCAGTGCGAATTATTCTCAAATGGGTTTCTTTTTTTAGATTCTGAAACATTGCAGAAAAAAAGTTATAGCGAAAATTCCACGATGACCTGTTTGGAGCAGCGAAACCCTAGAATCCAAAGCTCTGATACCAAATGTTATCAAACCAGCTCACAAAAAGATAGAAAAGAGAGATCAACACCTTAGAATTTAGCCTCTTCGAGGGGGCAACCTCCTTTACATTACACAAATGAACAATTCTTGGATGATACAAATGAAAAGACCTCCTTTCTATATATAGGAGTCTAAGGGGTCATAACATAATCAGAGCCGACATAACAATAATAATGTAAGGGCACAATAATAACAATAGTGGGCTTCTATGGGGCACAATAGTAACAATATGGGCACTACATGGGTACATCAATATAATAAGTGGGTTGTACTAATAACAATAAGGGGTTACACTAGTAGTATAGGGGCCTAACACTGAACTAGAAGGTGAAATTAATAGGGATGGCCCAACTGACCTCAACAACTATGTGGAAGAAATCCTAAACATGGTCAACAATTACTATATGTTTTCCAATGATCAAATGATTGACCAAGAAGCCATTGAGAGAGTCTTAGCCCCTAGACCTTCTCAAGAAGAAATGAGGAAGAGGATTAGAGATAAAAAATGGATAAAATATCAAAGAAAGGGGAAACAACAAAGTCAACCTCAAGAATCTCAAGAACAAATACAACCTAATAATATTCTTAAAATAAAGGGCCAATCAATAGGGGTTCAAGATGGAGGTTTGACTTCTAAGATATCAACTGAAGAAGGTTCAAAATTAACATTGATTTGGATATGTACTTAACTAAATCCCATATAACTATCCCTTTATGAGAATTAATGAAGATTCCATCACTTAGGAAGAAGACAAAGAAGGTTATGGGATTTACTAAAGATTATCCTTCCCAAGATCAACCAATAGTATTACAAACAACAAACAAAGGAGGTTCAAATGGTAAGTATGAATTGTTCTTCATTTCTTTGGGTGCTAATAATTTGAATTTGCACAATTTGATGTTAGATATTGGGGCTTCTACCAACGTTATGCCTCTTTGTGTCATGCAACAATTAGGGCTTAAAAACCACTAGACCTTGTAGAAATGTGTGAGCTATGGATGCTAGAGAAGTGAAGGTTTTTGGTGTGATGAAGAATTTGCAAGTGCATTTAGTGGTTGATTTGGATATTACACTTTTAATGGATATTGTGGTTATTGATGTGCAATATTCCTAGGGCATGTTGTTGTCTAGGAAGTTTGCTCATGATCTAGGTGGAAACTTGCAAATGGATTTGTATTTTGTCATAGTCCCCTCTTATGATGGGACATTTGTCACATTTCATAGGGAACCACTTAGAAAGTACCATGTCAAAGACCACAATGATCCCATAAATAATTTTTTATGTGTTGTAGATGATAAGATAGGGAACTATGCAATCCTTTCTCATTCCTTAGCACCTTGGCTCATTGAAGAGGAGATTAATGACCAAATATGGTTTGTGTACTTTGATGGGTCCTAATATCAGCTAGGAACTAGAGTTGGTATTACTTTCTTTTCACCCTTGAGTGAATAGTTGATCTTGTTTGATTTCCCTATTTCGGTGCCAACAATAAAGTCAAAATTGTGAAAAAAATGGCCTAAACCTTGGGAATAATGGGAGTAAGGGGATGGGGTCCTTATTTCATAGTTATGATATAGGACATGCATTAGTGGTGTGTAATACTTACTCCCCAACACTAATCCTTCCAAATTCTACTTAAACTAGTACAAATGTAAGTAGACTTGTTGATATTAATTCACTTAAAAATTACCCACTTTTGGAGTGAAAATTAATATATTATTATTTAATTTGGAAATTAGGAAGAATAATTATTTGGAAATGTCCAAAATGTGACACATAGGGATGTTGGGTAATCCTTTGTTAAAAAAATACAAAGAAAAAAAGGAAGGATGCCACGTAGGTGGTTAATAATGACTAATTTTAGGAAATTAGAAAATATAATTTTTTTGTGAGGGGTTAGATTGCTAGACTTATATATTTTACATATAGATGAGACCTCCATGGGATTTTTTCTGGATGGGGAAATAACATTATATAGAAATACTATTGAAATTCTATTAAAGCATAGTGAAGTTTGAGTCACTATGTTAATTAGCTCTAGAAGGAGGTTGAGTAATTAAAAACTAAACTCCCTTGTCAAAGGACGAAAAGTATAGTAGGTGAGAAAAACCATCTACTAAAACATATTCTATTGTTGGTTTTATTCTAGTTCGTTCTTGATCCTACATAACTTAGTGTTATTAAGGGATTTTTTTCCCCTGAGTGTGGTCGGCTAGCCCATCAAGTCGGCCCCACAAGAGGCACTTAAACCCCACCAAAAAACAATATAAATGAGAAGTATTCGACATCATTTGAGTCACACAAGTAATTCGCTCTCTTCAAGAAGTCTGAGGCAAATTCAAAGCGAGAAATATGAGAAGGGTAGAGAGGAAAGAAACAAGGTCTATTTGTTTGGCTTGGGAATCAATTCTTTGTTTGGAAAGCTCACACGTATGGGAAGAAAGCTATCTATATTCAGATTTTGAGCTAGAGAGGAGCAACAAACTGATTTATAGAGAGAAGCATTGTTGTTTGGGTGGTTGGCCTATCACTTGGTGAGTTTTATTTATCAAAGGTCTTGGAAGTCTTCCTTGAATTTCTATAAGAAGAGACGTTTTGGGTTTTCCCCCTGTGGAGGGGTTTTGTTCGGGCCTTGAGCATATTTCTGGTGTTCTTGTTTGCTAAGTGATCTTCTTTATTGGCATTGTCTCGATGATGAACACAAAATAATAATGATGATGATGAACTAACATTATGTCACAAGAATTGCCAATATAACAAGAGAAAACATTATAAAAGAAACCATAATTATGTTTTCCCTAGTTTTTCTCAACATTTATGGTCTTGGAAGATTTGCAATGTAGAAATAAAAAATTGCTTGAAATCAAATGCCAAGTACAACTAAATCAAGTGCTTGGTGGGCTAAAGTTGAGCAGTACTTCGATGAGTTTTTTTCATGTATATGACTCCAAACCTAGTTAATCTTTCAAATCTAGATATGCGAATGAAAGCACTTGCAAAACAAAGGAAGGAGGAGAAGTTAGATGCGATAAATAATTGATAATATATAAGAAAAATAATAGCAGTGCCTTATGGCCAATTAATAGAGTAAGAGTTTCTCCTACTTCCTTGCATGAAAAATGACAGTTTATGGTCTTTCACTCAAATACACACACAATGGTCAAAGAAAGACAAATACTAAATGTTTTTTTTCATGGAAAAGTTTGTTATTTCTTATAAACCTTTATGTAACTCCCACTCGACCAAGACATACAACACAAATATCAAAAAAAAAATCTTGTCTTACCTAAACCCATACCATTTTGAACTAATTGCTTCAAATAGTTGTTCCACTTCAACATTCAAATTGATACTAGTTTTCCTACACATATTCATGAGACCAATGAGGCAAAATTAGATTAAATTTGACAAAATATTAAATTTAATCGCATGAATAAATAATAATTAAAAGGACTTGCGTGCATGAATACCTGAATGAGCTCCTCTTATTTTCGAGAATAAATTGTCATAGTAGTTTAATCTTGGAGCAAACCTCCCTCAACTCGACGAATCAACAATGAAGTCAACATTGACTTTGTTGTTTCTTTGTTGGGTTGAGGGTGTTTTGCTCCAATATTATCCAAATCCTAATTTATTCTCTACTAAACAGGGACAACAACGTGAAGATGGAAGCTCTCATGGCCCCTCCCCCCTCTCACATCACTTTCAATTCCCCAATACCCAATCTATCTACTGTATAGGAAATAGTTGAAAGCAAGACATTAAGATACATAAAAAACAAATAGAAAATGTTCATTCATTTGTAAATCCACCAAATATTTCATCTCAATAAATTTTAACATAAAAAATATGTTTACATAATATGAAACAATGTTGTGTATATAAAGAGACATATAACAATTATTCATTAACATATAACATTCATTCATTAATCATAAACACAAAATACTTCATCTTAAAATTTTGTATCATAAAAAATATGTTTTCATAATATGGTACGTGATGTTTCTAATGATATAACTAGTACAAAAATTTCTTTTTCCTTTTCTTTATTTTTGATGGTCTAATCGTGTACTCATTACATTGTCGAGGCTGCCTCAAGAGGGTTGGATCATCAGCTGTAACAAGAAAGAAATGATAAATTGATATTTTATATAATTATTCATTAATAAAAATAGCATTAGATTTTTCTTTACCTCGTGCACTAATCGACACTATTGGAATGGTTGTTATATTTTCTACTATATATATTGTAACTAACCTATATATTGGTTGCATTTTCTAATACATATCAGTCTAACAAAATTCTAACATATATTAGTTTTCAGTTCACAACAATTTGTGATTATGATGACAATTTAAGTACATATGAGTGTAATGTCCATGATGGGATGTATGAATTGTCCTTCACACATTGCCCATTAATGATTATAACCTTGAATGGGCTAGCATTGGTTTATCATCACCATCTCAAAATGACCCGACAGATGAAAATTTACCATGTTTATCATCATCACTTCACATTGTCTCATAGATGACCCCTTCTATAGATTATATGCATGAATTTCTAGTAGGCCATCCCCTCTACCTAGCCTATGATTGATTGTGAGAACAGGTGAACAAAGTACAATTTATAAGTAGGAGATCTTGTCAACAAAGATCTGTAAATTGTCCTTTATTCACTTGCTATCACAATCAATCATAAGATAGGTAGAGGGGATGTCCTTCCATAAATTCATGCATTTAATCTGTAGAAAGGGTCATCCATGAGATAGTGTGAACAGATGATGACCAAAATTGTAAATTTTCATCTATTGGGTCATTTTAAGATGATGAGATAGACCATTGATAACCTATTTAAGGTTATAATCATTGACAGGAAATTTGGGGAGGACAAATCATATGTCCCATCATGGACATTACACACATATGTACTTAAATTGTCATCATAGTCACAAATTGTTGTGATTAGGCATTGAAGCAAGAGTAGCAATCGCCTAAATTAGGAGGGTGGTAGTGTATGTTGGAGTGGGATAAGCTTAGTTTAACACGAGAATCGAATTATAGGCTCTTGGTGTTCGTAACGAAGTTAATTGACTTATACCATGAATTTACCAAATATATGGTATTCTACGCCCTCCTTGTGTTTGAGGTTAGTGAACAAGGGTTATCAAGCCCAAGTGGGACAACATGTCCCTAGTGTATAGCCTAACCCTACCTGTCTCTATATATATATGGACCAAAGTGATGATCTACCATCCTATTTGTACTTGCCAAGATGGATAAACTATGAATCTGGGACGATTGTATTAGGCTATAAATCTATGAACGACCAATCACATTGATCTGTAACCAAATCCATAGAAGGATCTAAATCTCAAGAAAGTCTCAAAGATTAAAGCGAAATCAAGTTAATATTTAAACTAATTCTTTGCCCTAGATTTCTCAACATGGTAGCAGAGCCAAGTTTCAAAGTGAGGGCAAAAAAGAAGGTCAATTTGGCATCATCCCATCTCAGGAAGAGCAAATTTCTTAGTCTGAATTTGTGAAGGAAAGAAGAACAAAAATATGGGCATAATTACTAAGCCCTAATTTCAGAGAAAAAGTTGCTAATATACACAGAAAGGAGCAAGGGGTTTTGGATGGATATAAGCACTTTTCTTCATGACCAAACAACAATAATACCTTCTCTCCTTGGCCCAAACCTATCAAACAAGAAAGCAAAGTTTTGGGCTCATTCTACTAGCTCTCTTCTTTGTGGCATAACCTCAAACTTACTCAAGAAGAGAGAGAGCTTACTGTAATGCTATTTGATGAGCTCAAGAAATGCCAAGCATCTTGACAAAGTAAGTGAAGGTATGAGGTAATTTTACAAGATATGAAGTCTTTAAAATTCGTCTATCAAGCCTTCGTTCTGGATAACTTTTGAGTGATCATAGTCTCAATTTGAAAGGCATGTGCATGAGTCTCTTTTGGAAGCCCATTTTCCATTGTCACCTTTTCAAAGGGAGCCAATAGAACTGTTGAAAAAGGATACACCTGTGCATAATAGAGATCCAAGATCGATGGTATTGATGACCTCGTTATGAGCTTACGTATTGTTGAAAGAATTCCAAAAACCATACTATACACCTGTTCATCAAGACATTGAAAGTTTGAGCACATAAAGAGACATATAACAATTATTCATTAACATATAACATTCATTTATTCATTCATTAATCATAGACACAACATACTTCATCTCAAAAAAAATTATCATCAAAAACATGTTTTCCTAATATGGTATGTGATGATTTTAATGATATAACTAGTAAAATCATCATCATTATTATTATTATTATTATTATTTATTTTTTATTTTTTCTAATGGCATTTTTTATGGCATAGTCGTGTACTCATGACATTGTCGAGGTTGTCACAAGAGCGGTGGATCATCAGCTGTAACAAGAAATAAATGTTAAATTGATATTTTTTGCTATTATCGATTAATAAAAATAACATTAGAGTTTTCTTTACCTCATGCACTAGTCAACATTGTTGGAATGGTTGCCCTGTGGGTGTGATCTCTGCCAAAAAATCCTATATAAGAAAGGAAATGGTTTTTTGATTAAACAATGTAAAAGTTAAAAAACAAACATTCATAATTGAACTTATACATTTAAAAAAATCACTTTAAAATATGGCTATTACTTGATATCTCTGAATATGTTGGTTGAACATGTTGTTCTTATCTTTAATATCAGAACTTTTATTTCTAATTTGAATCAAACAAGCAAATTCTTCGTTCGTTACAACCACAAGCTTATTTAATGTTACGATTGGGTCAGGAGACCTGTATAACTCATCATTATCAAACCAATCAGGATCATTAAGCACTTCCTCAACAACATCTATGGGTTGCTCTGAGGATGGTTCCTTCCCCTTATCACCTTGTTTATCAAATAAGTGTAATTTGTAATTTTATTCCACCATCCTTTGGTATAAGCATTCAAAGATTTAAATTTGATGAAACATTTTAGATCAATAAAAGATCCCAGTTTAATGGGATAGCTTAATTGGATTGGGCATCATTTGGATGAGAACCATCATGAGGTGACTGGACAATGGGCTATAATATTTTTTTAAATTGAATTGACTTGGATTATTTGTATATTAGGAGGCCTAGTTAGTAGTACTAAGTGAGTCAATGGTATATTTCAATGAGAAGCCTATCTTTCGTTGATCATGATATTTTAAAACGGATAGTTGAGTCAATTATTACATGAATTGAAACCATTATGTAATTGAAAGGGGCACATGAAGATGAATAATTTAATCATTGAAACTTAGAGGATTAAACCCTTAAATATTCATTTGGAAGGTTGATTGAGGCATCACAACTAAGGGAGTAGTTTAGGGAGAAGAGAAGAAAGGTATTATTCAAGGAAAGGAAGGCATCGACTCTTTTATTAAAAATAATGTTAGAAGTATTGTAACACAATATTATGGATGGAAAATCCTAAAGGTCATGTATATTGCATTATAATAATCCATTAGTCCACAAAATCATATTTGGAGTTACTCAAATCCTTCACTAGGCAAATGATTATAAGTATCTCATTCTCAAGACTAAAATAGGTGGCTAATTTAACAAATGTTGGTACATTAGAAACAAGTTCAATGCATGGTAGTTCTAATTATAAAGCTTATGGAAACTAGTGTTATAACCTATGAAAGCTTCCTTGGTTTGCCTAGTAGTCATAAGGGTTGTACATATTTCAAAATGACTTATATACCAAGATGTTTAAAATCCATAAAGTTTATATGAGACAAAATATTAGAATGCATCTTCTAGATTTTTCCCCTTATTCAGTTTACATGGGTTTTGGTTGAGCCTCTATAAACAATTCATTGCATTATAATTTAATCATAACCTCAAACTAGAGATGGACGAAGAAAGATCACAAATATATGATGCAATTAAGGGTCTCATCATTCATTCATTCATTTGTGCACCCACAAAATATTTTATCTCAATAAATTTTATCACAAAAGATATGTTTACATAATATGGAACAAGATTGTTCTAATTTTTTGCAATGGAAAAATCACAACCTTTTATTAAGATAGTCTAAATTTACATGTGAAAATGCCATGAGGCATTCAACCTCTCTGTCAAAAATGTGGTACTCAAAAAAACGGGCTCTAAATAAACAAGTGTAGCCAATTTTTATTATGTTTCTTTCTCTTTTTTAATATGTAGTTAGTAAGGATGTCTTGATCTTGGCCCCCTTCAACTTTTGTGGTCTCTAATGTAATATGTCTTGTTGTTGACCTAGTCCTATGACTATGCTGCTTCAAGTGGGGTTGATCATCAACTGCAACAAGAAATAAATGTTAAATTCATATTTATATTTATTATTATTACAAATGTTTTATTAATAAAAAGAGTAGTAGAGTGTTCTTTACCTGCTTTGGTAGTGGATGGAAGCATAATACTTTTGGATGTGGCCATATGCTCCTCCCCTTCTCTAGCCAAATCTTGTACATGCGCTAGTGTAGAAACAAGAAAGGTTATAATTGAAACACCATTTGCATTTAAATAGTTTTCATTGTATTCCATACTACAATTTGTTTATAACACATGAAATAACTCCAATACCAAGTTGAACATTAGTCTCAAGATTAGGCACTCCACAGTCAGTAGGCTCATGTGTTTTATCTACATTTCTTGCATGCTTTTTACAATCAAGCTCATTACTTTATGGCCAAAATTAATAACCAATATATTGTACAAGTAATACTTTATCAATATTATTCATTGCTTTTATTTGCCTGAGTGTTAGGTTGGGCAGTGGAAGACTGTGGAGACGCCAAGCTTGTCCTTCGTTCAACCACAACTTGATAATCATACTTGAAATCAAGCTTTAGTTCTTCCCCCATGGGAGCCTCTTTGAATTGTGGCCCCTACAATTTTGCATTATTCTTCTTCTTTGATATTAACTTAAATTTGTTAACAATTTATAATTTGGATGCAAATTATTTTTTTATATACTTAAAATTTTTGCCTGCTAGTCTTGAGTAACCACTTGAGCCAAGTTGATGTTGCCCATGTTTGGTTATTCTAGCCATTATAGCTTTGGAAGTATCTGAGAGCCTATATTTAAAACATTGAAAAACTTAATTAGATGTCGCAATGATGATCAAACATCATAATTACATTACTAAAAGTGTCTCTTACCTTCTTGGGCTAGGTGGAGTCTTCCCTACTTTTTGAAGTGCCTTCTTGTGTGCATCTTCCACGAGTGCTCTCCACTCCATCTTTGGAATCAATGGAGGGCACTCATGTGACCTGGACCTTTCCAATTGAGAACTATACTATTCCCGCAAATATTTTAAATGTAGGTATGCCTTTGATGTAACTCCATATTTGTTGAAGGTACCCTCACCGAACATGCAAACCATCATGTTAAAAAGTTCATCTTTTGACTTGGAACTTTGGGATTTCCAGTTTGAGTGAATAGTTGGCCCAAAGATTTCCAAGGTTATGTCATAAAAATGCTTATAAAATACAACATTTCCTGTGAAACGATATTATCATTAGTTTAAAATAATCATAGACTATATGTTAATTTCATTTAGGTTGTGCTTAATATTTAAAACACTTCTTAAATACTTGAAAGTTTCTTTATTTTCAGGGGGACATTGTCGTCATCTACCAAAAACATGATCGATAGTGATCTTGTGCTAGTAACACGGGAAGATCTAGGAAAGCTCACTTCAAATTGTGCAATCAGATCATCCTCTGCATCCACAACATCATGTGTGGATCGTGACATAAGTTATTCAGGGGGTGCAGATCTTGTTGTAGGTGGTTGAGTGGGTGTACTGGTCTCAATGACCAGTGACTCACACACAAGTGGATCATCGGTGTTGCTACCAAATGTAGGTTTTAACCCCATACAGAAATTACTTGCAGACGAATTCTAAAACGCAGAAAATAAACAATGTGAGAGAATAACACATAAAACACATATACATAGAGATTTTCCCCTGGATCCCAAAACTGGGACTACCAGATTGATTTTTTATTATGTTCCTTTAAATGTTACAATATATATTTATACATGCCGAAGCATCCAATACCATGGACCGAAAACCATCGCGTCTAAAACCATGCACAAAACGATAGGTAGGTTCGCCCAACCTAATATAGGGTCCAATTTTTTTTTCCTGGGGCGCTACCCCGGACCCCGTAGAGGGGGGCTACCCACCCCCCTCTAACCCCCCGGTTAACTACGTAGGCTAGTCGTGGAACGAATATAACACAACCCAACATTCTCCCACTTATTGTTTTCTTTCCACAAGGGGCCATAGGAGAGCTTAGTCATTTATCCATCCCTACAACACCCATTGTTTCTCTGCAACAAGAGAACTTCTCAGAGCTCACAGATTTTTTCAATGCATCTGCAGTATTCTTCAAAGTGTCCACCTTTACCAGCAACACCTTTTTCTCTTCTATCATATCCCTCACAAAGTGATACTAAACATCAATGTTCTTTGTCTTTGAATGGTAAGCAAGGTTCTCTGCCAAGAAAATTGCACTTTAGCTGTCACAGTATATCCTTATAGCTCCTTGTACTAACCCCATACTTGAATAAAATCTCTGCAACGAAACTGCTTCCTTGCTTGCATGAGTGGCTGCCATGTATTCTGCCTCTGTAGTTGATAGTGCCACTAAAAATTGTTTCTTACTCATCCAACTGACTGCACCTCCTAATAGGTTGAACACATACCCACTTGTAGATCTTCTCTGATCCAAATCTCCAGCCCAGTCTGCATCGACAAAGCCACAGATATCCAAAACCCTATCCAATCTTGGTCTTCCTTGGTAGCACAAACCATAATCACTATTGCCACACAAATCCCTGAAAACCCGCTTCACTGCTGTCCAATGCTCCTTCCCTGGTTTTGACATAAACCTGCTCAATACTCCCACTGCATGTGCAATGTATAGTCTAGTACAGGCCATCACATACATTAGGCTACTGACTGCACTTGCATATGGAACACGAGACATATCCCTCTTCCTCTTCTTGTGTCTTGGGACACTGTTCAACAGATAACTTTACACCTACAGGAATAGCAACCTTCATCGGTTTACTATCCTGCATATTAAACCTCTGTAGTGTTGTCTCGCCATACTTCTTTTGGTTTAACCGGAGCTTCCTCTTTTCCTGATCTCTTTTAATTTTCATGCCCAAAATATAGTTTGCAACACCAATATCTTTCATGTCGAATTTGGAGGACAATTGGGTCTTCAAATCCTGGATAATTTCTTTGCCATTTCCAACCAGCAACATATCATCCACATACAAGACCAGATAAATAACACGGTCACCAATTAATTTAGAATACACACAGTGATCTGCTTTGCTTCTGGTGAAGCTAAGTCCCCATATAAATTTATCAAATTTCTGATACCACATCCTTGGTGACTGTTTTAACCCATACAGAGACTTCTTTAACTTGCATACCAATTCTTTCTTACCCTTCACCTCAAAACCTTCAGGTTGCTTCATGTAGATCTCCTCTTCCAGATCCCCGTGAAGAAATGTTGTCTTCACTTCCATCTGTTTTACCTCAAAATCAAAAGCAACAGCAACAGATAGAAGTAATCTAATAGAAGCTACCTTGGAAATCGGAGAAAAAATATCACCAAAGTCAATTCCCAGCACTTGGGAATAACCTTTTGCTATCAACCGAGCTTTGTATTTCTCCACCTTTCCTTCTACATTTGTCTTCTTCTTGAACACCCATTTGCTGCCAATCAGTTTCCTTCCAACCAACAACTCCACCAGATCCCAAGCCTCATTTTTATGCAAAGATGCCATTTCATCAACCATGGCCTCTTTCCAAAGTTTTCCATACTCTGAATCTATTGCTTCCTTCACAGTTTTGGGATCATCATCAGTAATAGATAAAGCAACATTTGAACAGAAAGCAGATGGACTATACCTTTCTGGTTGCCTTCTTTCTCGAACTGATCTTCTCACACGCAGAGTTTGTGGCTCTTCATCTTCTGATTCCTCCTCTACTGTAGAGTATGATTCTTCTTCCTTTAGCTCAAACTCTATCTTCTTAGGTTCCTTTGATGGGAATTCATTTTTAATAACATCTTTCACCTCTCTGAACACCACATCTTGGTTGTACACAACCTTCCTTGTTACTGGGTTCCAAAGCTTATAACCCTTTAAACCATCCTTATACCCAATAAAGATGCACTTTTCAGATTTACTATCCAACTTGGTTCTTTTCTCCTTTGGAACATGTACATATGCATCATATCCAAATATCCTAAGATGTGCAAGAGAAGGTTTCTTACCAGTCCATACCTCTTGTGGAGTCTTATTCTCCAACGCTGATGAAGGTGATCTATTGACCAGGTAATATGCTATCTCCACCACCTCTGCCTAGAACTCTTGTCCTAACCTGGCACCACTGAGCATGCTTCTTGCCCTTTCCATCAACATCTTGTTCATTATTTCTGCAACTCCATTTTGCTCAGGTGTATATGGAGTAGTCTTCTGCCGTGCTATACCACACTTCTTGCATAATTTTTCAAATTCCTTACTGCAAAACTCTCTACCATTGTCTATCCTCAACACCTTTATCTTCTTCTCTGTCTGGTTTTCCACCAGAGCCTTAAATTCTTTAAACCTGTCAAAGACTTCAGATTTATTCTTAAGGAAATATATCCATGTATTCCTTGAGAATTCATCTATAAATGATACATAGTACATAGACTTACCCAATGATGGAACCTTCACAGGTCCAAACACATCACTGTGCATAAGCTCTAATATCTGTTTCACCCTCTTACCACCAGAAGGGAAACTTACCCGATTCTGCTTCCATATACACAATTTTCATAGAAATCAAAATCCAGAGAGCTATTACTCATACCTACTACCATACCTTTACCATGAAGTATTCGCAGGCTCTTCTCTCCAATATGTCCAAACCTTTGATGCCACAACATGGTCTTCTCTCTAGAGATCACTAGATTTTCTGCTCCACTTTCAGGAACCACAGAACTGCTGCACCCATCAACAACAGTGCTACCTTTTAGCTTGTAAAGAGTTCCAATCCGAACTCCCTGCATCAATACAAGTGCTCCCCGAACCATCTTACAGGTATCCTTCTTGAACACTGTTTTTACACCTGCATCATCCAGCTTGCTTACAAAAATTTAGATTTTTGGTCAATGCAGGAATATGCAGAACAGCCGAAAGTGTTCTAACCCTTCCACCTTGAAATTTCAACTTTACTTTTCCGCGACCAACGATTCTAGCCTTCCTATCATCCCTTAAGAAGACATTACCACCATCGTATTTCTCATACTCACAGAACCACTCTTTATGGAGTGTGAAGTGAAAGGATGCACCTGAGTCAATCAACCATGCCTCATGATCTACATGTGTACTTGAAGAAGCCAAGTACACATCCCCACCTTCATCTGAGGTGGTTTTCGCCTCTACAGAAGGAGCATCATCAGATCCCTTTCCTTTATCAGGAGCTTTAGATTTAGAGTCCCTTTTGTAGTTCCGTTCCTTTCTGCATTTCCAACAAACTACCTTTACAAGTTTTCTTGGAGATTTAGATCTCCCACTCGATGACTTATTTTTGTTTCTGTTTTGGGACCGTCCTTGTACAGACAAGGGATCACCATTCTGGCTCTCCATATTTTTTTGTCTCATCTCCTCCGTCAGCAAGGATGAGACTATTTCATCAAACTACAAGGCAGTTGCATTGCTACCTATTGCAATAACCAGACTATCCCACGAATTTGGTAGAGAACACAACAAACTGATGCACATATCTTCATCTGAAATTTTAATATCAACAGATAATAACTAACTTACCATATTATTAAATGCGTTCAGATGCTCTGTCGCCGAGTCTCCATCTTTCATCCTCAAGTTATATAGCTTTTTCCAAAGGAATAGTTTATTCACCAGAGACTTAGATTGGTACAAAGTCCCTAACTTGTCCCACAAAGCCTTCATCGTAGCTTCCCCTGATACATTCAACAATACTGAATCTGAGACACACAATAGTATTGTGCTCTTTGCCTTCCGATCCAACTTCTTCCATTCTTCATCGAAAACTCCCGTTGGTTTATTACCTGGATCTACCGCGATCCACTGATCTTTATCCACCAACAAATCCTCCATCTTGAGTTTCCATAACTCAAAACTCTAACCATTAAATTTATCGATCTCTATCTTTCCACTGCTTACCATCTTCTTTCACCACTAGAATCGATCCTGCAGATCTCCCACTGAACAAGGTCTACCATAGGCCCGAGCGAAACCCCTCAGCAACAAAGGCATTCCCTTGAAGCCAACAGAGCTCTGATACCAAATGTAGGTTTTAACCCCATATAGAAATTACCTGCATACGAATTCTAAAACACAGAAAATAAACAATGCGAGAGAATAACACATAAAACACATATACACAAAGATTTTCCCTTGGATCCCAAAACCGAGACTACGAGATTGATTTTTTATTATGCTCCTTTCAATGTTACAATACATATTTATACATGCCAAAGCATCCAATACCATGGACCGAAAACCATCGCGTCCAAAACCCTGTGCAAAAACCATGCACAAAACCATAGATACGTCCGCCCAATCTAATATAGGGTCCAAAAAAAATTTCCCATGGCGCTGCCCCGGACCCCGTAGAGGAGGGCTACCTACCCCCCATTTAACTATGTAGGCTAGTCATGGAAAGAATATAACACAACCCAACATAAAATACAACATTTCCTGCAAAACGATATTATCGTAAGTTTAAAATAATCATAGACTATATGTTAATTTCATTTAGGTTGTGCTTAATATTTAAAACACTTCTTAAATACTTGGAAGTTTCTTTATTTTCATGGGGACATTGTCATTGTTATCACTCAGATTTTACCTGAAGTTGTAACAAGAGGGAAAGGGGTCTGAGGTAACCACAAACCAACTTTTAGGTACAGAATCTAGCCAATATGTACCCAGAGAGGGCTCTCTCTTTAAGATCTAGCTTGGTTTTTTAAGATATTAGGCTAGTTATGAAAGCTTGGGGGTTTTGATTGTGTTTGGTGGTGTATCTCAAAAACAGATGGATAGAACAGAGTAGATCAGGCCATTGGGCTATGGAGTCAACTGCAGATGTCTAAACTAGATTTGGATGATTCAGCAAAGGAGGGCTTCACAAGGCAAGATAGCTAAACAAGGAATAAAAGGTAACTTGAAAGAATGCAATGGCTTTGAAAGGGATGAAGGGCAGTTAAGAATCCTTCAACAAGTTTCAAAAGCAAGGAAAATGAATGATCACTAATAGAAAACAATTAAGGATTTCTTACTAAATGATCAAAATGATTAAACTAAGAAGCAAAGAGCAGTTAAGAATTCCTTACCTATGATAGTTTAGAGGAAAACATCTAGAATAAAAACAATTTTAAAGACAATTTGCAATTAAGCACTTTCTTAAATATACTTTTTCGTTTTAATATTCAGACATGAACACAAATGAAATATTAAACCAGAAAACAATAACACATGAGATATAGAATACTTATTTGTCCAATGTTTGACACATGAATCCTGTAAAAAAGTCCCTTGCTTTATTTCTTCATCCAGCCAGCCATACAAGAGTTGATCAACAACTTTTCTTTTCCAAAATAATAAGTCTATAGAAATGTCTAAGAATCCACCATCAGTACTCTGAATGAGGGAGTATTTATACAAAAAATTACAATAAAACATCTCTTAACAAAGAGAGATATAATCTAGGAAGCCTAACTGTATGTTACATAAAAGTAGAGACAGATGGTCTTGAATATAGAAGATAAAAGTGAGCTGCTGCCTTGTTGTCCCTGTTTTTGTGAATGAGCTGAAGGCAGGCCCTATGATTGAGCATCTTGCTGTCTAGCTTGTAATTCTGTGATGACTGCCTGCTTTTGAATTTCGACTAATACTCTTTAACCTGTTCTCATACACTTTACCTACTTTATCCTCATTCACCTTCTTTTACCAAAACTAACCATGGTAAATACTGAAAACATACTTTTTACTAAGGTAAATTACAAAATCTTTGTCATGTCTGTCCACCAATCTTCCTTTGGTATTCTGGTCCTTTGAAGCTTCCTAAAGATTTCATCAGTTTCAGTGTATTTGACAAAACTAGGCTGAATTGGAAACAAATGTTTTATCTCATGTTCAACATAGAAAAGGTTCTCTAGACTATCATAGAGAACTCTACCTGTTGGTAGTGCCTTGAGTGCATACGCACTTGCTGATAAATTGGGCTAATGGTTTGCATACTGAGCCAACTTGTCCACATAATCTTCATGCCTCATCAATTTATTATTAATCACTAAAGGACTGGGAAACCCTTTGCTTTGCAAAATACCAAACTTCTCCATAAAATCATCAATGTCTTCTTGCATGTTTTGACATTTTCTTTCTAAATTCTGCATCAAAGATCTTTTGGTCAATACCTTTTTGATTTCTAGTATAGTTGTTGTTCTATCTTCAATATTCAGCTCTTCTAGCTGGTACCTATTTTTGCTGTTCAAAAAATTTATTAGCCTGACGGCTTCCTCAGGCCTCCTTCCTAATTCTTCTTTGGTTTTCCAAATTTCTTCAAGAGCTACTTTCAACAAGTCAATTTGTTAAAAAATTATTTGTATGGATGACCAAGCATCATTTATTGACTGAGTGATGTTGGTCCAAAGAATTTTCCTGATGTCCGTTAAGGGCTTTTCAAAGGTGATGTCTTTCTCCAGTGCTTTCCCCTGCTGTGTTAAGCCTTTATTCTTCCTCATTTCTTCAGCAAAATTGATTTTTGTAACATAATATTTCTGCTCTAAAGTGACAATTTTTCCTTTACCTTCTGGAGTTCAGAAACTTGTAGTTTCATTTCCTCCATTGATTTGATTAACTCTTCTGTACTTAGACCTGAAGTTCCTGTCTGTGTTGTTCCTGTGCTTGTACCTGTAATTACTTCTGCTGTGGCCAAGGGGACATTGGGTGCTAGAGCTACTCCAAGTGTTGAAGGGACTACTGTGGAGACCACTGATATCACATTTTGAGGCTGAGAGGTCGACTCTCCTTGCCTGCTTTTTAATGATTTTTCCAATTCTTGTTCAGTCTCCTTCAATTGTTCATTAAGCTTAAGGACCAAGTCCATAAGCTCTTCTTCGGATTTCTTTTGTACAACTTCTGCAGTTTGTGGATGTCTTAATGGTGGCAAATTTAACTTCTTTCTCAAGGCAACTATGTCTTCATCTTTCTTCTTTATCAAGGCCTTTGCTGCCTTGACATCCTTTGGGTTATGACCCAGTCCAATAACCAACTCCTCCAATGATTTAATTCTATTATCTTTAGCCTGTGAGGAGGCTCTTTCCAGCTGTAATTGAGCAGTTGTATTATTCAAAGAATTTTCTAATCTTTGGGCCATCATAGCTTTACTAGTCAATGTTGAATATACCATTTCCCTTGTCTTCTTGTGCAGTTCAATCTGATCTAAGGGGTGAATGTCCTTGGCCATGACCTCAAAATTAGTTTTGAGGTAGTCTGCTATTGACTGAGGTTGTTGTACTTTGGGCTTGAAGAAGCTCATCTGCATCTTGCCTTCTTTGATGTCATAGGCTGACATCAACCTAGTTTGATTTGTGGGGGCCATTTTCAAATACTGATCATAGACTTGAGCCCTTAATGGTTCATTTTTAGCCTTTATTTCTTTGAATTTCTTTTTAATATCTAGGTTCTCATTTACTGGAGGCCTGAAGGATGACACTTCAGCACTTTGTTGCCTTTCCAGTTCCTGTCTCTATGAGCTAGAAGGTGTCCCACCTGTTAGGAAAGTATGTTGGTTGTTTGCACCTTCTTTTCTTTGACTCTCTGTAGTTTCTTCAAAAAATTCCTCTTCTGAATGAGGATTTAGCCTGTGCCTCTTAGCACCAGGCTGTTCTGATGGACCACTGGTAGGGGTAGCTACTTCCCTGTCTCTCTTTTTGTTCCTTTCCTCATTCAGAGGAGTCTGTAAAATTGGGGGCTCTCCAATGTTGACTTGAGTTGGGTGAGCCTGTGTTTGGGCCTGCTTTTGAGAAGTTTTAGGCTGCTTTGACATGGTTGATTGTTCTGTTGCCTGAGTGTTGGTATCTTTTTCTTTTCCCTGTGATGTCTCTGCAAGTGGTGAACTGGTCTCTTGTGAGTGCTTTTGAGAGGTGTCAGCTGTTGAAGCACTAATCCCTGATGTTGAATTTTGAGAAGTCTCAAAATGTACCTGTCCAAAAGAATCTAGGTCAAGTGTTTTTTCAAGATCTTTCATTACATTTTCTATGTTGACCTGCTCACTATCTGTTTCTACTAGGGTTCCTTCCCTCCATTCATCCATATTAGCAAATTGCTCAATCTCTGGAATTTTGTGATGCAAGTATGGTGATAGTCTATTTTTCATCCTTCTATCACAGATGAAACTATGAGGGTCATATGGAGTCCAACTAAAACTTTTGTTTAATTTCAGATCGTCTTCTAGAATTTGTTCTGCTGCTTTCCATGCTTCCCTAGTGTTGCAGAAAAATGGGCCTAAGTGATTTTTGATTCTGAGTTGTGCTTTTTTCCTGGCATTAGTAAAATGTGTCAAATCTGAGTGTATCATATGTCTATAATATTCCAATGCAAACAGTCTCATTGGAACATATTTAGGTAGCTTAAATGGGGAAAGCTCACACCCATATACCCTGATTTCTGTGTGATTTTGGTATAAATACCAATCACCCACTCTGTACTATTTAGAGAGCTGAAGGATCCTTTTGATGTCATCATTAATCCTGGGAGGGGAATTCCCTGTCAGCAAGGTGGTCACTGGGTGGACAAACTGATCAATGAACTCATTATAGGAATAAGGGCAAGCAAAAGATCTATGGAAGATGGAAGTCCAAAAGATGACAGACCTTGGATTACCCTTAGTATCAAGTTTCTTGACAGAAAATGGGAATTTGTTTGATTGGTGGTAGAGGATGAGGTGATATATGAAGGTGGAGTACTTAAAAACCTTCTCATTCTCCAGTCTCATGAACTGGTCATGAATTTTCTCAGCAATATAAGAGGCATAATCATATTTGACAGCAGGAGGTTGTCCTGGGGTAAAGATAGACATCATCACTAGGGTCAATTCATCTACATATTCACTAGTGTTGAATCCCATGACTGCTAATATCATATCAACTATGATTTTGCCTGTATCTGTGAAGGAAACTGACATATAAGGAGGGGGATCTTTAGTTTGATACTTTTGTAATATGAAAGTCTAACAGAGGTGATTGAGCTCAACTTGGGATAATTGAGTTGATTTCTCAAGCAAATTTCCAATGGAAATGGGGGTGAGGGCCTGACTAGGATGAAATTGCAACATTTCATTGATTGATTCAGCAGTTATTGTGAATAGGACTGTTTGGTTGGGAGACATGACTGCTCTGCGGATGGGATCATAATTTGCATGGCACTGATGGATTATGTCAGGGAAAACATGCACATAGGGGAGAAAATATATTGGGAGATTGGATTCCCATAGTCCCATGGCATCATAGCCATTCAAATGGTTATCTTGGCATTGGCAAAAGACTTTGAGGTGGTCTTTATCAGTGGTTAGGTCTTTTATTTGAAAATCCTTGTCTGCCAGAGGCAGATAGTCTAAATCATGAAGAGGGGTGGTAATGGGAGCAACGTTTAGGGCTACCGGGGATTCCATTTTGGTTCTTGTGAATTTAGAAAGGAAACTGAGGTTTTCTTTTTAAAATTGGTGAAACCAAGGGCTTGGGGGGACTGGAATTACAGAAGTAGTAACAGAAATATGGTGAATTTTGGCTTTTTTAATCAATTTGTAGTGGAAAACAAGGATTTGCAGGGTTTTTTTTGTCGGGAAATTGATAAATACCTTTTCTTGGGGGCATGCAATGGAATGTAGGTACTGGGTGTGACTAGATGGCTCTGGGTGACGTTGGCTGCAAAGGTTGAAGCTGGTTGGTGGCTGGAAGTACATGCTAGTTGACTTTGTCGTTTAAGTTTGCATGGATGTACAGGTTCACGGAATAAACGACGAAAATGATTTATTTTGCTTTATATACAAAGTCAAGAATTGGCAGGGTTCAGGATTGGACGGGTGACGATAGCAGGCAAATGACATGATGTTTTGTCATTTAGTGGAAGGCGGTAAGCGGTTTATATCACACCACTTATGGAGGGGAGGCAGTAAATGGGCTTGAGCCAGTGATTCCATAGAATGATTGACGTGTGGAGGAGGCACTGTACATAAAACCGCTTTGTGATCGCGTGCTAACGTGCGGTCGCAAAGGGTCGTGTGATATGCACGACAGCCGTTGGATCTGGGCGGTGTGATCGGACGGCTATCAGGGGTGAAAGGTGATGGAAGTTTAATAAAGGCGGACCTAATGTAATTAAATAATTTTTAATTATATCGGGAGCAAAGTGATTGGTCGGGGAGATTATTAATTAACAGTGAGGGTTAATTAATCCCTTCTTATTGTGGCGGGGGTCTGGGCTGTTAATTAGTTACTGACTAAATAATCCCTATTTAAACCATATTATGGTTATAACTAACCAAAGGGGCAGGATATAATATTTCGGGGTTTTCATATGGTTATAGTAATAGAGGAATGGGTAGATTTTATATAAGAGGTTTATATATTAATAAGTTAATAGTTAATATGACATTGAAATGGAAAAGCACTAAGTATAAAACATTTGGTGTGTGTATTTAAAATTAGGCTAAGTGAGAAATGAGGGTTTTAATGGAAAATAATTTTAATTTCCTTAAGTAAAATAGGATTTTCCCTAAATAGGATTTTACTTAGGGAAAACTTTATAAAGGGAATGAATGATTTATGGTGGGATAAGATGATTAATGAATGAGCTTAAGTACTTAGGCATTATAAATTATTGGGCCAAGGGTCCGGTCCCTCCAGAAATCAGAGAAATGCTCTGAGCCCCTCTAATTTGATAGATACCTTGGTACTTAGGGGAAATTAGTGAAATTTTTAGGGGAAATGAGTAGGGAAGTTAATTATGTGACTTTGCTTAGCTTGAGATGCCTTCAACATAATACATGCCTTTGCCTTATGATGAAATTAAAAGATTAACACATTTCAACTTATCATTCACCACATATCATTCTGCAACCATCAACTACTTACCCTACCTACTTTAACCTAGCATTTTCACTTCTTTATTTGGGTGCACTTAGACTGGCAAACCCTTATCAAACTTTATTTTCTTTTACATGGTAATGCTTATCTAAGTCTACATTTATTACATCCAAGGGCTCAGATTAAATTGTTGAGCTCCTTTTATTCACTCTACCTATCTACTTATCTGCCAAGATTAAACTATTTGGTCAGATCTTTATTCTCTATATCTAAAATAAGAAATTGAAATATGAACTAGCCAAGCTTAAACTATTTGACTATTCATTTATTGTGGCATAGATGACAAGTTGCACACAATTGTTTATTATACAAAGTGAAAAAGTAGTGGCATTTAGACTTGCACACTTTCCTTGGTCTTTCTTTTCGTTGGGGTTCATTTTCTTTCATTTTTTGACCATCTTTTTATTCTTTTCACCCTTTGATTTTTCTTTTAGGGTATACCCTCTTTACATTTTTAAATTTTTATTTTTATTTTTTACAAATATGGAAAACCTTTTGCAACAAGTAAAGGTATGAACATATTACAGAGCTCATCAAGCCAATCATGATACATGACACCTATTGGAATAGGGGCATAACAATCATCATCTACCAAAACACATGATCGATAGTGATCTTGTGCTTGTTACACAGTAATTTGTCACTGTCCTCATCTCAGTCCCTCTGTTATGTCATGTGTCAAATAAACATGTTCATATCTTCCCTCTCATGTAAGAAGATTAAGGAAATGCTCTCTGATACTAAAGATTGACCCTTTTTACTAAGTTCATGCATCGTCGCTAATAAATCCTTAAAATCCGTGACGGTTCTCTGTCATGCATTGTATCGTTGCGACGTAGTCGCTAGTCCCCAGCTCATGACCCACGACGATCCAGGTTTGGTGAATTAGTTCAAACAGTCGGCCTTCTGGATGTTTCTGGAGCTGGTTGTTGGGTCACTTTGGGTCACCTTTCTACCTCTAGGATGGTGGTTCCGTCTTTTGTGCTACCTTCCCTGAGGATAAGCTCCCTCTCCCTCATTTCATGGAGACTCCTCCTCCTATAAAATCACTCACCATTGCTATGATCTGCTAGTTCCTTAGTTGCTAGTTCTTTTGTTTGTACAGTGCTGTTGTTGCTTTTGGGTCTGATAGATAGTTGGTGTGAGTGTGACAAGAGTGGGATTTCTTTGTTGTTTGCAAGAAGGTGTGGAGTGCCCTTAACCTTGTGTAAAGCCTGTGAATGAGAGAGAGATATATATTGCTACTTGGCAGGCCCATCTTTGAGAGTGAATGCTTGAAGAAACACACTAGTTGGACCCTCTGAGAAGGCTTGCGACGTCAAGACTTGGTTGTAAGCTTTACTCTTGATTTATTATTAATACAATCAATGATGATTTCCTATGTCTTGTATGTAATTTACTTGATAGCTCACGACTTCTTGACTTTATGAGTAAATAGATCATTGTTGTTTCTCGATTATGTGCTCTGTTCTTTCTTTGTAGTGTTTCAGGTTGATTGCTCATTAAGGAGAAGGAAACGAAAGCTGGAGTAGTGCAACAGAACTTCATCGACCACTGGTTTGAGGTAGGCCTCCAATGATCACTATTAAAGGGAATTAATTGTTGTTTTGTTCTTGCTATGACTAGACCCACTCTAGGGCTAGAGGGGTTGCCTCTGTCCGCAGAGGGAACACTTTCCTACATCACAAGTTGGTGACTCCACTGGGGAGTCCTTTGCATGTTTCTTCTCTTGTTTGCTCTTGTTTTGATTTTGATTTGGTGTCTTTTGAATTTTGGGGATAAACTATCAGTCTTTTCGATTACCTGGGTCAATCTGGGAAATCCCTTTATTATCTGTAGGATTGGCTGGTTTTTGTTTGGGAGTTTCTTGTTCATCTGTCATTGTTTTTAAGATCGTCACTGAAGATAGCCTAACAGTCGTGACGACGTCACTGATGTTATAGCTTTGTACCCACGACTATTTGGCTTTCGTCTCGGGTTGCTAGTTTAATTCCCGCGACGACTCTTGAAATCGGACCGTCGCTGAAAATAGGTGTACTTTAGCGACGGTCTCTAGTTGTCAGTGTAACACTAGCGACTAGTCTCTAGTTGTCAGTGTAACACTTGCGACGGTCTCTAGTTGTCAGTGTAACACTTGCGACAGTCTCTAGTTGTTAGTGTAACACTAGCGACTAGTCTCTAGTTTTCAGTGTAACACCCGCGACGATTCTTGTAAAGTTGTTTTTACAACTTTACCTCCTGAATTCATCAATCTTGTTTATCCCCTGTTGTTTCTTGTCTCTCATTAGCTTGTTTTAATTGCTTTTGGTTAGGGTACTGTCTCTTTGATTTTGTTGAGTGAGTCTTGTGTTTTCAGACCATGTGACCTAGCCCTTTAGAAGTTTCGTCGAGAAACCATTTGCTTGGGTTACTTGTCTATTCAAGGTTCATCCACAACTGTCTTGTGATTTGCTTGAGGCTTTTTCGCTGCTTGTTTTCTTGCTGGTTGATTTTTAGTGTCGATTATTGAACCAATTTTTTATGTTGATTCGATTTCTTCACTACCAAGCATAGATCACAATTGTTTGGATTGATCAGTTCACACTTGCTTGTTTGTCTCTTTAAATTCAAAAAAAAAGGAAAATCAAAAGTTTGCATTCATTTAGCATACGAAAATGAAAATACATTTGCATTACGAATTTTCATGTTTGAGAAATTGGAAAGCGAATTTTAAATCTTTCATTAGTAGTATCGATGCATCGTGAGATTAGTGTATTGATGCATTGTGTTTCTTAGTGTTTGCATTCGCTTGTCTTGGTTTTCTTGGTTTGGGAATGATCTCTCTACCCTCCTATAGGTAGGTGTTCATTGAAGTGAAAGATGTTTTACTCATTCTAGCTGCATCCTAGGTTTTTTGATATACATACGATAGGGCCTGGAAAATGAAACATAATTCAAGGGCAACCCTAAAATGAACTGAGTGAACTTAACAACGCATTGGAACATAACGCACACTATTTAGAGGTCTAGGCTAGAGATGTGCTTCGATGTCATTAAACCTTGTCACTATTGTTTTCACTCAAGGTTGGGTGATTCCTCCTTCTTTGACTCAATAGCGGTCTAGTACGGAATTGTGCTCCCAGTATCGTCGAGTATATGTTGGGAGACCCCACTAGGTTATCATCCTATATCCCTAGGAAGTTGTCTCTGCCGCCTTGCAAACCGTAACGCACCGAACACAGCATTTGGGAAGATTAACTGCCGTACGGAAAGTCCTTGGTTTTCATATGATCGCCAAGGTGTATATGCAGTTTTACGGGATGTTTGGTTAACCTTTTGCCTAGTTCTCCAGAGTATTCACTTTCGTTCCTTTTCGGACTCCTTAAAAGAAAAGGTCCATCTGAGCACTTGTCCTTTCAGGCTCATTAAACCTCGAAAGAGATAGAGTCACCTTTTCGTCCTTTTCTCGACTCTTAAAACATGAAAAGGTCAAGTTTTGTTCCTATGTCATACAATTTACTGCCCACGAAATATTCCTGGTAACAGTTAGAGTTCTTCATTACAGTTCGATTGTTTTTTAGGCTTGTTCCCGATGGCAACGTTCCCCGATTCTACCAGCCAAGGTCTTCCCCCAGATGGGAACCCTGGTCCATTTCCTTCTGTTGGAAATGTCAGTGCTTCGTATATGGCAACATTGTCTTTGCCTGGGTTAACCATCGGTTTGCCCGTTTGGTTGTTTTCAACCTCGGTTGTCCCGAGTGTCATGCCTCCTGTTCCACTGTCTCCTTCGTCCGAACCACGACACGATGATTCCAAGGTTGAGCCTGTGCCTTCTTCCCTTGTCTCTTCGCCTTCATCTCCTCCTTCGCCTAGTGAAAGTTTCACATCTAGTAACCAAGAGACTAAGAAGAAGAAGAAGATGATGATGAAGAAGAAGAAGAAATCCGATAAACGCGAGGCCACCTGTGCAGCTACTGCTCTGAGTACACCTCAGGTCGGACCACCTTCTGCTTCTCCGCGGAAGGTTAAGTTTCCTTGTAAATTGTGCAAGGGTGACCATCTTCTTCGTGATTGTCCTGGTATTCCTAGGATCTTAGCAGTATGATCTCACAATCTGGCTCATCCCTCATCGTCCTCCGAAGCTCATGACGATGCTACCCTATCAACTGGAAACGATAAGAAGAAAGGGAAGATTTGATTCCCCTATAGGCTCTGTGAAGGCAACCATCCCCTTCACCTTTGTTCACTCATCGATAAAGCTTCCGCCGTTTTGGAAAGTCTTACAGCTTCTTCACCCCAACTTCCCGTTGGTTATTAGAGGCTCTCTTCAGAGCCTCTCTCGATTGACAAAGAGATTAACTTAGATTCTTCTCTTGTCCACCCTTCTCTTCCCGAACCTGGCTGTGCTAAGCCTATTCCAGACCAACCATTAGCCGGGGAGAGTGTCAACTTGGGTTCACCACCTGTTGATCACTCTATTTTGGAAGAGCATCATGCTCATGTTCTTCTTGTCTCGTCAGATTCTCCTGAGTCCAAAAACGACCCTCCTATCCCCGCTGATCAAGAGGGTCCTTCTTCAGTTCCTGTAGAGCAGGGGGGCAATCATACGATTCCCCCACCAAGTAGTTAAGTTGTTTCCTTCGACTGGAGTCACTTGATTGCTTTCCACCTTCCATCCTATGTGCCTTTCCAGGTTACAGTACATGCCTATAATAAGGCAGTACCTGGCACTGTCTTGGATGAGGGTGCGTCTGTCAATCTTATGCCTTCCACTACTTGGCAAGCTTTGGGCTCCCCATAGCTTGTGTCAGTCACACAGAATCTGTTGGCATTTGACGGAGGAACCAGTCAACCTTTAGGGATCCTCCCGAAGCTTCCTATTACTTTGGGGGGCAAAACCGTCTATATAGACGTCATGGTTGTCCAAGGTGCTTTAGATTTCAGTCTTCTCCTTGGCCATGACTATGTTTATGCCATGGGGGCCCTCGTCTCTTCACTTTTTTGTGTGGTTTGTTTTCCACACGACGGAAGAATGGTGACCATAGATCAGTTATCATTCTTTAGTCCCTCGGTGCCTCCTGCGCAGCTGTCATCCCCTCTCGGTTCTTGCTCGCAAGCAGTACCTTCTTTGCCACAGGTCAATTATGTGGCTACCCGTTCCGTCTCCGCCTTTGCTAATGATTATGCAGATGGTCTTGTACATCATGTACTGGGGGCATTGGAACCCGATTTGTCATTGGTGTCTAATGACATGTGTTCCTCCCAGAGCACGGTTCTTCCATCCTGTGAAGACCTCTTGGGAGCCATGTTCCCGTATGGCCCATGAACAGGGAGTACCGAGGATAGTTTGATCTTGTGTCAACCTCGTTTAAAAATGAAACAAGGAGTCTTGAGCATAGTTCCTGATCTTGTGTCAAGCTCGTTAAAAAATGAAACAAGGGTTATGAGGATAGTTCTTTTACTGTGTTAACCTCATTAAAAAATGAAACAAATCCCTTTCCAAATCGAGTCTTTCATTAAGATCTCGTAAAATCCAAGTCGAGTCTTTCCAAGATCTCGGAAGTGAACCTTCATTCCATCCACCTCGTTGAATGCAATGAAGCTTGGGGGGCATGTACCTCGATTTGCGTCACTATGCCTGGGAGCATGCAAACTCATAACAAGCATAGTTTTCCGTTTCAAGCTTGTGTGAACATGAAACTGAATCCAAGCAGAGTTCTCCATGGTTCAAGCTTGTGTAAAAAAATGAACCCATACCCCATTTACATCTCGTGATTGCCGTTATTTCGCTAAATTCTGCTAGATGAGCCTTGGTTGTTTCATTCCATCGCCACCATCTCTTTGGCCGATCATATGCTTTCACTTGGTTGTTTTTCCTTTCTTGAGGAACTGCAGCGATGAGTGGTTTTATTAGCCAACCTCTTGACCATTACATGTTTTGAGCAGTTCCACCATTTCCGGAACCATTTGCTACCCTTTATACCACTCGTTCCTCTAGGATGAGTCACCTTTAAGCTCTTTTCTGACTTGTAAAATATGAAAAGATTGTCGAGTTATTCCTTTTGACTCGTTAAACGAAATAAGAGGCGGTCTGCTTTAAGCTCTTTTCTGACCATATAAACGCGAAAAGATTGCCAGCCTTTTGTCGTTTCAGGTTCGTTATTGATTACGAAACGACGTGTCTTCGATCGCTTTTCTAATCTTTCGGATCGAGGTCACTAATGACGAAAAGTACTCCTTGATCATAATGGTCAAGCGGTTCTCTCAAGTATTGTTTTATAATTTTTCGGGCTCGAGAGACACAAATCTACGAAAAAGGACCCCCCTAGAGTTTTCTTTTCTGTGTCTTTTTCAAACTCTCTAAACATGAAAAAGACTCTAAGTTTTACCTATGTCGGACTCGTTAAACACTGATGACATTGGACTCGTCACCATGACGGGACTCGAGCTTCTCCTCCCTAGGGCTCGTTAAACTATTACTAGGTTGGATTCGACCGAAGGTCGAACTTATATTACAAGCATATGCTATCCCCTTCAAGCTTGTTTTCAAAAATAATTGGGGTACTCACCAGCAATGGTGGGGGAAAATTTGGAAGTTGTCATTAGCTACCTGCGGTAGCTAGTCACTCTTGAACATCGACACTTTTGCCTCTTGTCGTGTTGGGATATCCATACATTGTCATTTGGCCTTCCAGGGTTTTGGGTTGCCATTTAGCCTCATTCCATCTGATCCATGCTGTCTCCATCAAGCCTATGATCCTTTGGTACCTGAATGTTGCCACCCTCCGGAGTCGTGTCGCCGACATGTTCAAGAGTATAATCCTTCTGCAGTTCACGTCCTTACCTCCTCCTCTGATACTTTGTTTCACCATCTACCACTTGTTCCTTATCTTGTGTCGTTGATGGGGGAAACATTATGGCCCTCCTGTGATGGATCGTCTCTTGTCGACATCAGCTCATTATCCAGGAGACTGATCTAGAGATCCCCTTTGGTACCTTGGAGCTTGCATGCCTCAATGGCAAGTTCTTCGTGCCTGACGGTCGACTTTCATCATTGGTCGTCGATTGGGTGATTCCATGAGTGTTCGACTTCAGCTCATTCTTCGCACTTCGTGGATTGTACTAGACAGTACCTTGAGATCCATTGGCATTATTGGTGGTTTCTCTCGCGCTTGTTAACGATTTTCATCATTTATCAGTAATCAAGCGACTTTCTATCATGCTCGACTTCAGCACATCAGTTCGCATGGTAGAATTTGTACTATGATCAGTTGGGTTTCAAGACCTCGAACTAAGATTACACATGTTCAGGCTGCGTGGATTGGTTTGTGATTACATGACTCTTTGATGGATGGCTACGACCATATCTGAGTCTGCATGGATGGCTGCGACCATACCTTTATCATTATCATTGTCTTACTAGCTGGTTGGCTGCGTCGATACCACAAACCTAGTTCGTATGTCTTTCGGATGGCTGCGCCCATGCCTAGACTATATGTATTTCACTATTAGAGATATCAGTTGTACTTGCGCCTGCAGGTTCTTCCAGGTGGTGTTCCAATTCAGACAGTTTCGTAAAGCATTTCACCCCTCCCACTCTCTCGGGCTTCATGCTTTAGGGGGCATCTGTTACATAGTAATTTGTCACTGTCCTCATCTCAGTCCCTCTGCTGTGTCATGTGTCAAATAAAAATGTTCATATCTTCCCTCTCATGTAAGAAGATTAAGCAAATGCTCTCTGATACTAAAGATTGACCCTTTTTTACTAAGTTCCTGCATCGTCGCTAGTAAACCCTTAAAATCCGTGACAGTTCTTTGTCATGCATTGTATCGTTGCAACGTCGTCGCTAGTCCCTAGCTCATGACCCGCGACGATCCAGGTTTGGTGAATTAGTTCAAACAGTCGACCTTCTGGACGTTTCTGGAGCTGGTTGTTGGGTCAGTTTGGGTCGCCTTTCTACCTTTGGGATGGTGGTTCCGTCTTTTGTGCTACCTTCCCTGAGGATAAGCTCCCTCTCCCTCATTTCATGGAGACTCCTCCTCCTATAAAATCACTCACCATTGCTATGATCTTCTAGTTCCTTAGTTGCTAGTTCTTTTGTTTGTACAGTGCTGCTGTTGCTTTTGGGTTTGATAGATAGTTGGTGTGAGTGTGACAAGTGTGGGATTGCTTTGTTGTTTGCAAGAAGGTGTGGAGTGCCCTTAACCTTGTGTAAAGCTTGTGAATGAGAGAGAGATATATATTGCTACTTGGGAGACCCATCTTTGAGAGTGAATGCTTGAAGAAACACACTGGTTGGACCCTCTGAGAAGGTTTGCGACGTCAAGACTTGGTTGTAAGCTTTACTCTTGATTTATTATTAATACAATCAATGATGATTTCCTATGTCTTGTATGTAATTTACTTGATAGCTCATGATTTCTTGATTTCATGAGTAAATAGATCATTGTTGTTTCTCGGTTACATGCTCTGTTGTTTCTTTGTGGTGTTTCAGGCTGATTGCTCATTAAGGAGAAGGAAACGGAAGCTGGAGTAGCGCAACAGAACTTCATCGACCACCAGTTTGAGGTAGGCCTCCAACGATGACTATTTGAGGGAATTAATTGTTTTTTTGTCCTTGCTATGACTAGACCCACTCTAGGGTTAGAGGGGTTGCCTCTGTCCACAGAGGGAACAATTTCCTGCATCACAGTGCTAGTAACACGGGAAGATCTAGGAAATCTCACTTCAAATTGTGCAATCGGATCATGCCTTGCATCCACAACATCATGTGTAGATCCTGACATAAGTTATTCAAGGGGTGCAGATCTTATTGTAGGTGGTTGAGTGGGTGTACTGGTCTCAATGACCAGTGACTCACACATAGGTGGATCATAGGTGTTGCTACCAATGTCGGCCCCCATAGTCGTAGCATGAGGATCGTACTCCACCAAAAAATCCTGTAAAATAAAGATTTTTTTTATAAAGGATGAGATAACTAAATCATAAACAAATAAATGGGATAATTAAATGAGTTTCTCACCCCATATCGACGAAATTGTTTCACGAAGTGTTATAGGCCATTTTGTCACATCCGATCAGTGATCCTCCTAATGGGATCAATCAACATCGTATTCCCACTTGTCACCATCTTGTACAAAGCCTTAATCATGTTCCCTTCACCCCCCAAAGTTTCAGCCCTAAATTACTTCATATGAGCCAGTTTGAGGACCAATGCTCACTGTAAGCCTATTGGGGTGCGTTCACCTACAGGTTGATCCATTATGGAATGCGTTGGTCACCAACATGTTTCTCCCCTTTGCATTTGCGTTGGTTCCAGAAATCTTGGAGAATGATCAAGATTCTGAAAGCTTCCCCTTCTAGGAGTTTCCAGAAGTTGTTACAACTATGTAGCTTAGATAAAACATTTGAATCCTATCCTTCCCTAATTGGAGTTTTCACCACTTATAGTTTGATCCTATCCCTCCATCAAAGGTGGATCTCTTACCCTAGATTGGTAATTGGATAAGAACTCCCAACTTACCCTACTTCTCTATATATTCCCAACCTTCTATGTGGTTGGCGGTTGGATTTTGGAGAGTGATTATGCCCTTATGTTGCTGTAGTGAGTGGTCATCATCTCATGCATTTAGGGTGATTGGAGGTGTATATTGTGACAAGGAAAGGACAAGTCAACAACTTGGAGGAGCTCTTCTACAAGATAAATTGCTACTTATGGTTGTAATATTTTTCCATTTATACTAATGCAAAGAATTCACTGTTTTCCTATATGTGATGTTGTTATTTCACTTATTTCAATACCATGCCGATCTATTTTTTCCAAGGAAAAAATACCGCGCTTTTCTATTAATCGAGAAATAAAAAAGCTACAAAAATGAATGTGAAAACATTCAGCTGAGTTTTCTTGCACAGCGTTAGTAAACTAACGTGCACAATGAATAAGAGAAAGAGAAAGAAAAAAGGGGAAAAAAGCCTGACTCGCGCTTCAGGTTTTTCGCCCCTTTTTCTTTTCAACCTTGCGCCACTCTCCCACCGTGGGCTCGGTCGAAGCAATGACTAACTGGGTTGTTACATTCGGTTGCCCTGTTTCTTTGTCTGAATCTGAAGTATCTGGGTGATGCTGCCGTTTGATGCCTGCCATGCTTTGATCCATACTTGTCGTCTCTGTCTGATTTTGCTGGGTCTCTGCCTGAATTGAGTGTGGCTGTAGCTCCTTGTTGACTTCTCTATTTTCCTGCTGGTTCTCTATTTCGACCTCCTCTATGGTGGTATCATCCTCCTCTGCTTCTGTTTCTGCGTCTTCCGATACTAAGGGGGCTTTCTTTTCCGCTGTTCTCTTCTTTATGACATTATCTATGTTCTGCCATCCTTTGTGCTTCCTTTGTTGCGGTTTGCTCTTGTTAAGGCTTTTGCATGCATTGAACAGATGACCTGTTTGTTGACATCCCCTGCATCTGAATGTTGTATTCTCATAGTCCAAAGGTTGTTTCCATTGAGTATTGTTGAAATTCAGGATGATGCTTTCCAGTAACCCTTGGCTGAGATCCACCTCGACACAAATTCTAGCAAAGGTGAAGATTCCTTTTAAATGTCTCTCTGTGTCAATCTTTAACATTCTTCCGATGGTATTCCCTATAGCTGTTAAGGATGAAAAGTGCCAAAAGTGCATCGGAAGATTGTGTAACCTTACCCATACCGGCATCCTTGACACCACCATGGTATTTGGATCAAACTCCGGGAACCAAGGGGTAACAAATAATCCCGCACTGCCCCAGAACCATGGTCCTACGGTGAGAGCTTTTTCCCTCTCTTCTTCAACGCTAAAGACTACTATGAAAAAACCCTTCGAGCATAGGTGGATCCGGCAGTTTTTTGTCCATGCCGTATGGACCCATTGATACAGAGCATCCGATCTAGGCCAGAAGCCGTTAAATCTACAAATAACGACATTTTTTTGCAGATCTGAGAATATGCACTTTACCTCTGGGAAATCCAAAGGAATGGAGGGGCTCTCTGGTACTTCATCCACGATATACTGCCCTGGAGGAATATTAACAGTTGCATGTTCTTTCCCCTTTGGAAGTTCTTTCCCTTTTGCTGCGTCTCTGTATGATCCTGTAGATTTTGATGTAGATCCCTTGGATCCCCCTCGCAGTCGGTGATTGAGTATAACAGTTGAGTCCTTGGCAACCCTGTACTGCTGTAGAGTGTGATGATCCTGCATGCAAAGACCTGAAAATCAAAGATTTTGAAATGCAACTGGAATACCCAGTTTGACCTGGATCTCTTTTTTTAATTCCAATACAGTCATCCATTCCCAGATCTGGACACAAACGTGTTTGCCTTCTACCGATCTGATGAATATTTGATTCAGATCTGCCGGTTCCGCCTTTACCAAAACCTTATTCATCTGTTTGAGCTCCGGATCTGACAAAACAATGGTGGATCTAGGCTTTGTTAGCCTACCCTCCTCGCTGGTGGCCGATCTATTGAATGAAGTACTTAGATGATATTGCATAGATCTCGTAGTTTCTTGGCTTGTGTTATCTGACTGTGCAAGTTCTAATTTTGGCATTCAGAGCTGGAATTTGAGCTTCCAAGTTAACTAAGGAGCAAATTGTGCGAAGGATTCCAGGTAGGCCTCACTCCATCATGTATTTACTTTAAGGAAAAGAACTGTGTTCCTTATCTCTCAGTTGTTCTAGGTTATCCACCAATCTAGGGGAGATGCTTTTGTCCGCAATCATAAGCCCCGTATAACAAATTGGCGACCATACTAGGGATCAAAGTATTCCCTTGGTGGTATCCTTGACCATTATGTTTTATTACCCCATTGAAAGACCTTTGTTGTAACATCCAACCAAGGATAGACCTAGGAAGTGATTTAATTTAGCCCTTTTTCAATTTTCGTGTCGAAACGCTCTTTCCTAGGCCTAATGCACCCCTTTTGCCTTTGACAGAGCATTGCACCTCAACCTGGCCCACTTTGCACCAGCGTTGCAATGCATTGGTGCCTCTTTTTCACCAGCGATGGTCCCTATTTTTGCACAAATTTTGCCTTGTTTCTTGAGCCTCTCTTTGGTCAGCCTACTTCTAGCTGAACTTCCCTGAGTCTTGAGTGCCTTGTGGTCTCTCTAAGGCTTCCATTTGGTTTGCATTTGTGTTGTTTACCTTTGGTAAGAATTGGTTTTGATTTTTCTTTTTTCTTATCATTTGGTTGCTTGCAAATTGATTTCGTTGGATTGGTGGTCGCTTGGATGAATTATTGTTCTAGTCTTCATTCTCAAAAGTGCAATTGAATCAGTAATTGAAAATTTTCATCTTAGTTTTCTTCATTTCAAAAATTAATTGTGGTGAAAAGAAAAATTTTTCATTTGCATCTAGGGTTTTGTGTGTGAAATTGAAATTCCCTATTGTGAAATTGCATATTTTTTTCTTTCATTTTTGCAAAAAATCCCCCCCGGCCAATCATTGGGGTGGGTGGGGGGATGAATTGTGTATGAGTGTTAATCGCCTTTGAGTGACATCTTTTTAGATTTTTGGAATTTTCACCCAATTTTAGTTTGAGTCCTATGTTCATGAAATCAGAGATTACGTTTGATTTCATTGGAATCCTCTTGTGTTTGTTTTGAAGAATTCTCTTGCATATATCACATTTGCATAGTTAGAATTCTCATTTTCACAGCAGGAAATGAAATTGTGCATTGATTGCATTTGCATAGTTTTTATGGGAATCATGCATAGATTACGTTGCATGGTTTGGCATCTTTATATCCTCTGAATTGAATTGGAATAGTGAAATTGAAAGATCTAGTTAGGAAGCTCTTGTTCGCCGCATATTTGATTGTTGCATCATTGTTTGCAACTCTTTCCTACATTAGATAGATTTCATCAAAAATGAAACGAGTTATTTTTGTCATATTAGTTGCATTATAGGCTTTTTCAGGTGACATCAAGTTTTGAGCCTTGAAAGTGAAATCTAATTCAAGATCAATTCTAAAATTCATCTCAATTAACCTAAGGAGCATTTGAAACTTAACGACACACATAGAGGTCTAGGCTAGAGATGTGTTCTGACATCGTTAAACATAGGAGTTGTCATTGTTTGCCAATGTTGTATCCTAGGGGTGAAATCTCGTTCCACGTACGTAAGTGTATAGGATCGTTCTCCATGTACCTTTAGGTATATTGGTGGTGCTCCACGCACGTAAAATATATGGGAACATTATCATTGAACTATTACACATTAGACAACACTACTACGGACTGTACTCCCACGTACCGTCCAATATATTTTGGGAATCCCCTATAGGTTGCTATCCATCCATAGGTAACCGAATCGACCACCTTGTATACTGTCATACACCAAACACAACATTTATGGAGATTCACATTCGTACATTAAGTCCTTGGTTCGCCAAGGTGTATATTGTAGTTCACGGTTGCTTGGTAAAATTTCTAGTTACCCCTTTGTTTTGTTTGTGTCTTTAATTTATAAAATCAATTAATTGACTGCAGAAAAACATCCTCCATATGAAACAACTCCTTAGTAGATCTTAGGTTGAGACTAATGGCAACAATTCCCGAGTCAACCAATCAAGGAAACCCCTCTAATGGGAATCCTAGTCATTTTCCTCCTTTTGGAAATACTGGTGCTCCTTATATGGCAATGTTGTCCCTTCCTGGATTTACCATTGGTTTTCCAGTTTGGTTATTTTCAGCCCCTATGGTTCCAAATGTCCAAATTGCTTCTCAAATGAGTTCTCATCCACCTAAAAAACATCAACCTCATGTTGATCCTAAAGTTGATGCTTTGCATTCTTCACCTATTATTTATTCATCCCTTTCTTCCTCCTCATCTCGTGAAAGTCTTGATTCTAGTAACCAGAAAGCTAAGAAGAAGAAGAAAAGGATGAAGAAGAACAAGAAAAATAAGCAAGGGGGGAACCAAGCAACCATTGCTACAGATGCAACTAGTATGGAGAAACCTTCCAATCAACCCTACAAAGTTAAATTCCCTTGCATTTTATGTAAGGGTGACCACCTTCTTAGAGATTGTCCCAGTATTCCCAAGATATTAGAAGTGTGGTCCATAAGATCACATCAGCCTTTGTCGTCAGCTTCTGGAGATCATGTTGGTGACAAACCTTCAACTAGTGATAGTAAGGTCCATGGAAAAAAGGGTAAAGTCAAATTTCCCTATAATTTATGTGAAAAGAATCATCCTATTCACCTTTTCCCTCATATGGATGAAGCCTCAAAAGTGTTGGAAAACCTTACAGCTTCTCAGCCACGATGTATAGCTGGTTACCGGAAGCTTTCTCCCAATCCTCTACTAGTTGATGAAGTTATTGACCAGAATTTGAATCTAGTCAATCCCACTCTCTCTGAATGTGAATCCCATGAGTCTGTTCCTGAACAACCATTGGTTGATAAAATGATTGACTTGATTCCACCTTTAGTTGATTGTACCTTTCCCGTAGAGAGTGAAGTTCATACTGCTAAGGTTCTTCTCGTTTCTTCAGATTCCAATGAACTAGGGGGTAGTCCTCCCGTTCCAATGGCACAGGGAGGAAATCTTCCCATTCCCACGACACCCCATATGGTCACTTCCTTTGATTGGAGTTGACTGATAGGATATAATATTCCTCCTTACGTGCCCTTCGAGATCATAGTAAATGCTTATAATGTGGTTGTACCTAACACAATTATAGATGAAGGTGCATTTATTAGTATTTTGTCCTCAACTACTTGGCAAGATTTAGGTTCTCCACAACTTGTGCTTGTTACCCAGAATTTGTTGGCTTTTAACAGAGGAACTAGTCAACCGTTAGGGATCCTTCCTAAGTTTCCTATTACTTTGGGAGGAAAGACTGTCTATATCGATGTGATGGTAGTCCAAGGCCCTTTGGATTTTAATTTACTCCTTGGGCATGACTATGTTTATGTTATGGGAGCTCTTGTCTCTTCACTCTTTCATGTGACATGTTTCCCGCATGAAGGAAGAATCGTGACTATCGATCAACTTTCGTTCGTTGGTCCTAATTTGACTCCCAATCAACCAACATCCCTAAATGGTCCTTATATGCAAGCAATATCTCCTCTGCCATAGATTAATTATGTGGCAACTTGTTCCATGCCCGTGTCTGTTGATGACCTATATCCGGTAGGTGATATGGTGAATCATTTACTGGGGGCATTGGGGCATGATCTTTCCATTTGACCCCTTGATATATATCCCTTCTAGAGAATTGTTCTCCCATATGATGAGAACCTCTTGGAAGCAATGGCCTCTTGGTGGTCATGAAACAAGGTCCTCCAGAGCAGAGTTCATTTTCTTGTGTCAAGCTCATTAAAAAATGAAATAAGTTCCATGGAGCAGAGTTCCTTGTCTTGTTTCAAGCTCATTAAAAAAATGAAACAAGGTCACAGAGCATAGTTCCTTTTCTTGTGTCAAGCTCATTAAAAATGAAACAAGCTCTTATGAGGATACTTATTTTACTGTGATAACCTTGTTAAAAAATGAAATCGGTTCCTATGAGCATAGTTTTTTTCCTGTGTCAATCTCATTAAAAAATGAAACATATCCCCTTCCAATTCGAGTCTTTGATTAGATCTCGTAAATTCCCAGTTGAGTCTTTCACTTGATCTAGTAAATGAACCTTAATTCCATCCACCTGTTAGTAACCAATAGTCTACTTAGGTGCATCAAATGAAGCTTGGGGGGCATGTATCTCAAATTGAGTCATTATGTTGGGGGCATGAAAACTTATTTCAAGCATAGGTTTTTCCTCTATTTCAAGCATGTGTAAAATGAAACCAATTTAAAGCATAGTTTCCCATGTTTCAAGCTTTTGTAAAAATGAAACCATTCCCATTTACCCCTCGTGATTGCCATTTTTATCACTGTTTTCTACCAAATGAGCCTTGGTTTTCTCATTCCATCGTCACCATATTCTTGGTTGATCATACAATTTCACTTGGTTGTTTACTCGTTACTGAGGAATCACTGCAATGAGTGGTCTTATTAGCCAACCTCTTGATCTTTGTGTGCTTTGAATAGTTCGATCATCACTGGAACCAATTGCTACCCTTTACATCACTCGTTCCTCTAGGTGAAATCCTCTTTCAGCTCTTTTCAGACTTCCAAAATGAAAATATTGTCGAGCACTTATATTTTCTAACTCGTAAAAGTAAACGAAAAGATGTCTACTCAGTATAAGTTTAACCCTTTTCCGGACTGAGATAGACTAACTACAAAAAATGGATACCTTAGTGGAACATGGCTAAGAGGTTCTCTTGAGTATTGTTTTCTACCTTTTTGGACCTAAGGGAATACCTACTAAAAGGGACATTTGGAGTGTTCTTTTTTCCCTATTTTTCAAACTCTCTAAATATGAAAAATATGTCAAGTTTTACCTTCACTGGACTCGTTAAAACATCAAACAATGATGCACTTGTCGAACATGAGGAGGCCGAACCACTCCTTCTTAGGGTTTGTTAAATATACTAAGAGGGATTCATTGGAAGGATGAACTTACAGATCCATCATATGTTATCCTCCCCATGCTTGTTAAAAAATAGAGAGGTACTGACTAGTATGGTTGGGGAAATTGGGAAAATAAGGGATTCCATTTTGTTAATGACCACGAATCGCTCTTGAACACGACACTCTTCCACTTTATCTCCATGGATGTCGAGTTGGGTAATCTATTTGTCTTTTGGTTATAATACCATTTTCAGAGCCTTCATTTCAGTTTTGGGTCAATGCTGCCAACTCCATTCAATGTCGCCACTGTGTTCAAGAGAAGTCATTCACTTGATCTCCGCTACAATACTTTGAAGCCTTCATTTCATGTCTTCCTTTCCTGATCCAGTTCCATATTAGCATCATTCTGATCATTCTGTCTCAATCATCATACATGTTTGTGTTTTTGATGGGGGATACATCAAGGCCCTCCTGCAACAAGTCACTTCATGTCTACATCAACACATCATCCAGGAAGTTGACTTAGAAACACACCTTTGGTACCTTGGTGCTTGCACACATTAATGGAAAGTTTCCTCATTCTTGGTGACAGGTTTACATCAATGGTCTTCGACCGAAAGATTCTGTGTGGTGTTCCACATCAACTCATTTATTCACGCCATACAGATTTTACTATAGTACATTGAGAGTCATTAACATCATCGATGGTTTCTCTCGCGTTTGTTAACGAATTACATCATTAGTCGGTAATTGAATGGTATCTACCATGTTCGACTCCAAGTTAGACTTATACATTGGTTGGTTGTGTGAATGAGATAGAAGACCCCAGATCTAGCTTCATCCATCCGGGCTGCGATTTTAGGAGTTATACAAAGATCACAATGTATGATGGTCATGATCATATAGACAGTCATCCAGTCATGGATCCACCAATTGCATCTATGGATGCATATTTTGATCATTGTACATGTTTTTTTAGCTTATGAGGTGAGTATGGGTATGCCTCCCTCAAAAAACAAAGATGTCACGTTGTAAATGTATTGTAACAGATGAAGCTCGTTGGTTGTCCTTGATCCCTACTTGTCACAAGGTAAATCACTTCAGTCATCAATCATCATCTTTGACTTTGTGCTTTAGGGGGCATTCTATTATAGGCCATTTTTTCACATCCGATTAGTGAGCCTCCTAATGGGATCAATCAACATCCTATTCCCCCTTGTCACCATCTTGCACAAATCCCTAAGCATGTTCCCTTCATCCCCCAGAGTTTTAGCCCTAAACTGCTTCATCTAAGCCAGTTTGAGGACCAACGCTCCCTGTAATCCTACTAGGGTGTGTTCACCTACAGGTTTCTCCATTGTGGTTTGCATTGGTCACCAGTAGGTTGCTCCGCTTTACACTCGTGTTGGTTCTAGAAATCTGGGAGAATGATCACGATTCTGGAAGCTTCCCCTTCTAGGAGTTTCCATAAGTTGTTACAACTACTTACCTTGGATAAAACATTCAGATCCTATCCTTCCCTACATTAGAGTTTTTACCACTTATCCTTTGATCCTATCCCTCCATCAAAGGTGATTCTCTTACCCTAGCTTGGTAATTGGATAAGAATTCCCAACTTACCCTACTTCTCTATATATTCCTAGCCTTCTATGTGGTTGGGAGTTGGATTTTGGAGAGTGATTATGCCCTTATGCTGCTGTAGTGAGTGGTCATCATCTCATGCATTTAGGGTGATTGGATGTGCATATTGTGACAAGGAAAGGACAAGTCAACAACTTGGACGATCTCTTCTACAAGATCAACTACTACTTATGGTTGTAATCTCCTTCCATTTATATTAATGCAAAGAATTCATTGGTTTCCTATATGCGATGTTGTTATTTTACTTATTTCAATACCATGTTGATATATTGAATGAAGTACTTAGATGATAATGCATATATCTCATAGTTTCTTGTCTTGTGTTATCTGACTGTGCAGGTTCTAATTTTGGCATTCAGAGCTAAAGAAGGAGTGAAGTGTGCAGAGGATTCCAAGTAGGCATCACTTTGTCATCTATTTAATTTAAGGAAAATCATTGTGTTCCTTGTCTCTCTGTTGTTCTAGGTTAGCCACCAACCTAGGGGAGATACTTTTGTCCGCAATCGTAAATCCCGTATAACACCAAGGTTCTGATTTTGCCTTTTATCTCATCTGTTTGAGACTCAATTAGAACTAAAGAATTAAGTTTCTTATATTATTTCATTATAAGGTTATTTATTGTTTGGATTGGATTGGTGTACATAAAAATGCTTCTTCCTCACAAGCATTTGTGGACTGCTCTAAGGCTGGTGCCTTCCCCTTATCACCCTGTTTATCAAATAAGTGTAATTTGCAATTCATCCACAATTAATCATCATTATATTAATAAGAAAACCACTACTGACATATGTCTAAATTTATATAGAAACTTCATGTTATATCATGGCCAATATAATAGGTTCTAAATTTATAAAAATTTCATCATCTTAGAAGGATCTTGCAAGAGGTATTATGACCTGCTCAATATATATTCCACATTTTGTAGAAGCAATACTTTGAAAAGGATGAAGGAATGCATTTGACCAAGTTGGTTATATGCATAGTGAATCTTTAATTTAGTTATATGATGTTGTTGGGCCTCTAATTTGTCATAATTTTTTTGATGAAACCATTCATTTTCGCATCACTCCATTCACCCATTGTCAACTTTTTAACCACATTTCTTCATAAATGCACCAAATTCCCACATACATGTTTACATGGTTTATTATTATTATTTCCATTATTTTTAATGAAATCAGAAGATTTTTTCATGGTTTTACTAATGACAGTTTAACAAGTTCAAGTTGTTGTAGTTTTGTCAAGTTTCTGTAGCTATCTCCATGGTTGAGGTGGTAATACCACTCTAGAAGGAAATCTGACACTTGGACTTGGTTTCAAGAAGCTCCAATATGGATTTATATTGGTCAAATTCCACCCAGCTCACATGTGTGGACCTCCAGCATCAAATCAAGGGAAAGGCACAACAGTTTTGACTAGTCAACCTCAAACGCGTTTTCTAAGCAAATGAAAGCGAATTTTGGAAAAAAAAAACCATGGGTTTTGTTTAGCACGGGCCCAATTAGGTTGTCAATGAGCAATTTTCTCAAATTCGTTACCATCTAAGAGATTTTCGAAGTTCTTTGGTCCCTTATTTTGCCGATTACGTGGATATATGGTTTTTCAATTTTTAATTTAATGCACAGTAAAAAAAAAAGGCCTGAACGAGCTGTTCTTTAGCAAATTCGTGGCATAGAGATAATTTTGATCAGATCTGGGTTGATCTTTGATCAAAAAATCCATGAAATTTTATTTGGTTTGATCTCATGACCAAAACTCAAGCAAGAAAATTCTAAGTTTGTTAATTCTCTCAAAATTCTATAAATTGCAGTCTCTTTGATGAGAGGAGGGATGATAAGAGATGTCAAGGATGATCAGATATGTCAAGGATAATCTTAATTTGTAATTGTTGCTTCTTATTGAAGGAGAAGAACTCTAATTTTTTTCATTGGATGTAATTTTTTTTAATATGAGGCAACTTTGAATGAAATTGGTGATTTAAATCTCTTCTCGTGATCTGAGTTTTCAAGACCTTGAAATCCTCAAGAGGGCCCCCTAGAGTGTTAGCCTCACTCTCTTAAAAACAATTATAAATCCAAATAAAATAATTAATTAAATTAAATCACGAGAGTTAGTTTCTCAAACTAAGGAGTTTAGTTAGGAGGAGAGATTCTCTCCAACTAGCTCTCCTAAATTAGTGTGTAAGTTGAGAAAATGTCTCAACCAAGTGAGTCTAAGATAGACACACTATCTTAAGACCACTTGATTATGTATTTAAATGTATTATTAAATTATTTGAATAAGAGAGAATTACATGACTATGAGCGGCCACATTATGGCTCTCTGCCTTTTCTGCCAGTTTGTCTTTTGTGTGTTGTTGGTTTGATTCTTGTGTGTTAATTTGCTGTGAGTGTTTAATATGGCTAAGTGGTTTCAACATGTCATGTGGTATCGGAGCCTGGTTGAAAGTTGCATGAGACCAATCAAGCCGTTGAGGGAGTAATGGTGGGAAAACACAACTATTTGCACATCGATCGCCTTCAATAATACGAAATCAAAGTAGTGGAAGGTCTGCTAAAAAAATATCGGTGAATTAGTTTCACTTTGAGAGAAAACAAGTTTTTTAAGTGCGATTTTGATCGCTTTGATGGCTATTGAACGAGAGCTACGTGGACATGATTCCTTGAGGATTATTCATTTGGAGAGGGCCAAATCAGTGGATTTACCTGATCAGGAGCTCAGGACCAAGTGTCGTAAAATGGTCAAAACTAAAAGTGCTCAGAACTAGTTTAAACCTAAACAAATGGATAGAGCTCATATTCCTAATTCCGACGCCGCAAACGGTTCGAAAAACGGTCTCCATATGAGGAAGTTATGCCAAAAACAAAATCGCCCAATGACTCTTAATTTTTGAATTTTTCAAAAAAAAAAGAGAAAGAATATTCCTTTTGGGGCAACCAATGGCAAGGAGCCACGTGGCAAGCCCGGAGGCTGCCACGTGGCCCAGGGTGACATTAGCATTATGGGTGCATATGTTCAAAATTTTGGTCGGGTTGAGGTTTGAACACACGACCTAAATTATACCAACACTGCGCTTTACCAATAGACCACGCAAGCAGAACTTGCTTATGGCATGGTACATAAAAGTTTATAGGCTTTGAAATAGGTTGGAGCGGGGCCCGAAGGGGCCAGCCCCTAAGCACCAGCCCCCTGTTACACGACTGTAGCCCAAGAACCATGCGCCAGTCATTAAACCGCCAGCGTTAAAGCTTCAACGGTCACCGCTTTGTATTATTTCACGTGGTCACATAACCATTGAACGCGGAGGCAAACGACAGTTAACCCGGAGTTTGGGGCACGCAATCCTACGCACTAACCTCCGCCCCACAAACCCGCTCACACGTAACAGTTCACGCCCGGTTAAGGTGCGGTTAGACTGGCGGATTTTTGGCGGAGCGCCAAATTTGGGCGGTCCCGCCATAATTGGCGGAGCTAACTGAACTTCCACTACAGTTAGCTGGAGGGTTTCTAGGACCAGCTGGCAGTTGGGAGTAAATGGCCATAACTTTGGCTAGGAAAGTCCTTTTTGGACGATTTTTTTTTTGATTTTGGGTCTCTTCGACCTTCTGAAGCCATTGGCATAGGTTTCACAGCCATATGAGGTCATTTGTAGGTGATTTTTCTTCGTGGAAGTTCCAGGAGCCACTAGGGCCAAATCAGTTTGGGAGTTGCATTGGGAATTGTGCAGCCAGTGAATGTGGAACGAAGGTCATTCCTGAAGTTTTTCAGCATTATAAATCCATTTCTACAGCTCGTTTTTCCTGTTGAGGCATTCTTCTCACTGTTTAGCTTCAGGGAAGCTTTCAGGGCCACCAGGGCCATTTAAGTGCTTGAGCTGTTTGGGGGCTATGTTCATCCATTTTTGGTGATTCAAAAGCCTACGTCTGCTTTTCGACCTTATGAGTCTAATGGCAGAGGTTTCAGAACCAATTGAGGTCATCTTCACCTCGAAATTCTCCATGCAAGTTTAAAGGGCCACCAGGGCCAATTGGGGAAAGTACTATAGAAGGTACAATTTCACTGTTTAGTGTTTGGGAAAGAGCATGTTTAGCTAATTCCTATCTTCTGATTCTATATTTACAGTTAGATCTGTCTTTCGAGACACTCAATGCTTTCCCGAGGATGAGTGGGTATATGCAAGGGATCATATAGACCTTGTTTCATGTCATTAGACTTGCTAGTACAATAAGTATGCATCCTCTTATGAACATAGTTACTTGTTCTTGCATCTTGGGCCAATACACATAGCTTTGTAAGTTGGCCATTGTCTTCCCTGCACCAAAGTTCTTTGCAACCTTAGAGGTGTGAGCCTCTCTAATTAGTTGTAGTTTCTCATCTTTAGGAACGCATGACTTATCCAACTTGTAGAGTAACATGTCTTGGAGATGGTAATCAACTATGTTGTAACCATTATGCACATGCCTCTGGATCTGTAATTGTTGAAACACCTCCTTGAATTCCTCATCCTCTAAATATTCCTCTTGTGTGCATCATGGGTGAATGGATCCATGTGCATTAGAGTTCCCAAATCTATGATCTTTGATGTGGGTGAACTTGAAAGCATGTTAGCCAACTTGTTTGTGTTGCCCTTCTTGTACTTGATCTCTAAATGAAACTACTATAAAAACTTCATCCACTTGTAATGCCCGGTTCGTTGTAGCTGACTTTGGGCCTTTAAGTATTATAGTGGCTGGTTATCTACATGGACTATATTCTCCTTTCTCATCAAATAGTGTTTCCACTTCTTCACAACTTGCACCAAGGCATATCTCTCCTTGTTTGTAAGTAGGGTAGTTGAGAACCGCCTCATGAAACACTTCATAATAGAAGCATACGAGCCTTCCTCCCTATGTCAAGACCACTTCCATAGCATACCCACTCTCATTTATCTCCACTTTGAAGGGCTTGTGCAAGTTCAGTAATACCAAAATTGATGTTTAACCAATATTTTTCTTTAACTCCTCAAAGGCCCTATGTTGACCCCCTCCCCCCTATTGGAAACTCTTGCCCCTCATCGTTATGTCGTGGAGTGGTGTTGCAAATATTAAAAATAAGGCTACGAATTTCCTCAGGTACTATGTGTCCCAATGAAAATCCCTATCTTAGAAACATTACTAGGCACCAGCCATTTCATTATGGCCTCCATCTTGGAAAGAGTTATCTAATGAAAATCCCTATCTTAGAAACATTACTAGGCACCAGCCATTTCATTATGGCCTCCATCTTGGAAAGAGTTATCTTCATCTCTCCACCACCTATCACATACCCCAAATACACCAAAGATTGTTGTGCAAACTCACACTTATTGAGATTTTCTAGCAATTAGTGCTTCTTTATTGTCTTTAGCACTTGCAAAAAATGTGAGATGTGCTCCTCCTAGGTAGCATTATATACCAGTATATCATCCAAATATGCAATAACAAATGAATCTATAAAAGGGCACAATATGTCATTCATCAACCTCATAAACATAGATGGTGCATTGCATAGGACAAATGGCATGACTAACCACTCATACAAACCTTTATTGGTTTTGAAGGTGGATTTCTAGGTATCTTCATCTCTGACTTGAGTCTGGTTGTGGGAACCCATCCTAGGATCCTAAAACCATAAATAAAAATTTCACATAATTTTACAGCAAAAAATAAAATAAAAATTGACAACTCAATGCATATATTTGTTACAACATATTAAAAACATTAAAAACATGTGCATAATTTGATTCATGGAAAATACATAAATTAAACAAGAAGAAGAAGATTACCTGATACAGTGGTTTAGTTGCAGTGCTCCTGTTGGGACCACACGACTGAATATGCCACCCTGCCAACTAGGAAAGTCTATCTAACTTCCTAGCCCAGGGAACCTCCACAAGTTCCCTAACCCTCTCATCCCAAGTCCAACTGCAGTCGTAGTGTGTCCGGAATATATCCAACACCTTCCAAACTATAAACCAATATAAGTTCTCACTCCTCACTCTCCTCACCTATTTTCCTCCTCCTCTCGGTTCTCTCATCATCTTCCTTCACCACTTCAAACCCTAAAAGAACAAAAGAAAATTAACCCTCACTCGATTCTCCTCCCGTCACACTTATGTCTCCCTTCCCCATCAATGTCAACCACCTATCATAAATGCCACAATGTCTCCCCACTCCTTCGAATTGAATGCCATTAATTCCCCCCTGCAATGCTTACTCCTCGAACCACTCCCTTGTCCTCCCATCCTTGAATTGACTCGAGATCACTAGACCTTGTCAACTCATGATGTTAAGAAATAATTATAATAATAATTCTTATATAATAAAATAATAGTAGTAATATAATAATAATATACACTTTATGGGTTAATCAAACCAAAATGGATTCGCGAGAATCTTAATTAATTAAATGTTGAATTAATAATAAGGCGTCATCTACCGAGGTGGAGGAATTGCCCAGAGGGTAAAAAATGGTCAGAATCAGGCCAAAAAAAATTCAAAAAATCTCATAGTAGCGGTGTTTGAATCATGTTTTTGATGGTGGAAATGGATTCAGCACCATCAAAAACCTCTGGGCACCCAACATCTTGAAGTTTGACAATTTTAACCTGGATTTACAAAAATCCCTACCAGATTTTATCAAAGCTCTTGCCGGAATTTCCATGATTTTCGAGGCAAATTTGCATGCTAGTTAGACTACGGCTAATAATAATAACTTATTAATTAATTATGAATCAGGATTAAGAGTTAATCTATCAATCAATCACTAATCAATCTTGATTATTAAGCAAGCTTAAGGCTAACCATAAGCTTGCTTAGTAATCATGCTTAAGCTTAATCATAGATTATTTAGTAATCAAGCTTAACTATTAATTAATTATCTAGCATAATAAGGCTGCTACGAGTTACTAGCGTATTTGAGCGGGGTGTAAGTATGTAGTTAGCATACACATACCATGTACGTATTCTAATTATACTTATTAGAATCAAGCACAAAGAACAATTATTCAACTGGTAGGTTATTATCTCAATGTAAGATTATAGGATTAATTAGGGGGATTGCATTGGTGATATCCATAATTTAAGTCCGGTTTAGTGAAGTATTTGGCTTGTTGCAATTGATCTAGCATACCATCTATCTTGGGTAGGGGGTAACTATTATTTAGCATAATTTTGTTTGTTGCCTTGTAATCAATACACATCCACCAAGTCCCACCCTTCTTTGGCACAATGACATGGTGACGTACTTGGTCGAATTACACCCTATTCCAGTAGTTGTTGCAACTGCTTCTTCACCTTACTTGCTTCTATAACAGACTATCTATACAAGCCAATGTTTGGCAACGGGGAGTTCAACAATAGCTGAATATTGTGGTCCACTTCTCTCTTGGGTGGTAGCCCTTTAGGCTCCCAGAACACACTCCTATATGCCTATAACAACTCTTACAATTGTTGTTTTTGTTTCTTAGTGCACCCCTCCAAGGATGACTTTTCTCTTATTGACTATCTACAAAGTGATTTTCTCTTAAAAATAATAAAACATACTTCCTTCTAGAATTGATCAGTTTCTTGGCTTGATTGATTCTTGCTAATAAACATTGGGTGTGCCCTTCTATGTGTTGATGGTGAAGGATTTTTCATCCCTCAATGCATGAAGATTGCATCTCACATGTACATATAAGGACTTCCAAACACCACTCCACATGCATCAAGGGGAGCTACATCTAGTTCTACTTCATCAGTAAAATCAACATTGGTGATTTTGCAGTGTTTGGTTACTTTTATTTACACATCATTGTTTACCCATCCCAATGGATATGGGTTTGGATGATCAGAAACTTCCAATCCCAAATTGTTGACTAGCTCCGTTGTAATGATACTTTCCTGTGATCCTGAGTTGAACAACGCATCAACCTTTGTCTTCTTAACCTATATATTTGTATGGAAGAGTCCAATATTTTTGTTATTTTCTTATTGTTGAAGGCTACTTAGATTCATCCCCTTTTGTACTGATGTACAAACAATATTCTCATCCAAGTCTGAGCTACTTTCCACTGGATTACTCAAATCTATGGTCATGAGATTTTCTTCTTAGTATCTTCCTTTTTATTCTTAGGGTTGAGCTCTTGATGCACCTTCCAACACTTTTCCTATGTATAACCACTAATGTTACAATGGTTGTTGGGATCTTTGCACTGGCATTGTGGATACCATCTTTTTGTCCTTCCCCCTTTCAAATTATTCTTCCCTTCCTTGGAAGCTTCCTAGTGCTCTTTTTGCTTGGACTAACTTGATTTCCCTTTCTTGTATCCTATGTTCTTTAGGTATTGTACCTATACACAAGCTCCTCCACCGATATGGTCTTGAACAACATATGTTACTTTCGAAGATGGATGTGTAGTCCCCCTATATTCTTAAGGAATATGTCTGGGTTCATTGGGGAGATACCCAACATTATGGATATCTTTTTAAAATATGTAGTGTACTCTTATACACTTTTCCCCTATCTCTGCTTGAAGTAATGCTACCGGATCCACTAGTCCTTTACATACCTAAATGGGTAAAATTGAGATGTTATGAGGGTTTTGAAATCCTCCCACTTAGTCATTGGTGGATCTCCCTTCAACTTCAAGGTCTCGTATGGATTTGCCACTAGGTCAGGGCATAACCCTCTAATTTCAGTTGAGCAAATGAAATATTTTATTCTTCCTCTATATAATGAACACTAAAATAAACTTTTAGTTATTGCAACCATAAATTTAACTTCAAAGCATCAATATCACCTTGATATGGCTTGATGTTGACCTTCACTTCCATTTTGAATAGCGACTGTGAATGGTTCATGACACTCAAATTGGGTTGATCCTTTTCCTTATTCTTTCTTAGATTCTCTCTTTAGTTCTTCCTGATTTGCCGATTTCCCCTCTTATGCAACCTCCGTGTTAGAACCTCCATCCTCTCGAAATAGTTTGAGCTTATTGGTTAGGGACTCCATGAGGATGCTCACATTATGGTTTATATTTGCAACTTGTACTTTGATATGAAATCGGAGGATAACTTCTCCTTCCTAAAAAGTGATCATTCTCTTGACGCTTTGCAAGGAAAATGGGTCTTATGACAAAACATGTTTTCAAAGTCTCTTCAAGGACTATGAGTTAGTTTTTCATGTAAACTTAAAACATAAGCAACATCTCATCATTTAACTAACACAAGTATTCATGAAGAGCAACAATAAATAATTTGGTGACGAAGTTCACCCCTCCTGGGCTACATCTCTGGGTCTGCCAACATAGCTAGACCACTCCATATATTCAATGAAAAAGATTACATAAAGTTTATTGATAAAACAAGTGGCTAGTTTCCGTTCAAGGAAACGTTCTCCTGCAAAGAACTCTCAATATAAACAACATGACAACCTACAGTCAGTCATGAATCCATCAACAATAAAAGGTGTCTCCTACAAAGACCTAGTACTCCATCTGAAAATGAGCATACAAGTACTTCAATTCCACATTGAAATACAAAAGAAAGCTTTCCTCAATAAGACATAGTGAGAAAAGAATAAATGAGTTGGATCCTGCAAGTAATAGTTTTTGCAGTAAACATCTGAAGGTAAGAAAACCCCTACAAGGCTTTCTCCATGCTCAAACACCTTCAAGAACTTCTCCAAAGCATTGATTAATCCATACATCCATGGACTTGAACTTGCAAAAAGTCTCTTCAGATGTTCTCTGATCAATAAATATAGGTCACCATTGGATCCAAAATGTCTAAAAACCCCTAGATAGACACTTCTTAAGCTCCAAAAGGCAAAAAACTCTCCAAGTTATGGCTCCAACAAGCTTTGTCTACTCCTTTTCTGTTATTCGTCCTACAAATCGGACTAATAGTCTAACTGAGTGACAAATTCGCCCTATTTTCTGCTGCGAAGGCGACAAATTTGTCTATTAAAGGTGCAATTTGTTGGATAATTAAATTTCCCAATAACCCTTGAGTGTAGAAAATGAGGACACATGGGGTTCATGTGGTAGCAGGTTGGGCCTAACCGCCTACCCCCTGTCGGCCTAGCCCCTTAAGCTTTGAGGTCATGGTCCTATTGGTGTCCACGGGGTCGAGGGTTGGGCCAACGAGCCACCCTTATCGTCGAGCCCCTCGTGCTAATCCGTTGTGGTCATGTTGGAGACCATATGGCCTGGGGCTATGCCCCTTACAAGCACCCTCCGTTGGTTTCCTTCAACATGGTTCTGTGTAGGGGTATGCAACCAGGGCTAGGGCCAAACCCTAAGCCCCTTCTCCACTGGGTGCTAAACTCTGGTGTCGTCGGTGGTCATGTGGATAGATTGTGACCAAGGGTCAGGGTAAGGTCTTGAGCCCCCTCCTCCTTACGCCATGGTTATATTGTGTTGTGGTGACCGACGGCTGGGGCTGGAAACCTAGCCCCTCCTCCCATATATGCGCTTTCTAAAACTTAAATAGGCTCGAGGCCCTTATATGGTTAAGAACCATCGCATAGGAGGACTGGTAGAGCGCGACGTTATTAGACCATAGGTCAGGGGTTCGAGCCCTGCCCAAGCTATCCGACCCCTAACATAATTTTGGCCAACCATGGGATGCCATGTGGCGACCCTTGGTTGGGTCATGTCACAAACCCTAATTGGTCCACCACACAAAAAACACGAACCAATAAAAAACGAGCTGATTCGACCAATATGAGGCTGCCATTTGGAAGAACCTCATTGTTTTGTACCTGCACAATGGGCCTCATGATGTCAGTAGTACGGTAGCCTAGTTAGTTGCCCAGTCAGCAACCCTCCTCATTTTTTAGTTATTGGACCAAACGATCAAAACGCAATAACTTGAGCATACGATGTCGGATTGAGGTGAAACGAACATTGTTGGATTAAAAATGAAGAATACTTTGACTTGACACTGATTTTGAAAGTTTCTAGACACTTTCATTTTTGAGCTAAAATTTGATCACCAGATCATACCTCCCCACTAGGAACTTTTAGACTCCAAAAGTTTACTTCTCCTAGTAAATAAAATGAGGCTGAAACTCAAAATTACCCAAAACTTAATCCATAATACTCTATTTTCAATTGGTGCCCTTCAAGCTCCAATCAAGGCACTTCACCTATCTTCTTTGTGAAGACCTACTATCCTGTTAAGAATCGAGGCAAAATTCTTATCGTTGATGTAGGAACAAAAAACACTAATGAGTCGAATCTGGACATTCTCTTTAATCCCATCTTTCACGGCCCAAAAAACTTCATCTTGAAGTTCAATTTTTGAAGACAATCTTGAATTTCCATCTTGGAAATCAAAAGCAATACAATGCCTATCATGCACTGATTCAAACTTGCTTTATTATCCTTAAACTGAGCTTGTACCCAAAATTAAACTACTGCAAAATTTCAATGACACCATTGGCTTTGCCTACAAAAACATAGTCATCTTGTACAATCTTAAACAAAGATTCTATTCACAACAAGTTTCATCTTGAACACTTGCATTGGTGAGTACATGAAAAAATTGTAGACAACTTGGACAACAAACATTGTACATTCCAAAAGTCCTCAAATATTTGGACTTATAAACAAGGCAACTACATAACATGTCAATGAAAAACACATACTTGTTTCTCATAGTGATTATTCTTGTTCACTTTACAAAGGTACCCAAAACAGGTAAACAACAACAAGCTTTTACAATTTACAAAGCAAAAACAAACTATACAAATAGTCTACCCAATCTCTGCCTCTCTTAGGCTTATGGGTTATTTTTTTGCATCAACTTTGCCTTGAAGGTTGCCTTAGGAATGTTGTGAGTCCTCTTTGCCACCTATTGTTTACCTTGCATTGGTTTGCATAATCTCTTTCCCTTCTTGGAATGAAGCTCTGGATGTAGTTTCCAACATCGATCATTCCCATTCCCATGCATCTTGCAATGGGTACAAAATTAATTTCTCTTGCTTGTCGAGAAGGAAGTCCTAAAGTGTGAAGGAGATTCATCATGCTTGATGCCAAGAATTTGATCCATTATTTTGACCATTACCATGCATTGCTTACAAACAACCATACAATGGTCAAATGCATCACAGAAAGTGCAAGGATACATATTCCACAAATAGTCAAAATTACCATCATTTGGAAAACACCCATGAGATTTATACATGTCCCTTGGGCTATGACTTTGACGATGTGGAGTGGACGATGACATGCAAGGTCCATTAAAGCATTAATCTCTCTTAGGAGATAAATGAACATTGTCACCACCATCTTGGTGTGACATATCATCCTTTGATGAGTGATTCACCTCAAAATGTTTAGAGCATTCTCCAAACTCTCTTTGACCATATCCCAATCCTTGATATTTTGGTCTCTATTGTACCATGATTGGATTGATGATCCCTTGGCCATTGATGCTAAGGCCTCCTCCTTCATAACTCATTTTAGATAACAACTTCATACCAATGCCTCTAGTATGTTGTTCAAATGCTGCAAAAGAGGTGTTATGAACATAAACAAAAGGATTTTAACTTGAAATGCTTATTACCTCCTTAAACTTGCCATCCACCTTTTTTGCTTCAGATGATGATGACGACTTTGTAGATGACTCTAGCCACCCACTCTTACCAACTGGCATATGATGAGAATCTATGAGATGCTTACAAAATGCACATGCATCATTTTCCTCATAAGGTCCATAACCTCTGTTTGAACCATGCTCACATATTGGCTTCACTTTGGAGGTTTCATTTACTGTCACGAGAGTGGAACTTTCAACAACTTGTTCCTCAATCACATGTTGCAATTGAAGGCGCATATGCCTCTTCTCCTCTTCAAAAATTTCAGGCATTCTTCTCAATTCAATGTCCTCCATTCGAAGAGACAAATTCATCTCCTCAAGCTCTAGGAAACACTTCTTGCCTATTCTTACAACTTGGTCAAGCCTTGCTATGATACCAATTTGATATGAAATTGGAGGAGAACTTCTCCTTCCTAAAAAGTGATCATTATCTTGACACTTTGCAAGGAAAATGGGAGGTTTTCAAACGTCTCTTCAAGGACTATGAGTTAGTTTTTCATGTAAACTTAAAACATTAGCAACATCTCATCATTTAATTCATATAGGCATCCATGAAGAGAAACAACAAAGAATTTCGTGATGGAGTTCACCCCTCTTGGGTTACATCTCCTGGTCTGCCAACATAGCTAAACCTCTCCATATATTCATTGAAAAAGAGTACATATAGTTTGTTGATAAAACAAGTGGCTAGTATCCCCTTTAAGGAAACATTCTCCTGCAAAGAAATCTAACTCTAAACAACATGAAAACCTACATTCAGTCATGAATCCATCAATAATAAAAGGTGTCTCCTACAAAGACCCAATACTCCATTTGAAAATGAGCATGCATGAGCATACAAGTACTTCGATTCCACATTGAAATACAAAAGAATGATTTACTCAACAAGACATAGTGAGAAAAGAACAAATGAGTTGAACCCTTCAAGTACCAGTTGATGTAATAAACAATTGAAGGTAAAAAAAACCCCTACAAGGCCTTCTCCATGCTCAAACACCTTCAAGAACTGCTCCAAAACGTCGATTGATCCATACATCCATGGACTTGAACATGTAAAAAGTCTCTTCATATGTGCTCTAATAAGCAAATAGAGGTCACCATTGGATCCAGAATGTCCAAAAACCCCTAGATGGACTCTTCTTGAGCTCCAAAAGGCCAAAAAACATCCAAGTTATGGCTCTAACAAGCTCTGTCTGCTCCTTCTCTGTTATTCGTTCTACAAATCGAACTAACAGTCTAACAGAGTGACAAATCCACCCTATTTTCTGCTATGAAGGCGAAAAATTCATCCACTGAAGGTGCAATTTGTTGGATAGTTAAATTTCCCAATAACGCTTAAGTGCGGAAATTGAGGCCACATGGGGTGCATATAGGTCGCGAGCTGGGACTAACCGCCTGCCCTCGCTGGACTAGCCCCTTAAGCGTCAAGGTCGTGGTCGTGTTGGCATCCACGAGGCTGACGGTCGGGCCAAAGATTCGACCTTATTGCGGAACCCCTCACACTGATCCGTCATGGTTATGTTGGAGGCCATATGGCCTGGGGATGGCCCCCTTACAAGCGCCCTCAACTGGTTTCCCTCACCACGGTTTTGTGTAGGGGCATGCAACTAGGGCTAGGGCCAAATCCTAATCCCCCTCTCCGCTGGGCACTAAACTATGGTGTCATTGGTGGTCATGTGGAAACATTGTGACCAAGAGCTGGGCTAAGGTCTCGAGTCCCCTCCTCCTTGCACCATGGTTATATGGTGTTGTGGTGATTGGGGTTGATAGCTCGGCTCCTCCTCCCATATATGTGTTTTGTAAAACTTAAATAGGCCCAAGGCCCTTATATGGTTAAGAACCATTGCATAGGAGGACTGGTAGAGCGCGATGTTAGTAGACCAGAGGTAGGGGGTTCGAGCCTTGCCTAGGTTATCCGACCCATACCATAATTTTGGCCAACCATGGGGTGCCATGTGGCGACCTCTGGTTGGGCCACGTGGCACACCCTAATTGGTCCACCACACAAAAAAATAAACCAATAAAAATCAAGCTAATTCAACCAATACCAGGTTTCCACTTGGTAGAACCTCATTGGTCCATACCTAAACAATGGGCCTGATGACGTCAATAGTACGGTAGCCTAGTCAGCAACCCTACTCATTTTTTAGTTGTTGGGCCAAATGATCAAAACACGATATTGAGCATATGATGTCGGATTGAGGTGAAATGAACGTCGTTGGATTTAGAACAATGAACACTTTGACTTGACACTGATTTTGAAACATTCTATACACTTTCATTTTTGAGCTAAAATTTGATCACCGAATCATGCTTCCAGCCACACAAACCTCACCTTTGTAGGATCTTGAGGGTTATTCACAAATTCTTTGCCCATGATTGGGGTTTTATGACTTCGGGCTTAACCGATCTAGATTCCCTACAACTCCCCACAATATACCCAAAGAAACCTACTCTAATACCAATATGATTAGTAAATTGTCGTGGATATTCACTGGGCAATTGGTCACAACAAATTTGATGAAATTACACTTAAAATCTAAAATCTACACTATGAGGTTAATTTCTCTTTATATTTATGGATTCATTAATTATTGTGTTATGCTTATGCACGCAATAGATAAAATATGCAAAAAATAGAGAACATTGAAATAAACTCACAAGCCAAAATTGACACAAGATATAACCTAGGAAACCCTCTCAGGAGAAAACTTGACTGGAAGGTGAGGCTGTTATGCTCTCTTTCTCTAAATGGAAAATGAATGCAAGTATAAAGAAGAGAGGCTTGTATCCCGTGGGCTACTATGATGCACAAACCCTCTTTGTTTGATCTCTCCCTGTGCACTCTTGGCTACTTTTCTCATCTATGGAACAAAATGAAATCGAATAGAATGGAACCCTCTTTCCTCCTAGTGGCATGGTTACAACATAGACACATAACTTATTAGTGGTTAAGTTTGACTCCTTCAACTCTTAACTATAGTTAGAATATCAACTCTTCTAGAGTCTTCTTCATCATTTTCACATGGCTAGCCCCTTTTCCATGAAAAATAGGGGTTGACATGGCATCTTGTCGAATCATGGTGGTCAAAACAGGAAGGTCAACTTCTGGGTGGCATACCTTTTGCATACAAACTCCGATTGAGGTGATTCTTGTGTTGTTGGAAAGGTATATGTTCGTAGAGTAATTCTAGGGGTATGCACTTTTGTAGCAAAGTTTTACCGCCCAAAAAACATCATTTCATGCCTCAAACTTCTTCCAGAAGGCTTCAAACCCCAATTTTCCAAACTAGGATTTGCTAGTAAAATTGGTCTTGCGAGTTGATTCCTCCATTCTTTCAACTCTTAAAGCATCAAGGTGGATGAAAAATAATATAATGATTCAATTGGCATCATCAAGTGCCATTTGTCGATCTTGTGCTTGGGGCTTTTGTGGAGCTCACACCACTTTCCAGTTTTCTTCTTCAACTTCATGTTACCCTTCTTTGCTTATGGCTTGGACTACTTGTCTAGATGTTGGATATCCTTGCTTTGTCCTTTGTTCATGGGGTTAGAGCTACCTTTACCATGCTTTTGATGTGGTTAATTTGTAGACCCAAACTCCCACTTATTCTTTTGCTTGAATTATTGCTCAAATTGAGATAAACGTCTCTTAGTGGGGAGTTGTCTAAGAATTCAATCTCTATTTAGAGGTACCTATGTAGGCCGCTATGATACTTCCAAACCAAGTGTCACTTAGAGTCTCTAAGTCCCATTTTTAGTGCAAGGTATGGAATATATTGGTGTATTCTAACACTATTTGGTCTCTCTGATGGCACAAAGTTGTCCATCTCATGTACCAATCATCAAAGATTCCAATAAGTTATAATTCCTCCTTAAGCGCATCGACAAACATTGCCAGGTGGGTTATACCCTAAATGTTGTATACCCATATTTTACATGTCTCTCCTAGTAATTGTCCCATTAATCTTTAACATAGGGAGAGGACTTCAGGAGTGCGAAGGTGATCTTCTGACTATTAATTATTTTGTTTGAACAAAGTAATAGCCCTTTAGATTTAACCCATTCTCCAAAGTGTTTGCGTCTATCTGGCCTTCAACTAAAGGAATGTTAGAGTTAACTTGTACCTTAAAGGGTGTCACCTATGAAATGACTCTCTATCACCATTGGTAGCTGTTGAAGGATTTGGATGAAATTTTCATCATCTCTTTCCTTTGCTATATGTTGAGGCTTCCTCAAGTAACAACTTGATATAATATCCTATTCTATTACCTCTCTTTTCTTCCACAGTTGGAGGCCACTTGGGTTGGTGAGAGTGGTCTCTCCCGAGCTCAATTAGTTAGAGACCTAACTCCATGTACCCTGACCTCGTAAGGAAAACGCATAGAGAAACAATAAAGAGCTTATTCCTCTGACACCACTAATCTAGATTATATAGAAAATAAAATGAAGGTAGAAGTATAAATGGAAACATACATATACATTGTAGAGAGCATAGTAATATAGTGAAAGCCAAATTCTATTTTGAATTAGATAGACTGAGACTATTAAATGTAGAAACACAAACTAGCTAGAATGGTGGTAGCTTATCTATAAAGAGACATGTGCTGCTTGCTCATTTGTAAGAAGTTGTGACAACCTTTTAACATAAAATAAGAAGCCCAAAAAGGCAAAAACCCTAAATATATAAACCCTAATCCTGAGGGATGATGTGGCAAAAGAAATGTGGGCCCCAAGGAGGTCAATTGATACATCAACTTCCCAATGACAAAAACTTTGCATACAAACTATGTTTAAGGTGTTTCTTGGATGATAAGTAACCTTAATTCATGCTTTACGTGTTTGGAAGATCATGCAGCTTATGTTAACAACAAAAATGCAAAGGAAATACGCAAGAAATGCACTAGAAGATTAAGACCTAAAAAGTTGAAGTTCAAATTTGATCTTTCCGATTCCAAAACATCAATAAAGTCATATGGTAACTATGTAAATCCATTTTGGATCATCCATGGACATGTCTTGTCTCAATCTTACCAATAAAGGCATCTCCAATTTTTGTTCCATTGGGAAATTTTTTGATATTTGCTTAGGCCTTATGAAATATTCATTTCGAAAAACATCAAAGCCCTTTGTGTTTGCTACCATAGCCAAATCCTAACACTTTGAACCAAAATGCAATAAAATAACATAAAACAAGCATAAAATATACATTATACCAAATTCCAAGCGAAATAATGGTGATTTGAATGCCCAAAAAAACCCCCATGTCAAAATATGTAGGACTACAAAAACAATGTCACAATTTTGGAGAGGCTGTAATAATCAACCTTAAAATTAACAAATTAATGAATCAAAATAACATAATAAAAATTCATTTCTTGTATCCCCACTTCCTTACTTCCTTAGCTTGTTTTCTTGGGAGAGCATGAGAAAAAACAAGCCTAGAAACATTGTCGTGCTTGGATTCCGTAGAATGTCTTAATTGTTTTCCACTGCTCTCTATCGTTTGATCACCAACCATGTGGGCTTGAAATCCCATGTGCTAGAGACATCTATAAAAAATAAGGCTATATGTTCAAACATAGGAATGGAAACATTGATGGATTCAACATCATTGGGGCCAATATTCATTGCTTTTAGTGTACGGTTTCGCTTGATGTCTAATGCCTTATTGCTGATTAAATAACGTCGAACAACCCCTAGGAGAAGATTATTTTGGACACTGGGATGATTTAAAGTGATTGATGCAAATTTCATTATCCACAAATTGATGTGAATCACATATTAAAAAAAAAAAAAACTTGGATAAGAGAGAATTATTCATGCTTATAATTCAAAAAAACAACGATCAAAATTTAGATGACTCTAATTACCAAATAGATCTAATCTGTGCAATATCCTCTTTTGGTGCATACATAATGATGAATAATTGTTCTTGTTGTGTTTTGTTTTATGAGCTAACATTGATAGAGTATTACGTGAATCCTTTATTTTCATATTAACATGTACATTTTATATTAGAAAAGTTGCGACACAACCATACACCATTATGATACATAAAATTTCAAGTTTGTCCATTTTTTTGTTATAAAAAACATATAATTTAGCCTTCAAATATTCCCTATCCTTGACTTTTAGTTCTTGTTGTCATAGGCCTAGTAGGTGTACTGCCTTACATATTAAAATATTAAGAAAACTACTCAGTGAAACTTTACAATTATAAACTTTCACATGTAGTTACATCATAAGCTTTGAATAAGAAGCAACAAACAAACTTTGAATATGTCGTGCTTTGTTTTGTAAGTGGGGAGTAAGAGATGTTAGGCGTAGGGGGTGAACTTTTTATTTGAGGGTCTCTTCTACATGGAGGTGTATTATTGGAGGTGCTTAGGGCCCTTTCCCCATTTTTAAAGTAGCCTTTGGAGTTGGTTGATTGCTGTTTTCATCACCCACAATTGAGGATTGTAGGGCTTCTACTTCTTCTAGAGAAACATCTTGATCTCCTTAAATCTAGATAGTGGGTTCAACTGCATCCTTTCCATCTCCTCACTTTCCTTTTGCATGACATTCATATTCACTTTGAAAGGTCCTTCACAAGTTATCTTTGTTTGTTGCAGCACATTAGTTTGTCGTTTTCTACACCTACTATTTACTAGCATAAAAGGGTTTTGTTCCATTTGCCTGAAAGGTTTTAAAGGTTGCTCATGGGAAGTATATTCCTCCCTAGTCCCTGGGTAAGTTTTAGCAAAATGGCCATGCTCATGCCAATATTTGCACTTAAAAGGGCACTTCTGATAATATAATTGTAGGTGGCTCCAACCATCCATGTTTACTTATGATACTTGGAAGGCCTTTCTCCAATTCCACTCGCACACTCACTGAAACACACGTACACATGTTTCCTTTTGGTTCAACATGGTCAACGTATCAACCTAGAAGGTGCATTTGTCTCAAAGTATTAATGGAAGATGGGAAACCTAACCCAAATATGGGCTATTGTGATCTCCTCTCCTAGGTTGAAATTGAGGGGCTAACATGCTATGAGCATTCCTCAAGGTTAAGGTCCACAGTGAAAATTTAGATTTTTATCTCCTTGTTTTGAAATAAAAACAAAAAATAGCCTTGGCCACAAGCAAATAGACTTACCTAGCCTTTATCTTGGGTAACTAATGCTTTGTTATCCACATCTCTATAATCCTTGGGGGCTAAGCCAAAGTCCTGTAAACTTCACAATCAAGGCTTGTTTTAATATAATGTGTGTTTTTTCCTTGGCTTTAGCCACTAAAGTTCTAGTTGGGGATAAGGTTTAGTGGTTTAACTAATCTATCTTACGTGGGTCATGATCCTTTGGTTGGGTCTAATGTGTTTATAAGTGTTTTGAATTCTTCGATCTCATTTGAGAATAATTCCTTCAAATACATTTAGTGGAGTGCGTTTCCCATCCCTATCACTCCGAGAAATTAACGTTGTTGTGCCGAGAGATGCTTTACAACCTAGTATATGAGGGAGATGTTGTCATGTAACGTTACAATAAAAAAATTAAAATATATATGTGTCTTTGTCATTTTATATATATGCAAGAGTTGTTGTGTGTCACATTACTTTAAAAAAAATGAATAATGTTATTTTTTTTGTAAATAGGATCAAATATATTACTATAAAAAGAGGGTACATACAAAGGTTGGGTTGTGGGGGACATAGTCACCGACATAAGAGCCAACAACGCTGTCTGTGCTAGCCTTTGAATTGATCATGCTATAGTGCGACTTTACAAAATTTGTGTTCTGAATACTATAGGAGTTACAGAGATCAGTATCCAGGAAACAAACATAAATCTGATTTGCAGAAGGCTAAAAAAGAGATCCAGGGACTGAGTCGCGACTAGACAGACTTTGTCGGGGGCCTTTATTTCCGTGACTACATTCTCAGCTACGGTTTGGCATCCTGGGGGGGATGTAGGACAAAAGAGAACTTTCAGCGTTCATTCTAGATTAGTGGTGGTCGGATTGTCATCCAGACTGATCGGTTGTTCCTGTGTACTTCCCTCCTGTGGCGGAGTGGCGTACGGATGACTAGAGGAGGCACTAGCCATCTCTTTCTTTATGCTCGGCGAACCATCGACAGGCGAGTGAACCTTATCCATAAACTTATTCTTGATAACAATATAGTGCTGAGAATCATGAGTTATGAAGCGGCAATGGTGAACTACGTCAACAAAGATCATAATTTTTTCTATTAGGTTGTCAAGTTTGCTTTCGACAACCTTGGAGCGATTCGCCTTCTCCTGTAGAGCCAGACCCAGAATGTCTTCGTTTGCCACCAGGTCTCAATTGCTCGCGCATAGTGGTTCTCTCGCGCTCTAGTGAGAGCGGGGTCGGGTATCCATGTGAAGTTTTCATTGACTTCCTTCGTGGGGAAACCTCTGCGCAGAGCTCTAGCTTGAGCTTCGAGACTGGCAATTTGCTTTGGGCCTTTGAGTTTACTACTACCACATAATTCAGAGAAGCACGCCTCGCAAAGGACTCATCGCGAGTGATGGGGGGAGAACCCAAGGAATCCCAACGAGAGACCACTCTACCGCACCCGCGTCCCTAACTGGGAGTCGGGCTGGAGAAACACTTAGGGGCCATGAGGAAGGCAAAGGGACTAGAAAGCCAGAATAGACAGAGAATAAGGGAAAGACGGATGGGCTAGAGGACCGAAACAACATGAATGACAGGAAGGAGAGAGGTAAGGGGGAAATAAATAGAAGCAGGAGGGCTTCAGGGGGCACAAAGCATAGGGAAGCGGAGAGAAGGAGGGGCATGGGAGGTACAGGGGTTAGGTGGTGGAGAGGGTACCTCACCAGGCTGAAGGGACAGAAGGGCGGCGTCCCCGCAGGAGAGAGGGGCCATGGGTGGATTATCCAGCACAACTGTCATACCGAGGATGACGCTGGGTGTGTACGTGTCAATACCATCCTCCTCCCAATACTTTGAGCCAACCTTGATGTGACTCAAGATTTTCGAACAATTATTGTTCATTAATCTGGTTGTCCTTGACATTGATAGCTTCATAGTGCTGACGTAGATCACCTTCTTCCAGCTCATGCCATGACCTAGATCTCAGCCGTAGGCTCCCTGCTGTCCCCTTGTTGGCTAATCTGTCTACAAGCTTATTATCGTTTCTTCTAATGGCCTGGAAATGTAATCCTTCCATGCTGTCTATGTTGTTTTTAATTCTCTGCATGATTTTATTTAGGCGCCAATTATCCGAGACTTTGGCCACTTCAATACCCTGTTGGAGCTTCTTACAGACCTGTGTAGCGAGAGTTGAATCCCCTTCCATGATCAAAGGGCTTAACTTGTGGCTTTTCGTGATGGTAATGTCGTGTTCCAGAGCATGTAATTCTACTGCGTTATTAGTTGCTGAACCAATATTACCCTCGTAGATCCATAGTATTTCCCCTTGAGCGTTCATGAAGACGCCTCCGAAACTAGCCAAGCCCAGGTTTCCTTTAGCCGCGTTGTTGTAATTAAGCTTAATAGTACCGAGCTCTGGGGGCAGCCATTTGTCGTTTTGTTCTCCTTTTGTGGAAAAAGAGGTGACCTCAGGGGTGCTAGCTTGGTGGAGGTCCAGCATGGAGAGAATTCTCACATCTAAGTTGCTGGGAGGGTCGCTGGTGTTCTGAAGAGGGGAGGAGGCCATCGACTCCCAAATGGAGCTCTTGATCTTAGATAAGGTGATTTCCTCCTGAGATGAAAAGCTCCGGAAAATTCTAGCATTATGTTCCTTCCATAGAGCCCAACAAACCATACATGAGACGAGGTTCCATGCCCTCTTAACTGGAGGATAGGAGGAGAAGGAAGTGCGCCAGTTAGAGATGGTGTTGAGGATGGAGGAGGGATCCAGATCTGATATTTTAAAGACTAAATAAACCCAATCCCAAAGTTTGGTCGCATAAAGAGATTCGTTTAGGAGATGGTTTGAAGATTCTTCCTCTTGCTAACAAAGTTGGCATTTGGAGGGTCCAATAAAACCCTTTTTTCGAAGGTTTTCCCAGGTTAGAATTTTCCTATGCAAGACAAGCCAGAGGAAGATGGAAATTTTTGGCCATTGTCTTCTGTCCCAAATTGAATTCCATTTGGAGTCAGGTTGGATTTGATCATGTTCAACTATGTATCTGTATGCTTCCTTTATGTTGAAGTGACCAACTGTGTTTTTGCCCCAACGGATTTTTTCCTCTGTGGTGTCATGGAGGATTTGTCTCTTTTGGAGTTTCGTTGATGGCTTAGACCAAACCGAAGGGTTGATATGGGGTGTCTAGTCTTTCTGTTCAATCCATTCTCTCCATCTGTCCCCTTCTACGCTAGGTGTCCAATAATGACAGACCCTACTCCTACCTTTGTTTTGCATTTCGGACTTAATTAATTGATATTGTTCCTTATCGAGTTCATACCTTTGCTGCTAGGCATATTCCCAGAAGAGTGCCTTGTCTCCATTACCAACCTCCTAGAAACTGTGTTTTTGGATGATAACCTGATTCTCCCATGCTTGGTTCCAGATTACTGAACCTTTGATGGTACAATTTAGCCTTATTATTTGCTCCTGCGAGTGGGTGGGAGCGTACTTTGCTTTCCACAGGGTTCCCTAGGGGGGAATTGGGATTTTCAATCCATCTCCATAGAGTTTTAGCTTCCAAGGACTTCCCTAGGAGCTTAGTGTCCCTAAGTCCTAGGCCACCGTCTTTTTTGGGCCTACATATTTTTTCCCATGTAACTAGAGCCCATTTCTGTTTTTTCTCTGCACCTCTCCATAAGAAGTTCCTTTGCAGATTTTTGATTACATTGGAGATCACTTTTGGGGCAGCCAAAGTTGAATATAGGTAGTGCGGGATCGCCTGTAAAACTGATTTTACAAGAACAAGATGACCTGCCAGATTCAACGATCGAAAGGTCCAGTTGGCTAGCCTCTTTTCTAATTTATTTATCAAATCTTCCCAAGTGGCCTGGGCCAGTGGCCTATCAGTTAAGGGAACCCCTAGATATTTGGAGGGGAGAGAGCTTATGGGGAAGTCGAGGATTCTAGCAATGTTTCTTCGAATAGGCAGAGGAGTGTTGAAGAAGAATAATTTAGATTTTTCAGGATTGATGGAGGTGCCAGAGGCCACAGAGAAGTCAGACATAATGGTCTTGAAGGAGGAATCTTCTTTGACAGTCGAGAGCCCCATAAGCAGAGTGTCATCCATGAATTGTTGGTGCGTGGAGAGAGGAGCAGAGGCGTGAGGTTGGAGACCAAAAAGTTCGGTGGCCGACAAGGCCGCCGATATGGAGCGACTAAGCCCTTCAACCATTATAACAAAGAGAAAGGGGGAAATTGGGTCACCCTACCTAATGCCCTTGAAGGGGTGGAAGGGCGGAGAGGGGGAGCCATTCAAGAGGATGGAGAAGAACGCTCCAGACACCATTGCCATGATCCATTTGATACTCTCTTTGTGGAACCCATAAGCTGCTAGAACTTCTCTCATGTAGGCCCAACTTATCTTGTCGAAGGCCTTAGACATGTCTAATTGGATCATCATGCTAGGCTTCTTTTGCGAGTTGAGAGAGTGGATGAGTTCATGGGAGAGGATGATACTGTCCATGATTTTCCTACCTTCCACATAGCCAGATTAATGATGAGAGATAAGGAGAGGCAGGATAGATTTTAGACGATTGGCCAAGACTTTGGAGATGATTTTATAAATGACATTGTAGAGGGATATGGGCCGAAACTTGTCTAGGGAGTCTGCAGAGTCACCCTTGGGAATCAGAGTGAGGAACGTGGAGTTGAGGGCTTTTAGGACAAACTTTTGAATGCGAGGTTCTTCAACAAGGGCTTGGACCTCATGTTTGAGGATTGGCCAACAGACTTTGTAGAAATCAATGATAAACCCATCTGGTCCTGGGGCCTTACCATTGGGCATACTCATGACAACATCCTCCACTTCTTGGAGTGAAACTTTTCTTAAGAGCATTTTATTATGATGTTCAATGAGGTTCTTGGGAATGCGTTTGGTAATTTTTTTAATATCCTCAGCCTAGTCATTCCTTGGCTCCTTGAGAAGAGAGCTGAAGTATTGAGTTAACTCATCTTCCATTTCCTCCTGAGAGTGAATGAGGTGTCCCTCTTGGTTCTTTAGAGCTAGAATTCTGTTGTTTCTTCTATGCTGTATCATCGATTTGTGGAAAAAGGCCGTATTCTTTTCCCCACATTTTAGCCAGCTTATTCTGGATTTTTGTTGCCATAACTTCTCTTCCTGAATGGCTCTTTCCTCCTAATTTTGTTGTAATTTTTACTCTTCTTGTTTGTTGTGGTCTATGATCCCTTCTTCAATGATGTGATGTTGGAGGAGCTCCATCTTAAGCTCCATTTTTGTGTGTGTGTGTGTGTGCATGTGATGATATTGCCGAATGATTCTCTATTCCATTTTTAATTTCCTCTTTGATATATTTTAGTTTCTGTTGGAAGGTGTATATCTTGTTGCCAAATCTAGTAGATGAGTTATTCCACAATAACCTCATTTTGTCTAGGAATTCCGGGTGATCCAACCAGAAGGCCTCAAATCTAAAAGGCTTATTTTTAGGACCAGTGGAGATATGAAACTTAAGAGAGATGGGCCAATGATCAGAACCTGCTTGCGGAAGAATACAAGCCTTTGTTTCCCAAGAGGTTAGGTAAGCTTCTTCGGAGAGGAGGAAACGATCTAGCTTGGAGGCTATTTGGCGATCACCACCTCTTCGATTGTTCCAGGTGAAAGTGCCATTGCTTGTGGGGATGTTGATGAGATTGAGGCTTTCGATAGTTGAAAGGAAAGCATTTGAGTCCTTGTCCAATTTTCAGATTCCTCCCCTCCTTTCTCCCAGGTTTGTTATCATGTTGAAGTCCCTAACAATGATTTTGTAAGGCATATGAATGGAATCGAGCAGATTGGAGATGCATTGAAACATCTTGATTTGATATATCACCTTGTGGGGGGGGGCATAGATATTGGTTATGCAGATGCTATCATTAGTACCAATGATTCTCATGACAAAAGTAATAGAGTGATGGGTTGCCAGAGAGGAGATGAGGTCGACCTTCAAATTTTTCCATAAGGTCATAATTCCTCCCGCAAAACCTATGGTTGAGTTGGCTAAATAGCTATAAGAATTAAAGCAGGATTTTTGAAGGAGAGTAGAGTGAGCCGAATCCAGTTTGGTTTCCTAAATAAGGAGGATGTCAGGATTATCAGACATGATTCTATTTTTCAGGATTCCTTTCTTTCTAGGACCGTTTAGTCCTCTTATATTCCAAGAAATGCAATTCATAGGTGAGGAGAGGGGGTTAGGGCTAGAGCTTTTACCTTTCCTTCATTTATGAGCTTGGCACCCAGTTCTTCGAGGAGTTGGCTGGTGGTCTTTCTACCTCTTTTTCAGCGTGGTACTTTGGGGTTGTACCCTCCTGCTAGAATGTTTGCCATGATTCCTTTTGATGCGTTGCTGTCCTGTGAGGGGTGGACTGCATTGTGTTTTAGTTCCTCTTGGAGGAGGTAAGCCCCTTCTATTTTTTGAAGTTGATGTTCTGGGATTGCATTTATTCCATTTATCTTCCATCCTTCTGTAATGGATTCCAGGTCTACCCCTTCCACTGCTTCTTCTATGGTACTCTCCTCTGGCATTTCCTTGATCACTATTTGTTCCATTTCAGTATCTTCTTGTGAGTGCTCATTTTCCCTATTGCTATGATCAACATCTCTATCCCATTTTTCCCTGTCTGCTTTGTTCTGCTCCTCTTCTCCTGCTTCATCTCCTGTCGGGTAGTTTGGATCCAATTGTTCTTGTATGTTGAGCATGGCATCGAATTGGTTTTGATTTACTGCAGTTTGTTGGTCCTTTTTGGGATTGGTCTTTTTCCTACTGTCTTGTTCCTAGAGTTGACTCTGGTGTATCCTTCGTTGTCCTTTTTCTTGCTTGCCTGATTAGTATTTTGAGGGGATTTATTTAGAGGACAATCTCTAAAGAGATGGTCATGTTCATGGCACTTCCTGCACCTGAAGGGGATGTGTTCATAATTTATACTTTGTAGCTAGACTTCGTCCCTGAAAATTAATTTTATTGCATTTGGGAGGGATCCAGAGACATCTATATACACAGATATTCTGGAATAAGAAACGTAGTGTCCGTTTCTGGTTCCTTCAGACATTTTTATATACTCCCCTAGTTGGCTTCCTATGCCTTTTAGGACCGAGGGAGCCCAGTAGTCCGTCTGCAAGGAGTAGAGCCGCACCCAGATTGGAACTCTTGCAAAGTCCTCCTTCTCTGGTGTGAAGTTGTCTTTCCAAAATCTCATGTATAGGTCTGCTGAGTTGAAGAAATAAGGACCTCCTTCAAAGATTTTGTCTCTATCTTCTAAGAGGTCGAAGATTATTGTGAAAAATCCTTTGGAACCCAGCTGGAGTCTGATTTCCCCCATAGGTGTCCATTTACTTTGTATACACCAGTTCAGAGCTTTCTCTGTCGACCAAATGGTCATGAATTTGCAAATCACTGCGTGTTCTTGCATGTATTCTCTGTAGACTGCCACTCCTGAGTCCTGGCTTTACAACTCCATAATTTTCTTGGCTATGGGGTTGTAGTTGTTCCTTGTTTTTTTTTTCCTTTGTTCTTCCTGCTGTCCCTTACCCTTTGCGATGTTGGCCTTGGTGGAAGAGGGGCTGGCAGAGGTAGTTCCATTCGCTGTATGTATTTCTTTCTTTTTTCCTTTCTCTGACCATGTTTCTTTGTTTTCAGGTTTCTCTCTCATAGAGCGGAAGGCTGTGCTGGAGGCCAGTTTGGTGAAGAACGATTCTTGGTCTAGGGGGCGACCAGTAATAGTGTCTTTGAATGAGAAAGCGTCGTGACTTGAATTCAGCTTCGTCATGGGAGATGGCGAGGGGCGCAGCTTGTCCAGGGCAAGGCGCACCAGTGGTGGCCGCCAAAGGGGCCGAAGGGACTGTCTAGGTTAATAGCTGCTGACCGTGATCAAAATCCTCACTTTGATTCATAAATAACGTTACTTTAAAAATCAATGTCAACCATAAATAAAATACTTCAATTTTCACTTTTATTTTACATCACGCTTTATATAGTGAGATAGAGTAATTGAAATTTAAAAATAAATAAATTACTTTTTAGCACGAGGTATATATGTAATTCCTTCATTGAGCCTAGATCTAATGCCTATAGTATGCTAGAAATGTGTAACATAACATAATGTAATGTAAACATTTTGACTCAGTCAAAATAAAATTAAAATTAAAATTGAAATATGTAGAGATATGTAAACTAATATCGTAATGTACTGTAAACATTTTAACTCAGTGAAAATAAAATAAAAATAACAAAATAAAAATCACTCTATAAAAAATAAATAATAAAAAAATAAAATTGACTCATGGTTTTAAGAATCCATCGTATTGACTCATAGTATTCATGTTGAATATAACCTATTTAAGGGGGAAATTAAACTAGCCTAGATCCATCTTAGTTTGATGTTATATTTAGATACATAATTAGTTGTAGAAAATGATGACGGTGAATCCATGTAGGCAGTAAAGGTAAAACTTTTTATGGATATGTTGGCGTTGGCATATGATCGAAGGTGGGGGAAATATTAGGAAAAATGTAATTATTACATTTTATCTCATATTTCTCCACTTTTTACTAGATTATGCTAATTAAAATATAATTCTATAGTATTACATTGTACCCAATATTTCCCCTCAATAGGTCCACTTGTTATTGCAATTTTTCTTTATATTTGAAATTTAAAAATAGACAAACTAAACTGTAAAATTAGTAGAGGTGAGGAGAAATATTGAGTAAATTGTAATATTTGGGCGGATGGGAAATATTAAGTAAAGTGTAATATTATTACATTTTAATTAGTATTTTCCCCACCCAACCACTTTTTATTAGGTGGGGGTGGTAATAAATATTACATAACATATAATATTATATAATATTGTAATATTTATTTTATCCAAGATTTCTCCTCACCTAATTCATTTTTTATTAAAATTTTTCTTTATATTTGTGGTTCATAAGTAAACTTAACTCCTCTATAAACATTTGATTCTAGTATGAATGTGGTAATTTTTAATAAAATTAATAAAATAAAATAAATTAAACATAAACTAAAAACCATAAAATTTATATTTATAATTAACAATTAAACCAACTAGAATCTATCAAGCCCCCGAGGGATCAAATTCCTTGAAATGCAAAGCTCTTTTAAAGTGAAAAGGGATTTAATCCCTTTAAGAACTTGGTAAATGCCAACTTAACACAGATCTAAGCTGATTTATAATAGTTCCAAGTCATTCATTCCCATCCCATGACTAAATCATAATTATTCACCATAGCTAAAATAATTTGTTCTCACAAACAATTTGTAGTAATGACAATGATTAAAATAAACCATAACTAAACAGATACATAATCTCCTTTCACTATAAAAAGATTAACCCATTTTTCACATGAAATTAAAATGTGTGAATGTAGTTTTTTGGTGAGGTAAAAGGGGAACAATTTTCATGAGGTTCCAATCCATGACACATGTCACGATAACCACCATATGATGCTAGAAAGGTCACCAATTAAAAAAATACAATAAGATCTCCATGCAATTTGAGTTCATGGTTGTGAAAGGTGGTTGAGGACATGATCTTCTATCACCATTGCTCCACTAGCTTGATGACAAGCTCTTACTTTAATCGTTACTTCATAATCTTATTTCCTATAACACTAGGTATAACACAACCTCCTTATATTGTCTCATGTTTTCATCTTCCTATTCACTTTGACATTCCCACTATTGCTTTAACAGTTTGATGACAAACTTTTACTTCATAATCACACTAGATATAACACAACCTCTACAACCTCCTTATATTGTCTCATGTTTTCATCTTCCTATTCACTTTAACATCACACTAGATATAACACAACCTCTACAACCTCCTTATATTGTCTCATGTTTTCATCTTCCTATTCACTTTAACATTCCCACTATTGCTTCAACAACTTGATGACAAACTCTTACTTCATAATCACACTAGATATAACACAACCTCCACAACCTCCTTATATTGTCTCATGTATTCATCTTCCTATTCACTTTTACATTCCCACTTGCCCATTTTAAAGTATGCTAATGTTTTTTTTTAAATTAAACTAACTTCTTTTTTAAGTTTAACTAGCTTCCTCTTATCACAACAAGATTAACATGTGTAAGGAAACCATTAACACAGTTGGGTGGCCTTTGACTTAAAATCCATTGAAGCCATCAATGGGCATCATCTATATTATTAAATTTTATGTTTAAGGCTTTCACACTGTAATAGTTTGGTGTGTTGAATTTTTAGATCCATTGTGTATGAAACATTACTGTTAATGTTTTGGCCCGGCGATATATGGTCCATCATTAAGGCAAAAGAGGAGGAAAATAAGACCATAAAACCATAAAAAATAAAATATCATCGAATACTTAGATTTCATCTTAACTAATGTCACGTGATGCACATTCACAAATATAAATACAAGCACAAACATATTACTGGGTAATCCTGACATTAATAAAACTATAACTACCCACTTTCACTAACCTCATATACAATTGATTAAACTAATAATAAACATGAAACATGAAATAGAAAAATTGAACTAATACTCTAGTCCTTATATATTATTATTAGAATAAACAATGAAGTAGAAAATTAGGAGAATACAAAATAGGCAGACCCCACCCACCATTTAGATGCTCAAAGCGAAAACCCTAATGGGTGCTAGCAAACAAACATTAGCATTTCCTAGAACGTTGTAGAAAAAACATAAATGAAGATAAACTGCACCAAACGGGCAGCTCTGCCTTGCCCGACGAAACCATCGAGAGGACACAAACTCGGCTCGTCCGCTGCGGCAGCCAAAGAGAGGGATCTAGAACATCGACGTGGCAAAAATCTGCCCGGCTAAAGCCTCCAAGGCGTCTCTTTTTCTTATCGTGCCTCACTACCAGTCTCTTCATTTTATTTTTGCTTCCGAGGGCTTGGGTTTCTCAGTTCTCACATCTTCGGCATCGATCGTGGAAAAAAACCCCAGAATCCCAATACTCTCATTTTATCCGCATTCAATCTCTCCCCAAGGGTTTCAGTTCAGAGATTTCATCCATGGCGGCTGCGGCTCATGTTCATTTGTTCGCAGCTGGCATACCTCATACCAACACCGGTTCTTCCAGAAGACCCAGCCGTGGAAATCGAAATAGCGCCTTCTTTGGCCTCGGTCTGGGTAAAAATCCCGTCTTCAATGGTGGATTTGGCAGCTTGCGCAGCAAGCAGACGCAGCAATCCAGAAGGCGGGCCGCGGGGCCTCTGAGGGTTGTCTGTGAGAAGGTTGTTGGAATCGATTTGGGGACTACGAATTCGGCTGTGGCGGCCATGGAAGGAGGTAAGCCCACCATCATCACTAATGCTGAGGGCCAGCGAACGACTCCCTCTGTGGTTGCTTACTCCAAGAACGGCGACCGTCTCGTCGGGCAAATTGCGAAGCGGCAGGCCGTGGTAAACCCTGAGAACACCTTTTTCTCCGTGAAGAGGTTCATTGGGAGAAAGATGTCAGAGGTGTCCGAGGAGTCCAAGCAGGTCTCCTATCGCGTTATCCGTGACGACAATGGTAATGTCAAGCTCGATTGTCCTGCAATTGGTAAACAATTCGCGGCCGAAGAGATTTCTGCGCAGGTTGGTCAATTGAATTTTCATTTTGTAGGTTGTATCAGCATTGTTTTCCATTATATACATTTCATAGCTCAACGAATGTGTCTTCATTGTTGCTATTATTAGCCTCATCAAAATCACCCAGTACTCGCACCTGGTCCCATTGCCATTTGTTTCCTTGTGTGTCCGAGGGAAATGAGCCTTGGGTTGCCAGGGGGGGTTGACCTGAGATGCATCATCCTTGCTGGTTGAATCACAACAGACCCGTTGAGTAGCCTTAATATTGAAGACTATTTTCAAAGAATATCGAACATCTTCTACTATAAATGCATTTCAGGTGCTCTGGGGCCCCGCTTCTGTGTGTGGTGACGAGAGGGGGTTTTCAGTGCAGTATGCCTTGGGTTGGTTTTAGCTATCAGTTGAATTTATTAAGCTTCTCTTTGAAGCCTTCTTTCTGGCTGCATTGCATCTTTTTCTTTTTTTGAAACACTTTGAGAAACACACTCTGAAGGGGCCGTACATCAAAGAGTAAACTTCTTTTGGCTTTAGGTGTGCGGGTGCCAACAATGGATGAGGGCTATCTATTCTGCCAAAGTCGTCTGGGACTTGATTACGCCTTGCTTCATCTCTTTGATACCTGTGCCATGTTGGTGGCGCAAACCAGAGTGAAGATGGAACGTTGGCAGTGGACTCAATATTTTATTTACTTGCCAGTCATCTACTATTTAAACGTCCAATCGGTTTTATCCATAATTTTGGAATTCGGTTTAAGCAGGGATCAACTTTATAAGGAAAAATAACTCCCAAATTATTTATCCAGGAAAAATTTATGGCATGGCGGAGTAAATAAATTATTATTATTACTACTTTCTGGGTCCTTAATTCATATCCTGGGGAAACTCACTGAGCATTTTCCCTCTCCTCGTTCCTATTCCGAGGATGGTACGCAGGGTAAAGGGTAAGCTGGATTGTTCAGCTTGTTTCAGATAGAAATATATCTCTCTCCAAAATTACAGGGAGTCCTCAGCGGTCTTGTGTGGTCTTTAGTTCTTAAGATTAGAAATACTATAAAAATAGAGTGAGTAGAATCCATCCATATATGGATGAATAACACCATTTTTCAGAAATAATTCTTTTTCTTTTATGCCCAAATCTGTGAGTTCGAGCTCAGGTCAACATCTCAGCAACTCGAGGCTCACAAAGAGAAAACATATCATATCAGAAAAGCAAATATGTTAGAAAGTGGGATTTGAAATACATACGTGTGTGTTTGTGTGTAATTTTTTTCTTAAAATGTCAGCCAATTTTACTTCAAGGTTATGATATTTTTATGGAAATGTCTCGGGCTTTATCCAGAGCAAAAGCCCAATTCGTTAAATTATCAAATTTCTACTCAAAACAAATGAGAAAGGAAGGCTTGAATTATTTTCAAGGAATGAAATATTGGGTCATGCTTAAGAATAAAAATTGCTTATTGGCAATTGCAATTGTAAAGAAATTAGTTGAAACAAAGCTATTGTGGGATCAAGTAACCCATGGAATTTGGATGAAGGGAATTGTTGTGATTGGTGAGTTGAGCCCTGTCAGATTTACAATAGAGATTGTAGAATCAGTAAATGGTTAAGATGGCGTTGATATTAGTGTAATTCTAGAGGTATGCATATTTGTCTGTCCTTTTTTTTTTGGAACTATTCAAGGGTATTTGGGATCGAATATATTTGTGCCTCTCTCACCTTCTATTTTTTAGTAGTCACCCCATGTATTTTTTTATCACCCCACTTTTCATTAGTAGAGTACTGAAAGGCTCTGAAATTGTCATAGAAATGTCTCAGGCTTCATCCAGAGCAAAACCCAATTTTTTTTAAATTAGCAAATCTCTACCCAACAAATTGCCAAGGCAGGCTTAAACGAAATATGAAGGAATGAAATATTGGGTGGTATTTAAGAATAAAATTTGCTGATTAGCAAATACAATTGTGAAGAATTTGCTTCAAACAGGGCTATTGTGGTTAAACCCATAAAATTTTGAGTGAAGACGAGTGTTGCTTTGGTTGGTGAGTTGAGCTCTGTTAGATTCACAATATAGATTGTAGAATAAGTAAATGGTTAAAATATCATTGATATCAAAAGTCTCGCCTAGACATGGGTCATGTTGCTTTGATTGGTCACGTGAATTTTGACGGATTTACAGGACAGTTTAAAATAAACCATTGTTCTTACAATACTAATGATATTGGTGTGATTCAATTTTTTTTTTTTGTTATGGTCATCTGTCATATCTGTGCTAGTATATGAACAAAATCAAGTTTTAAATTTTACAAGTTTAAATCAAAATAATGTAGATATGCTGTTTGATTTGAGTAAAGCTTATACAGATGTAATGAAGTAGTGGTTTTCTTTGTTTAGAATAGTTTGGCACAAGGAAACATTTGGTGTAAAATTATGGGTGCACAGGTGTGCATGCGGTCATGTTTCCCTTATTATGTTCCAGGCCACTGTTATGCATGGTTTGATTTTGTGAGGGCGTTGGGCCCTAAATGACACACTTGGTTAGAAATTGCTGATTTACACGTCTGAATTTGTTTGGTTCTAAAAATGTTTTTAATGCTATAATTTAAGTTTTGTATTGCCAAGCAGTTTGTGTCTAAGATACATTTGGCTATTGCTGATTTGGTTTGGTTTGAAAATGTAATTTAAGGTTTGCTTTTATAGGCATTTGTGTCTAATAAGTTGCAGTTGGGATTTTTGTGATATAGGTTTTGAGAAAGCTCGTTGATGATGCCACCAAGTTTTTAAATGATAAGGTCAACAAGGCTGTGATAACTGTTCCTGCATATTTCAATGATTCTCAGAGAACAGCCACAAAGGATGCAGGCCGGATTGCTGGCTTGGAAGTCCTGAGAATTATCAATGAACCCACTGCTGCTTCATTGGCCTATGGGTTCGAGAAGAAGAATAATGAAACAATACTTGTGTTTGATCTTGGTGGTGGGACATTCGATGTCTCAGGTAGGAACAGGTTTACTCAAAGCGTGTTAGCTTTCTATAGTTCTGTCTAAGTTTTATTGTTCAAATTGGGGTCTAGAAATTATGAACTTGTCATTGTTTGGGCATGTTGTGAGTATTTCTCCATTGTATTTGGTATAGCAATTTTGCAATCTGTATCTCTGTCCAGGAAATGTTAGTTGTTTTGTTGTCTTGATACCTTGTTTGCTGTTGTTGTCCAATCATAAAAGAAAATCCTTCAATTGTGTTTTGTTTGTAGGATCTTGTTTTGCAAGTTTTAGTGCCCTTTGCATCATTTGTTATGTATCATTTGTTTCCAGCTAATTTCATGAGTTTCCTTTTTATGTTTTTTCTGTAATTTTATTTGCACACTGTGTCAAGACTCTTTAAGTGCATTGATTTTAGGGCAATTCTGAGAACCCTTTTTTTGGGCAGATAATTATCATGCTTTCAGGGCAAACAGCAAATCTTTTCCATTTTTTTCCTGCAATTTTATATGCATCCAACTTTGTAGTCTCTTTAAGAATCCCGACTCTTCGGCACTTCTGAGAATCATTATTTTGGCAGTATCAATTTTTCAGGGCAAACTGCAAATCTTTTCCATTTTTACTCATCAATTTTATTTGCCCCCAATTTTTAGTTTGGTAGATTTTGTTTTGCAAGTTTTAGTGCCCTATTTATCATTTGTTCTATATCGTGTCTTGGGGCAACCCTTTTTTGTGTTTCTGCACTTTTATTTGCACCCAACTGTCAAGAATTTTTAACCATCTTGATCATTATTGACCTCAGGGCAATTCTGAGAACCTTTATTTTGGCAGATAATTATCATCATGTTTTCAACACAAACTGCAAATCTTTTTATTTTCACTTTGCAATCTTCAGAACCTTATTTGGTGAGATATATACATCACATCTGTTTCCATTGGGCTAGGTTTCTCACATTCAGTATTTCTCAACTGCTTTCCTTCTTACAAGTTCTGTACACTTTCGGACTATGAATTGCATGTTGCCTATTAATATGTTTCTTTGCTATCCTGTTTGGGTCAACTGTCAAATTCTTTTGATTTTGAATGTTAAGTTATCATAACTTCTGCAATACTTTTGCACTTGGTTCATTTTTATAACTCTTGCAACATCATCACATTTGGTATTTTAACTTTGTGGACGTCTTTGCATTCGGTTCATTTGGTATCATAACTTTGGCAACATTCTCAGAACTTTTGTTTTGCCAAACCTAGGTGTTATGTCTGTTTCTATTAGGCCAGGTTTCTCACTTTTTCTTAATTGTGTTCCTTCTTACAAATTCCATACACTTTTGTACAAGAAATTCCATTGTGTTTCTTAATTTATTTTTTTACTATCTTGTTTTGGACCAACTGTAAAATTCTTTCGACTTTGAATGTTAAGTTATCCAAATTTGCTGATAACTTCACATTTGCTTTAATTAGAAGGCTGTAGGACTCGTGTTCTTGTGGCAGTCGCTTGCTTTCATTATGAAAGTTGCAATTGACCCATTCATCTTCCAAATCTTTTTATTTTAGTGGGGTATTTTCAATTCTTTTTTGTTTTTGTTTTTAAAATTAAATTTTTAACTGATATTGTTATGTCAATATATAAGTGTGCCTTTTTGGTGTAAGCTGTGGGCACTGGAAAGTTTTTTGGCAGAATTTAGGGGATCTTGCTTAGTTTGATTCTTGTCCCAAAGTGCCTGCTTTTGTTTGTTATGGTTTCTCTGCAAAGTAATTTGAATATCTAAATCATATGACGGGCATTTCAAATTTGGTATTCTGTTTGCAGTGCTTGAGGTTGGAGATGGTGTATTTGAGGTGCTTTCCACTTCAGGTGACACACATCTAGGAGGAGATGACTTCGATAAGGTTTGTCCAAGAGGTTTTCTTTGCTGGATGCTAAGATCTTTTTTTTATTAAGAGGTTTTCTCAGCACGGGGAAGTAATTACGAAATGCTTTCTTGCTATAGAGAATTGTTGACTGGCTGGCCTCCAGCTTTAAGAAAGATGAGGGAATCGACTTGTTGAAAGACAAACAAGCTCTTCAACGTCTAACTGAAACCGCTGAGAAAGCTAAGATTGAATTGTCATCACTTACCCAAACAAGCATCAGGTGCGTTAAAAACTGTTTTTCTTTAATTGCCTTTATGTGCTTATTGGCTTCTGTCATTATATATATATTGACCTTCTGTATTCCAGTGTTCAATTGATATGATTATGTCACAATTTTTTGATATTTTGATATTTTTGAAGTTTTTTTGGCTTGAGAATGGCCGTTACGTGGGAACGAATTTTCGGACGTTTATCATGTTGTCACTTATTGCTTTAGTCGTAATTTTGAATGTTAATTTGTGCTGCAGTTTGCCATTCATAACAGCCACTGCAGATGGGCCCAAGCATATTGAGACAACCCTTACACGGGTCAAATTTGAAGAGCTGTGCTCTGATTTGCTTGACAGGTGAGTCGGTATTTATGGGCTAAATTTTGTTCTACTCAAACCCTCACAGCTGAATCTTATGTAGCCTGACTTTTTTATTTGCTTTTTGCAGGCTGAAGACTCCTGTCGAGAATTCATTGAGAGATGCCAAGTTGTCTTTCAAGGACTTGGATGAAATTATTTTGGTTGGTGGGTCTACTAGAATTCCCGCTGTTCAGGATCTGGTCAAGAGAGTGACTAACAAAGAGCCAAATGTCACTGTCAACCCAGATGAAGTTGTAGCTCTAGGGGCAGCAGTCCAGGTGGGTGGGGGGTGTATTCAACTCTCAATAGTATTCTATATCTTGTCTTTGGGTTTTAGGTTTCAACTCTACAAGATACATTTATGTGATTTGAGATTTGGGTGTGTTCTTTGAATTGACATCTGTTCCTTAATATCTATGATAAGCAAACTATGATATATGTTCATTACTAACATTTGGTCACACAGGCTGGAGTGCTAGCGGGTGATGTTAGCGACATCGTGCTTCTTGATGTTACTCCGCTGTCACTTGGACTGGAAACTCTTGGTGGTGTAATGACGAAAATCATTCCTCGGAACACTACACTACCAACCTCAAAATCTGAGGTGTTTTCTACGGCTGCTGATGGTCAGACAAGTGTTGAAATCAATGTTCTGCAAGGTGAACGAGAATTTGTCAAGGACAACAAGTCGCTTGGGAGTTTTCGGTTGGATGGAATTCCTCCTGCTCCCCGAGGTGTCCCTCAAATAGAGGTGAAGTTTGATATTGATGCAAACGGTATTCTTTCAGTCGCTGCTGTGGACAAAGGCACTCAAAAGAAGCAGGATATAACAATTACCGGTGCTAGCACCTTGCCAACTGATGAGGTAACTTTGCCTAGTTTTGTATCCTTTTAAAGGGTTTGAAACATCTTGAGTTTTTATGTGGTGTGTTTTCTGAGTAATGTTTGGTTGTATAATTAATGATTGCAGGTTGAAAAAATGGTGAAAGAGGCTGAGAGATTTTCTAAAGAAGACAAAGAGAAGAGAGAAGCTATTGATACAAAGAATCAAGCTGATTCTGTCGTCTATCAGACTGAGAAGCAGTTGAAGGAACTTGGTGATAAGGTACCCGCAGAAGTCAAGGACAAGGTGGAAGCTAAGCTGAAAGAACTTAAAGATGCAATTGCCAGTGGGTCAACGCAGTCGATGAAGGATACGATGGCAGCTCTCAACCAAGAAGTGATGCAGTTAGGGCAATCTCTTTACAACCAGCCTGGAGCCGCTGGCGGACCAACTGCTGGTGGGGAAGCAGGGTCTGGTAGTACTGGAGGAAAAACATCTGGGGGTGATGATGTTATAGATGCTGATTTTACAGACAGCAACTAACCCCACTATAGTGGGTTACTTGATATCTTGGAATAATTTTCATTCTAGTTTCAGAGTTGGCCCGTAGAGAACATGTTTAGTTGTGAATGGAGCTTTTTGTGATAGAACATTTTACCTCTAGCATTTGAAATACGTCTTATGTTTTGTAGATAAAATTTATCACTCCATTCAAAAGGTGTTTCAATCGGGGACAGAGCAGAATACCGCCAACAAGATGTTTGTTTCACGGTTCTCATCTTTTTACCCGCAAGAAATATATAGTGGGATGTACCTTGAGTTCTTTAATGAATTTTAAATAATCAATGTTCACGAATTTTTGTAATTAAATTGTTACAACTTCGTTGCAACTATTAATCATCATATAATAGTGTTCCTCTGGCCAATTTCATTTACATGTATTATTCAGTTGGGATTTTAGTATCGATGCAGTCACCTTATATGGTGTTTGACAGAAGAAAGACAATTTAAGAATATATATACAAAACCTTGTTATTGTGTTAGAGACTTCTTGTCAATGATAATATGATAGTGTTTTTCATGTTCAGTTAAAGTTTTAGTGCAGGTTACTCCAACCAGGTCATCTCAGATGGGGTGGAGGAATGTAACAATATATCGAGTTGCATTTGATGTTCAGGAACAAGAATGTGGTGGTGGTAAATTCCAATGGTAAATTCCAAGAACACTAGTGTTGGGCTTGTTCAGGATTGTGTTTGGTTGCTGTAAAAATGATCACACGGTGGTCTCGTGAAAAATCTCATTTAGGTCTCTGGTGTGTTTTCTACAATTTAAGTGTTTTCTACAATTTAATTTAAGTCTTTCTGGGTGTGGGTGTTTCTTATCATGTAGAAAATTAGGAAATTTCGGTTATTGCGAGGTCGGAGCCCATGGGGCTTTGGATTGATAGTGAATGGGTGCACTGTTAAGGCACTTCTTGCGATAAGTCACTGGTTATTGTACATTAGAAATATTTATCATATAAATTATTTTACTTTTATATAATATTATAATAAAATCTTATAAAATTAAGTAATAATATATATAAATCTTATAAAATTAAGTAATAATATATATATATATATATAACTTTGGTGTAAGTTACGGTATATTTTTATATTTTTGGTAACCTAGATAGCGATAATATTACAACACAAAAGAGAGTGCAGCCTTTACACTGCATGTGGTCCCTCCCTTAGTGAACAAAGGTCACCGTAATTTAAAAATATTATTTTTACTGCATTATATATCTGACAGTATTTTAGAGTGTTTAAAGAGCCTATATTTTTCCTTTACGAGTCTACTGAAATCAGCAAATAACATGGCAATGAGTTTCCCCTCGTTTGTGACCAAGAATAACAATAAGATTTAACTATGTGGTCCATATCCCGGGGAATTTCAGTCTCCGGTTTCAGGGATTACCTTGAGTTTGGGATTTGATGCGTTTCTCTGTTATGTTGCAATTTCAATGTTTGTGAACACTTCTCCATAATACATTTAATTTTTATCCATAACATTGAACTTATGATTTTGATCCATCGCGTTCAACTTATGCCCAATATAGCTTTTTGTATTTTGCTGCCCTTCACCTCCTCCCCCGAGTGAAAGGTTTATTCACTGAGTGGATTTTAGTTAGTTTAAATATGTCTCGTGTTCTGGAGAATCGTGAGTCTGGGGTTCATCCTTTGCTTCCAGTTGATCTTTGATCAATTTTCGTCTTTCTTCCGTTCCATTCTTGCCATCTCGCCTTTCGGTTTTCGTCGAGAAAAAGCTGTGGAAGCCCGCAGCCTACCCATATAGCGTTTGTTTCGGCTTTTGTTAATGCTTTGAGGTGTCCGCATGGAGAGGGGATATGCTTGCCAGTGGATGTGGTGCCTGTCAGCACACGTTTGCTGCATTCAGTGGCTGACTGTGTGTCGACAAGCTTCATAGGGTAGAGCTCATCCTTGGCAGGAGGATTTGGTGGCCAACTAAAGGATGCAGGAACCGGTGATTACAACATTGTGGGGGTGAAATAGAAGGGTCGACCTCTAGTGCCCTCTATTCAAACTCAAAATCCGCAGAGGGAACTTCAAACAAGCTTTGGCAGTTTCCAGAGAAGCCAATCATGTTTCAGCAACTAGGAAAAAAAGGCGACTTTGAGAAATAGCCGGGAGCGCTGCACCCAGTAGTTTTGGGAGATGAAAAAACTATCTCAGATGTAAGCACAGGTAAGGCTCAGAGCGAACCAGCTCAGATGAGGACCAGAGCGAACCACCTCAAAGGGACAACGGGAATTAGGAGCCGAGGCACTTAGAAACTCCATCCGAGAGCACTGGTTGGGACAGTTGATAATAATTAATTCAGGGACATTGAACGCGGGAGTATAGAAACCCCTAACCAAACAGACCACCTTATTTTCTGGATTGAACTTGGATTTTCTAAATTCCTTTGATAGCGCTTTGCTGATAAAACAGCAAACCAAGTAGAACCAGAAACAAACTAAGGAAGACCAGAAACAAATTGCCATCAAGTAGATACCAAAGGAAGACCAGAAACAAATTGCCATCAAGTAGATACCAAGATACGAATTAGTGAATTTTGAATGAGATCGAGGGTGGTGACTCTAGGAACGAATGTTGAAATTATATTTTTGGAAATGAACTTGGATTTTAAAGAGCCTGAACCTTGTATTTTCCATAATTGCGCGCAATCTCACCAAGCTGCTCGCGTCATGCTTCAAATTGTTGACCGGAGGAGTGAGCTTGGCAAGAGAATCTCCCCGCTATTATGAGCCTTCTGGCGAGAGAATCTCCCGGAGTGAGCTTGGCAGTAGAATCTCCCGCTAGTATGACCTTGAAGGCTCATTTTACAGATTGGTACGAGGGCAATCTCCTGCTATTATAACTTTGAAGGCTTATTTTACAGCTTACCTTGGAGGGGGCTTATTTTACAGCTTGATATGAGGGCAATGATAACTTTGAAGGCTTATTTTACAGCTTACATTGGAGGGGCTTATTTTACAGCTTGATATGAGGGCAATGTGTAAATATAATTTTACAGCTTAGTATGAGGGCAATGTGTAAGTATTATTTTACAGCTTGGTATGAGGGTAATGTGTAAGTATGCTATTATGATTTTGAAAGCTTATTTTACCGTTTGGTATGAGGGCAATGTGTAAGTATGTCTGTGATCAATATAGAGTCATATGTCCCTTTTGAAATACAAATATTCTCTAAACAGAAAAGCAATATTTGCTATGATAATATAATATACCATAATTTAGTGTAAAATATTCTCTAAACAAAAAAGTAATATTTGCTATAATAATATAATGTAGCATGATTTAGGGTAAAATAATTACACCTAAAAAATATGTTAAAAAAAAGTAATGTTAGCTATAATATTATAATGTAACATAATTTAGTGTAAAGTAATTGCAAGTAAAAAATGTCTTAAAAAAGAAAAGTAATGTTTGTTATAATAATATAGTGTAACATAATTTAGTCTAAAGTAATTAGAAGTAAAAAATGTGTTGTATATAATAAAAATATTCAATGTGGGTTATCAATAAATTACTTAATACAAATTAATATTGATGTATGTTTAAATATATATTTAGTTAATTTTAATGTGGTTGATAAAATGTTTAGATGTATATAAAATATTTTAATATCAATTATCTGTATATATTATATATTGTTTTCAATTTTTTATGTATATATTATAAAAAGCTGTTAAAATATAATTTTTTATGGTTAAAACATTTGAAGTAGTGTCAATGTTTTACAGTTCGGTGTTTTGTTGCATATTGTGTTTTGCATTCTCAAAGAAGTTTGCAAATGAAATAGTTTGATCTCTCTAAACTCATGTTAGATTTATGTTTGAGATAAATTTATTCTAGTGCTGAATACATAGGTTTTGCAAACTGGCTTTTACCAAATACATGAGAGATATGTCCTTGAACTGTTACCTACACCCAATTAATAAAAAAATAATTATCAAAAATGTTTTTGTTTTTTTAATAGTGCATATATAATTAATAAAATTGTTAAACAGAGAAATAGAAGTAATATTACTCTATATATATTTTGATAAGTTCTTTTAAATATATTAAATTTTCTGATAATATTATATTAATAATAAATGAACATTTTTTTGATAAAATCTTATATATATATAAATATTTGATAAGTTTTTTTTATAATATTATATTAATAATAAATCATAATAAAAAAGGCACATTTGTATTGCTTGGGAAAACGAAATTAGTAGTATAAATTGAAGTATTTTTGGGAAAAAATATGAAATGTTATCATAATCAGAAGATGTGATATTAGTAGATGTGAGATTTACTAATATCAGAGTTTGATCTATCTTATCTTAAGATTAAACTGGACAGCATTTATACAATGTAGTAAAATCATATATGGAGCATGATTATTAAGATATTGTAATCATATTTGCTTGTATTTTCTTTTAATTAATATGAGTAAACTCCAGATCGACTATGTTTTTAACAAGTTGAGTATGTTTCTTTTATTTATTTTTAACACGTTGTGTGTGTTTCTTGTCAATTTTTGCATTTGTCATTCTGAGATCTAATACAGAATGGAATCTCACTTCTTTGATGAGATCTATACGCTACGGAATCTCACTTCTCTATTGTTTTTATTTGCCAGAATATATTATTAAAGTATATAGATTTTCAGAGTCATAATTATATTGATGTTAGTTTTTTTTCTGGAATACTTTGTAGTGTTTCGAGGGACATTTCACTCATATTTAAAGACAAAATGTTGTATCTGTATTGTAGATGTAAAGAGTACTAGACTAAATGTTAAAGAATAATTTTAATGATAGATTTTAATGAAAGAGAGTAAATAAAATTTTTAATAATAGATTTTAATGAAAGGGAGGAAGAAATCAAATTTTGAATAAACAAGAATTTTTTTTATACGAGTTAAATTAATGTAATTGTTTTTTTTATAATGAAATGGTAGAAATTTGTATTAAAAAAAATTGGATTACAAGGTCAAAACCTTTACATATTTCAATCTTTTTGAGGTTTTGAGATTGAGCACAAAGACATAGCTCAAACCCTCAAACGAATTTCCCATGACACAAATACTTCAGTGCCTTTTCAACTAAATATTTTCCAAAAAATCTGCAAAATACAAACACATTTACATTCCATTTTTTAATTTGATCTAGTTTGACGTCTTGTAGAAAAACTGTTTCCTTTCTTTCCAACTTGAATCCAACCCGCATTTTTTGCAAATTCTGGCAGATCATTTTTCGGCAATTGCATGGTATTTTCCTTGAAATCTTCCTCGTCTGCCTGATCTGCGCAAGAAATTTCATTTTCAACGAGATTCCTTGTGATTTTCAGAGATAATCCTTTTTCCATGAGGGTTTGTCGCTTTGCTAACGCTGCATTCGAGGGATCTTTATTGGCAATCGAAGGATCCACATTCGCAAATGAATTTTTATGCTTAGTTTCTGTTGTTGCTGTGACTGTGGTTTCTTTCACTGAATTTGCTTCCTTGCCTTCTGATTATTTCTTGCCATGATCTTCTTTGAACATTGTATAATGGTCACCTTGTGCACCTTCCCACCATTTGGGCCTTCGGGGTTTTTTTCGATCTTTGCTATTCTGAGGACGCTTGGGGCAATTTTTAATTACATGTCCTGTTTTATAGCATGCTCTACATCGAAATGAGATATTCTCATAGTCAAGCTTTTGGACCCAATCATAGTTTGAAGCCATCAAATAGCATGCTCTACATCGAAATGAGATATTCTCATAGTCAAGCTTTTGGACCCAAACATAGTTTGAAGCCATCAAATTAATCTCTGCGGGAGAACGCTTGTTGAAGTCCATCTCCAAACAAATCCGAGCATAAGTAGTATTGATTTTTTTGTTTTTTAATCAGAGCAACTTCATTAGAATTTTCCCAACGCTTTTTCCAATGGAGGAAAGCAATCTTTGATTCCAGAATTGCAAAGAAATATTGAACAATCTTTTACCCAAACTGGGGTTGAAGAAATTGACGTTGTTACTTGATAAAAAGTGGGAGATCAACGCTGCATGCAGAGGCCAATGCTCCCCCAAAAACACGACCCAACTTCATAGATAGCCTTCTTGTCTTCAATCTTTTCGACAACCACAATGAAGAAACCTCGAGCCATAGGGAAAATTTTCAGCCCCTCTGTCAAAAGGGGCTTCCATGTTTCAAAGATCCATTTATGCAGATTGGCTAGCCGCGGCCAAAACCCATTAAACTTGCAAACCAAACCATTATTTGAAAAATATTTTTCATAGTCCAAAGCTTCCTCATCCATAAGAACATTAAGGGAAGAATTTTTTTGCACCACCGGAAGACCAAATCCAAACACCAACATAGAACTGTACGAAACCGAAAAAGAGTTAGCTTGATCGACATCCATATTTACCAGATACATGAATTCACCATTGAACGATCTGTGGTAGAGATCTGCAAAAAATCCATGCAAACAGAGCAAAGATTGAGTGGCTAAGGCACCATAAGAGATTCCAGGGCTCCTTCCATTCCAAAACTTTTGAAGTTACTGCACCAATTTTTTTTATAATTATTAACTTCTTATAATGCAATACCATTTGTACATGTTCTTTATTTTTTTAAAAAATTAATGGAATTGTGAAGCAATTAGAAAAGGTTGAATAAATTAAGGATGGATCAAATTGGACATAAACTAATAGATGATCTAAAAGGGTTTAATGTCAATAACCAAAAGGCAATCTAGAATTAGAAAAATATTCACAAGAGTTTTGTAAATTAAAAGATGGGAATTTTTTTAATAATATTTTAATTAATTTTGGCTAACAAAGGCCGGTTATATATATATATATATATATATATATATATATATATATATATATATATAATAAAAGAATATTTATATATTTATATTAAATAAAAGATGCTAAAAGTAAAAAGAAAGTAAAAGAGTAAAGTTAAAATTAGATTATTGATCGCGACAATAGTTAATTAAAATATTAAACTAACATCTGCATCAAAAGGGTGCAAACACAAGCTGATAAAAGTGTAGATGAAGTATAGAACAAAGGAGGAAATATTTTTTTGGAGAAAAGATACATGCAACTAGTTATAGTTGTCTTTGCACCCTTTTGGTAGCATATATTAACTAGATTTTGATATTGCATCAACAATTTGGAGTGCCAGGTTCTTGAAGTCAAGCTTAACAAAAGTTCGAACTACTTCTCAAATTCAATTCTACAATACTGTTAGCGTTGCAAGCATCTAAAATGGATTTATTTGAGCAACGTCTCTACCTGTGTGGCTCCAACTTCATACCTTGCAAGCATCTAAAATGGACGTCTCTACTTTTGTGGCTCCAACATCATACCTCTCGAAAGGGAAAAGCATGGAAAATTTATTCGAATGTTAATTTCAATCGATGCAACAAAGTTTTGAAATGGTTCCTGCATAAAATCTTCACTAGTAATCCTCTCATCTCTAGTCACCCAGAGCTTGCACATTGCTGAAGTCACTAACCAAACTACTTGGATTCTCAGTTGGAGTTCTCCAGAAGTGGGAGAACACTGGAAGTAAGCGATAAATTATGCAAATAAAATATTGTCGACACCTATTTGGGCACTTTGTACTTGTGCATGATTGCATATGCAATGCCCTAATTAGTTTCCAGTTTTGAGGGGACTTGCAGACAATGTCCTTCACTTTCTCCCTATCATTGCATGTCGACAATCTTGAAGATTTTTTAGTGAAGCAGTTCCATTCATAGTGTCCTTATTACAAAGGATTCCATCTAAATATATGCATATTTCAAAGTTTCCCCTGCAAGGGAACAAGTACAAATATGAGCAGAGTCTCCTATCAATTACAGTTTCTACAGCAGAAGACAAACTTCTTTTTGCTCTCTCGCATTCTGAGCGGAGTCTCCTAAGGGATTTTGCATTTGTGCTCAAGTCCTTTTTGTTTCTTCTCTTGAACTGCTGGACACAGTAATTGAGCAGCCTGTTATCAAAATCCTCCCCTCCCAAATGCATGTCCCCTCCAACAACCTTCACGTCGAATTTACCATTCTCAACAGTAAGAACATAGACATCAAAGGTACCTCCACCTAGGTCGAAAATCAAGATTGTTTTCTTTTCTTTGCAGTCTGTATAGAACCCATAAGCTATAGCTGCAACTGTGGGTTCGTTAATAATTTTCATGACCATGAGGCCCGAAATGACGACAACATCTTTAGTAGCCTTCCTCTGAGAATCGCTAAAATAGGCAGGCACTGTGATCACAACATTCTTGACATCAGATTTGAGATAAGCTTCAGCTATCATCTTCATCTTTGATAAAACCATGGAAGATATCTCCTCTGCTGCAAACTCCTTCCTTTGACCTTTGTAATGGACTTGGATAAAAGGCTTGCCTTTGTCTCCATAGATGACAGTGAAGGGCCATAGTTTCATGTCACTCTGCACACAGGGATCTGAATCTCCTTCCAATGAGTCTTTTGACATCGAAGACGGTGTTGTGTGACTTACAAATCTATCAGTGGAATGGAGAATGAGAAAAGGATTCAAACAATCCTCCTTATCGGCGTCTTGTGTTTGCACGAATTTGGCTGTAGAAATTCATTCAACGGAAATTATTGTAAGGTACATGTTGGGGGAAAATCCAGCAGGAGGGTGGATAGTGAATCGAAAACCCATCGAAAGATGAAGGTGTGACTAAAAAAAGGGGAATGCGATGGAAAGAATTGCAAGGCACTGATTTCCTTTATTGAAAAAAAACCACCCAAGACTTGAGGTTTGCAGATCCGTTTGTAATTTCATTTGGGAGAAAACTACTGGTCGAAAGGGATTTCAACGTGGGGAAGAGCTCTTCAAAGATGACTGCATTCTTGTGGCTCACCATTGCCATCGAAATCTCTGGATCCTATCAAGCACATGATGGGTCACTTGCGACCGATGACTATGATAGAATAACATTCTTAATGCGGAAGAATTAATGCCAAAGAATTACTTATCGCAAAGAATCGTAAAAACTTGATGCCCAAGAAAACTTACCTCCAGCAATTGATGCTACTCCAGACTTTCCACTATGCTTGAGGCAGCCGGTAGTCTCGCAAAACTTGGATGGATAAAAGAAAAAATAAGTGACTGGTTGCAAAAACCAGCACCCAATTTGTTTGTACAAAAACCCGCGTTAATAATGAACACGGCAAGGCAAGTGAAAAGAGTCTCTGGCTAATAAAATTACAAATGCAACGGAACAAAATTATAGACAATGCTGTAGTATTGGAACGCAAGGCTCCATTTACAAATCTTTGAAGTCAAACTCGATCTCACAGTGCGCATTTAGCAAATCCAAGATAGGATCCTAGCCACAAGATACGCGGCACACTTGCAGTACCAGTGCAACCTAGATATTTAAATTCTACAGTTCAACAGAAAACACTCTGCTAGAAAAGCCAATAAAACAATGAAGGTTCTAATCACATGTATACAATGAAATGTAAATTGTATTACTGGAAAAAACAGTGGCCGTTAAATCAAAAACCCAAAAGCAGTAGCGCAACGAAAACTACAAAGCTCTTAGATTTATAAAATCACCCAAAATCTTTGTGTGGCACTTCCAAGCTTTGCTCTCTCAACTTGATGGTGTAAAACTGAAGGGGATTGAGATGTGAGCTTGGGGACCAAACATAAATATATATAGCCAAGCTTCCATCAAGCTTCTGTAGGCTATGTGTCAAGTGTTCCACAAATCATGGTAGAGAACTCTAGAGGGAGTAATGGACCACTTCAGAAGCTCCCAACAAGAAATTAATTAACTGTAGTTGATTTCCGTAATTTAAGGAAATTACTGCAGTTGGTTTCCAGAAATTAAGGAAATGACTGCAGTTCACTTCCGTAATTGTAGGCAGCAGTTGGGAAAACTTAAAGGAGCTTAACATTCTCCCACTTGGTCCATACTTCCAATCTTAATGTCTCATCTTAAAACCCATTGATAATCTGTATTAAGTAATAGATACATGAATCATGGCGATAAGTCCTCTAATGACGAGTATTATCTTCCATGTATTACTATGTATTTATTCTCATTATAATTTATGTGGCAACAATTTCTTAATAAATATACCTTATGTTTATTCCTGGTCTTACACAAATGAATTTTCTCAAATCAAATTAAGGTGCACATAAATATGAGAAAAACATCACAATAATTAAGAATTTCATTAAAATAACACTATCCATACAATGAGAAACTACATGATGGAACCAAGTCCCATATTCATTACATGATCCTTGAATTTAAATGGTGGCATGCCCTTGTCAAAGGATCAGCGATCATCAACTCAGTGCTGACGTGCTCAATGACCACTTTCTTTTCTTTAACAAGTTCCCTTATAGCTAAATACTTAATGTCGATGTGTTTATTTCGACTCCCATTTTTGTTGTTTTTAGCCATAAAAACAGCAGCTGAATTGTCGCAATATATTCTCAATGGCTTAGAGATAGAACCCATAATTCTAAGCCCAGAAATGAAACTCTTAAGCCATACACCATGTAAAGTAGCCTCAAAACAGGGGACGAATTCGGCTTCCATAGTGGAAGTGGCAATCAAGGTCTGCTTGGCCCTCCTCCATGATACAGCTCCACTGGCCATCATAAAAATGTATCATGATGTTGATTTGCGCGAATCAACACATCCATTAAAGTCAGAATCTGAGTAGCCAATTACTTCCAAGTTGTCTGTCCGTCTATACATAAGCATGTAGTCTTTGGTTCCTTGAAGGTACCTCATTACTTTCTTTGCAGCTCTCCAGTGGTCTAAACCTGGATTACTATGATATCGTCCCTACATTCCCACAACAAATGCAATGTCAGGTCTTGTGCAGACCTGAGCATACATTAGGCTTCTGACAGCAGAAGCATATGGAATGTTTTTCATTTGTTCCCTTTCAAAGTCGTTCTTTGGGCATTGGTTCAAATTGCACCTATCACCCTTCACAATGGGAGCTACACTTGGTGAACAATCCTTCATCCGAAATCTCTCTAAAATTTTATTAATATAGGTTTCCTGTGACAGACCCAAGATGCCTCGAAATCTGTCTCTATGGATCTTAATGCCAATGACATAAGATGCCTCACCCATATCCTTCATATCAAAATTTTTAGAGAGGAATTGTTTCACCTCATGTAGCAAACCCTTATCATTGGTTGCTAGCAAAATGTCATCCACACATAAAACAAGAAAACAGATTTTACTCCCACTAACTTTCAGGTATATACATTGATCCATAATGTTTTCTACAAAACTGAATGAAGAAATTACATTATGGAATTTCAAATACCATTGGTGGGATGCTTGTTTTAAACCATATAATGACTTCTTGAGTTTGCAAACCAATTGCTCACCATCACTAGAAGGGAATCCTTCAGGTTGTTTCATGTAAACCTCCTCCTCTAGATCTCCATTGAGAAATGTCGTTTTCACATCCATTTGTTGCAACTCCAAGTCAAAATGGGCTACTAATGCCAAAATAACGCGTAAGGAATCTTTCTTAGATACAGGAGAAAAAGCTCCGTGTAGTCGATACCTTCTTTCTGAGTGAATCCCTTAGCAACAAGTCTTGCCTTGTATCTCTCAATGTTGCCCAATGAGTCTTTCTTTGTCTTAAAGACCCATTTACATCCAATGGCTTTTGCACCATTAGGCAACTCAACAAGATCCCAGACTTCGTTACTCTTTATGGAATTCAACTCTTCCTTTATGGCATTGTACCTCATGGCTTGTGAAAAGGACTCGGGATCATTTTCGGCTCCAATGTTGTAGTCAGATTCTTGCAGATACACAACATAATCATCAGGAATTGCTGATCTCTTTGGTCTAGTATATCTTCTTAATGTTGTACCATCATCTTCCTGAGAAGTATGTGGTTCAACTTCTTGTTCAAAAGTTCTTGGCAACTCTTTAACTACCTGATCTACTAGAATGTCGTCAACAGCTTGTGGAACTTCAACAATTGGTTGTTCAACACCAGTTTGTACTTGAGGGGTGTTATGAACAATAACCAATCTATGACTTGAGGTGGAAGGTTGAGATTCTGAATGATCCTTCTCAGAGACTATGTTCTTGGTTTGATCGCTCCCACTGATCAAGTAATTTTCAAGAAACTTTGCATTTCTTGATTCCACAATCCTAGCGCTGTGAGATGGACAATAAATTCTGTAACCTTTAGACCTTTCAGCATATCCAATGAAATACCCACTAATGGTCCTTGGGTCCAGCTTCTTCTCTTGTGGATTATATATTCTCACTTCAGACGGGCATCCCCAAACGCGCATATGTCGCAAAATCGGTTTCCAACCTTTCCATAATTCAAATGGCGTTTTAGGAACAACCTTGGTTGGAACTCGGTTTAATATATACACTGCCGTCTTAAGTGCTTCAGTCCACAAGGATTTAGGAAGATTGGAGCTGCTAAGCATACTCTGCACCATGTCCAATAATGTTCGGTTTCTTCTTTCTGCTACACCATTCTGGTCGGGTGAACCAGGCATGGTGTATTGGGCAACAATCCCATGCTCTTGAAGAAATTTAGTGAATGGCCCAGGTGCTTGTCCATCTTCTATGTATCTACCATAATATTCTCCACCTCTATCTGATCTCACGATCTTAATTTGCTTGCCGCATTGTTTCTCTACTTCAGCCTTAAAAATCTTAAAGGCATCTAATGCTTTGCTCTTTTTATGAACCATGTAGAGATACATATATCGTGAGTAATCATCTATAAAGGAGATGAAGTATCTCTGACCATGTGAGTCCATGTCTAGACTACATATATCAGTATGTATGATCTCTAATATGTCCGAACTCCTATTGGCACCTTTCTTTGACTTGTTGGTCTGCTTTCCCTTTATGCAGTCCACACAAGTCTCAAAATCAGTAAAATACAGAGTATTAAGTACCCCTTCATTTACCAATCTTTTAATTCTTTCTATGGAGATATGACCTAGTCTTCGGTGCCATAATTTAGAGGAATCTTCATTAATAACACAGTTTTTAGTGCCAGTGTGAACATGCATTGAATCATAAGTGACATTGTTTTGTGAATTAATGCAGTAAAGACCATTAGACAAAATACCATTCCCAACATAATCAGATTTATAAAATAGACTGAAGGATTTTTCTGAAAGGTTAAAGGAATATCCAAAAGGTACAAGCCTTGAGACTGAAATCAAGTTTCTAGAAAAACTTGGAACATAAAAGGTCTTTTCTAATTCTAAAACAAAGCCACTACTTAAAGTTAAATAACATGTTCCTATAGCTTCCACATGCGAGCCCATCTTGTTTCCTGATAAGATGCTTTGCTCACTTTCCACTGGCTTCCTTAGGTTTTGAAAACCCTGAAAGGAATTCGAAATGTGAATTTTTGATCCAGAATAGATCCACCATGTGTTAATATTAACATTAACCATATTAGATTCATAACAAACAAACAAGATTGCATTACCTTTATCCGTAAGCCATTTCTGAAATTTGGCGCATTCCTTCTTCATGTGTCCCTTCTTTTTACAAAAGAAACACTTGGAATCCTTGTTGATATCGGCTTGGGGAGGTACTTTACCTTTCCCTTTCCAATTGGCTTGAGATTTGCCCTTTCCACGCGTTGCCAGCATTGCACTTTCTCCCAGTTCCATCACTAGTCTCTCTTCCTCTTGAACACACATGGTCATGAGTTCATTAATTGACCATTTATCCTTATGTGTGTTGTATGAGATTTTGAAAGGTCCGTATTGGTGTGGAAGGGTGTTCAGGATGTAATGCACCAAGAAGGACTCCGATATTTAAACCTCGAGTTTCTTCAATTGAGCCACAGTGTCCCTCATCTGCATGATGTGCTCGCACACACCTTTCACAGTGGTGAGCCATAGGGATGAGAAATTCATGATTAGGGTGCTTGCTAGTGCCTTGTCTGAAGTGACGAATTGATCATCAATGGCCTTTAGCAAGTCTCAGACTTTTTCATGCTGATCAACGGAACCACGAATACCAGCTGAAATTTTAGTCTTAATGAACATCATGCTTAGGCGATTAGATCTCTCCCATCGTTCATAAAGCGTGATGTCCGCTGCAGTGCTGGTATTAGTGAGTGCCGGTGGTTCATCTTTCCTAATAGCATAGTCTATGTCCATCCACCCCAAATGAAGGAGAATCCTTTTCCTTCCAGACCTTATAGTTATCTCCCTTAAGTTCAGGGATATCACAACGAATTTCAGAGAAATTTGCAGGTTGTACAACTGCATAAAATTAAAGATCACATGCTTAAGTTAAAAATTGAGGCCTAAATAAAATTTCATGTTTTACCAATGTAAATCATGCTCAAAATTGAATCTAATGACATAAAAATTGCCTGTGGGCCAAATTTCTAATTCAAGCAGATTCAATTATTCTTTATGATAGAATTTATCAAATTATTCACTTAATTCATAATTCTAAGAGTATATTATGATTATAATTTGATATAAATTCTATCTTAGTTTTGAACTTTATGATAAAACTATTGATTCATAATTCCTGTGGGTAAGTTATGAATATTTTATCCTAATTAATTACATAAATATAATAAAAATTCCTGTGGGATAAAATTTATTATATTTAGTATAATTAATTACAATTTAATGTCTAAATAATCTTTATGTGATCCTAACCAATCATAATATATAATTTTATTTAATTAGAGATGTTGTGGCTATTCTCTAATCAATTAAAATTATATGGATCACTAGACATTATTTCTTTTATGCATAAAAATTAACTTGATATGAAAATAATGATAATTTGCATAATCAAAACTATAAAATTCATGCATAATATTTAACGATGGGTCTCGTATACTCATCCAAAATAGCATGTTTTAATTTAAAACAGAAATAATCAATTCATGCAAAAATAACGAGCATATTTAATAAAATTTTGCACAATAATTATTTAAATTGCATATAATTAAACCAATATTATAAGCATAAAAATTGAGCAAAAATTAAACATATTTCCAAATAAATGCCTTAATTCAGAAAATTCTCTAAATATGACATTAGCAAAATAGAGCATGTCTATAAACACCAAGGTAGAGATAAAAAACCTCGCTCTGATACCAAATGATAGAATAACATTCTTAATGCGGAATAATTACTTATCGTAAAAAATCGTAAAAACTTGATGCCCAAGAAAACTTACCTCCAGCCATTGATACTACTCCACACTTTCCACTATGCTTGAGGCACCTGGTAGTCTCGCAGAACTTGGATGGATAAAGAAAGAAATAAGTGACTGGTTGCAAAAACCCGCACCCAATTTGTTTGTACAAAAACCCACGTTAATAATGAACACGACAAGGCAAGTGAAAAGAGTCTCTGGCTAATAAAATTACAAATACAACGGAACAAAATTATAGACCATGCTGTAGTATTGGAACACAAGGCTCCATTTACAAATCTCTGAAGTCAAACTCGATCTCACAGTGCGCATTTAGCAAATCCACGATAGAATCCCAGCCACAAGCTACACGACACACTTGCAGTACCAGTCCAATCCAGATATTTAAATTCTACAGTTCAGCAGAAAACACTCCGTCAGAAAAGCCAATAAAACAATGAAGGTTCTAATCACATGTATACAATGAAATGTAAATTGTATTACTGGAAAAAATAGTGGCCGTAATTTAAATCAAAAACCCAAAAGCAGCAGCGCAACAAAAACTACAAAGCCCTTAGATTTATAAAATCACCCAAAATCTTTGTGTGGCACTTCTAAGCTCTGCTTTCTCAACTTGATGGTGTAAAATTGAAGGGGATTGAGATGTGAGCTTGGGGACCAAACAGAAATATATATAGCCAAGCTTCCATCAAGCTTCTGTAGGCTATGTGTCAAGTGTTCCACAAGTCATGGTAGAAAACTCCAGAGGGAGTAATGGACCACTTCAGAATCGCCCAACAAGAAATTAATTAACTGTAGTTGATTTCCGTAATTTAAGGAAATTACTGCAGTTGGTTTCCAGAAATTAAGGAAATGACTGCAGTTCACTTCCGTAATTGTAGGCAGCAGTTGGGAAAACTTAAAGGAGCTTAATAGACTGTATAAAGGCTTGCTCCGAAGCATGGGAAATCATGGAGCTCATGGAAAATTCAGACACAAAATCCACTTTCGTGAATAAACAGGCCGACAAACTATTCCACCATCTAAAAGAATCGCTTAGGTGGTTGGGAATTTCTCTTCCCATTAACAACTACAATTCTGAAGACAATTCAATCGAAGCTTTCAAACGAGGCCTCCAGGGCATCGCAAAAAAAAGTTGAGCAAATGGAAACTCACGGGTGTATCTATAGTACTGGTTATGACTCCAAAAATTAGGAAGAAGTAATGGGGTGAAACCATTGAGATTCTCGACACCTCTTGAGGAGGATGAATCTCAACATGTCACCAACAAGAATCTCATAATATATATTATGCCTATCGACATAATTATTAAAATAATTTGTAATTAATAAGTTAAATTATAGAGAAAATTGAGGAAAGATGGAAGGGAAAAGATTAAAAGGGGGTAATAAAGTTAAAGAGAATAAAAATAAATATAGCTAAAATACTATTTAGATTAAAATCTTCTTCTTCTTCTTTTTTTTTTACTTAAGGAGGGAATGGAATAAGGATTATAATTGGATTAAGGAACACTGAGAGTAATAAAGGATTAAATAAAAAATTTAATGGATTAGAAATTACATCAGATTAGGATAATATAAGGGGAAAAAGGATGGAAACCAATAAGGGAGAAAACAAGGGAAGGAGGGTCAGATTTAAGGAATATGGGGAGTGTGGAAATTTTTGACATCAGGGCTAGGGGAATTTGATTTAGAAGACAAAAAATGGATAGCGGGCTTCCAAGATTGACTTAATTGATATCTGTCTTCTCGATTAAAGTTATTGGTGTGTTTTTCGATTTTAAGAGCTTCCCTAATGATTCGCTTCGTATGAAAAGATGTTGAAGTTAGGATTTTGGTATTGTCAAAATGAATTAAATCTTGGGTTGTGTGAGAGTGTTTAACAATCACAGACTTAAAGATACGATTTGAAAGGTGTCAATGATGTGTTCTTTAAGGTGAGCTTTGAAGGATCTCCTAGTTTGTCTAATGTAAGACATCCCACACAAACAAGGGATATCATAGACTCCGGGGCCCAACATAGGGTCATTCTTGTCTTTGGGAGATCGAAAGAACTGGCTAAGTGAAGTCTGGGGCTTGAATAAGTTTTTATGTTCCTTTTTGAAAGGATTTTGGAAATGTGATCAGTAACTCCCTGAATATAGGGGAGTGAGATTTTGGCTAAGGGAGGTTTGATGGCTGAAATTTTAGGATTAGGGTTAAGGTGGAGAGCGGAATGGAATGCCTTTTTAATGTGGGAGGAGCTGTAACCATTAGCTTTAAAGGATTTGATGAGATGGGATTTTTCGATGGGAAAGGATTGAGAGGAAGAAATTCGAATGACACAGGTAACTAGGGTTTTTAGAACAACAAAATTTTGCAAAGGATGATGGTGGGAGTTGCCATGGAGGTACCTTTTGGTATGAGTTTTCTTCCAATAGAATTGGTGGGTAAGAGACCCATCAGGGAGGCGAGAGAAAATAACATTAAGAAAGGGGAGGGAACAATTACTTTCAATCACCAAATCCCTTAAAGTTAACATTTACAATGCCTCCCACATTAAAAAGGAATTCCATTCCGCTCTCCACCCTAACCCTAATCCTAAAAATTTAGCCATCAACCCTCCATTAGCCAAAATCTCACTCCCCTATATTTAGGGAGTTACTGATCACATTTCCAAAATCCCTTGAAAGAGAAACATCAAAACCTTATTAAATCCCCATACCACCCTTAGATAGCTCTTTCGATCTCCCAAAGATAAGAAAGACCCTATGTTGGGCCCCAGAGTCTATGAGATCCCTTGTTCTTGTGGGTATCTTACATTGGACACATTGGGAGATCCTTCAAAGCTTGCCTTAAAGAACACATCGTTGACACTTTTCACAATCATATCTCTAAATCTTCCATTGCTAGACTCTCTCACAAGGCCCAACATTTAATTCGTTTTGACAATACCAAAATCCTAGCCTTTGCCCCTTTCCACTTGAAGCGAGTCTTTAGGGAAGCTCTTGAAATTGAAATGCACCCTAATAACTTTAATCAAGAAGACAAAAATCAATTAAGCCAATCTTGGAAGCCCACTATCCAATTTTTGTCTTCTAAAACAAATTCCACTAACCTTGATGTCAAAAATTCCCACAATCCCCATATTCCTTCCAACTGACCCTCCTTGCTCCCTTGTTTTCTCCCTTATCGGTTACCATCATTTTTCTCCTTATATTTATCCTAATCTATATTACTTTCTATTCCATTAAATTCTTTAATTACTCTTGGTCTTCCTTAATCCAATTATAATCCTTATTGCATTCCATCCTTAGATTTCAATTTCTTTTAGATTTTAATCTAAATATTATTCTACTTGTATTTATTTTTATTCTCTTTCACTTTTTTACCCCCTTTTAATCTTTTTACTTCTATATTTCCTTCATTTTTTCTCAATTTAACTTATTAATTATAACTTTTTTTTAATAATTTGATATTTTAATTAGCCTTTATCTCCATTAATACTCCAATTTTAAATTTAATCCTTTACTTTCTTTTTATCTTTAACTTCCATCTTTTATTTAATATAAATATATAAATATTTTATCGTTACTTTTGTTTAGTATTATCTTATTGACCAAAATTTATTAAAATATTATTAAAATTTTTGTTCCATTTTTTTTTAAATTTTATTTTAATATATTTGCAAATATTTTTCTAATTCTAGAGTGCCTTTTGGTTATTAACATTAACCCCCTTTACACCATTTATTAGTTTATGTCCAATTTGACCAATCCTTTATTTATTCAACATTTTCTAATTGCTTAATAATTCCATTAATCTAGTCATTGAGGAATCATGCGTTCTGCGGAAACCTTACCCCACCTCTTCTGATATGCTCTGATATGATTCACAATGGTGACCTTGGAGTGAGATCCTCCCCCTCCTCTTGCATTTTATCGCATTGGGATCTTTCATTAACTGATGGAAAGATCGGTTAGTCTGCCATTCTCCTCTTTCCGGTAAGATACTAATATGGCTCCGTGTGCTCCAAATTCTTACCCTTCGGAAGCAATCCCAAAGTTATTCAAAAGGTTTTTTTTTGACGTTGTACCTGCTGACGACTTGACCGACCCTTCGATGAATCTAGACCATTTGAACTTGTATCCTTCCTTCTCGTATTAGAAGGTATAGGGTTTTGCAATTATCAAGAAAGTTTTATGTTGTTTTTGTTTCGCCTTTTCTCTCCCAGTCAAAGTATCGATCGAACATGTGACTTTTAGCTCCATCCAAACGCAATGCATTCCGTTGGGGTTGAACAAAATTTCAGTTCAATCGAAAATCCCGGAGCATTTCACCGCTCCACCGGAAATTCCCTCTGCCCCTACCGTACTCCAGCTTGGTAGTTTCCACTGCCTGTGCAGGGTTGAGCCCTGGGATTTGACGGCGGACTTGAAAAGCCACCTACGGCGTTCATGGGCCCATGCAAGAGTTTCGATCAGTTCCTGCCAATATCCACGCTAGGAAATAAGGAACATAAATCCAGTAGCCCAAACAAGATGCCCGCGGCGGCCCGTTCGCAGAGAGAACAAATTTGGCATTCAGATATTCCCCAGATAAATCCCCTAGCTAATTCCTGGGGGATGACTTGACTTGATTGGACAGCTGGACGACTTGACACGGATGCCTGGACAGATGCCTAGATGGGAAAACTGGACAACTGGACGGATGCCTGGACCAATTGATTAAGAACCCGTCACTTGAAAAAGCCCCAAAAACACTCCCTCCTCCCTTGCTGACGAGATAAAAACTTTTGAAGCTTTGGTTGCAACTATTTCGAATGGCTCTCGAAGTAAGGATTCATAGTCCAAGTTTGTTAAAAAAGATGAAGTAATCCCGTATGTGGCTCTTCCTAAAGGAGTGATTCATACTACTCTATTTTTTTCGGAGCACACTCTCATGAGTAAATTCACAGGGATGTGGCCCTCCCCCATTCAATGGAGTCTGAGATTGAGAAGACATGGAAGCTAGAGATGAAGGGAAACATACACTTTTATGCATGCGGTAATGGTTTCTTTGTTTTTTTATTTGAGCTGAAGGAAAATAGAGATGTTATCTTCAGGAATGGCCCACATTTTTTCGGATCTAAGGGTACATACATGAATTAGTGGTAACTAGACTTTAATCCATACAAAGACATTCCAACGACAATCCCTGTTTGGGTTAAACTCCCCCGTCTCCCCCTTTCTTTGTTGGAGTGATGATCGATTAAGAGATATCAGAAATGGGGTTGGGCGACATCTTTATAGAGTAGAACCTAAGGGTTCTCAGTTTTCTTGTGCCAAAATATATGTTGAAGTGGATCTTAAAAAGGGTTTTACTTAATAAATCAACTTAAACCTCAAAGGGTGGACTCACTGCAAAACCCTTGACTATGAGAAAATCCCGTTCAAGTGTTGATATTGTCACGAATATGGCCACTTTTCTAGAGATTGCAAGAAAGCTCTAGTTGGAAAAGGGCCAGATTCGGTAGTAGAACAAGTTGAGCAGTGGTAGACACAAAAAAGAGAAGGAAATGACGGTAAATCTAATGGAACCAATAAATAGAATGTGTAGAAAAAAAATGGGGCTTCTACATCTACAAATAAGTTTAGTGCATTGCAGAATCTTCCAGAACATGTCCAGGAAAACCCTATCCAGGATTCATCGAATCCAAAACCGAATCAAGAAGTGCTTGAAGAAGGGGAATTAAATGAAGAGGAGGAAGAACCTATTGCAAATCCTCCCTAGTCAGATCCTCCTCAAGATGTTTCCCATTCCTCTCAGTCGAGAAATGAGAACTTCACCCCTAGATCTGGAAGTAGAGAAGGAGGTCCTCCTCTTTTAGGAGTAATCACAAGAAATATGGGAAAATATTTAGTTTGGATTTATGATGGAAACAACCACAAAACAAAAAGTAGCAAGAAGAAGCAATGACAACCACAAAATAATATGTTAAGGGAGAAGGAAGCCAAGCAAAATAAGAAACTAGGAAATCAAACAATGATCCTAGACATTCTAAAATTGAAAGGTTCTAAAGGACCATAAATTCCAGAAAAGGTAGGGAGATCCTCTCAAAACCCTCATGCTAAATGATAATTCTATCATGAAATATAAGGGGTCTCGGGCTCCCCATTAAAACCAAGGCAATTTAAGATGTAGTGAAAGAAGAAAAGCCTTCAATTCTCCTATTGCAGGAGACAACACTCGTAGAGAAAGATGCAAATAAGGCAACACATTTTTTTGGAAATACAACATCAACATAGCCTAAGACTCCAGAGGAGCTTCAAAATGACTTGGTACGTATTGGTCTGATATGCATTTTCAATTAGTTGATAATATGAAATCACAACATTGGATAACAATTATCCTCGAAAGAAAGGATACAAAAAAGCAAATCTCGATAATCAATGCATACAAGCCTATGTTATATGGTGAAAACGCTGATTTTTTGGATTCTTTTAACTCTATTAAAGCTACAACACAATATACAAATTGTATTATTGGGGGTTATTTTAATACAATTCTCAAATCTGGGGAGAAGTGGGGTGGATCCCTTGTTCGCGACCCCTATCGTGAAAACATGGAAGACCTCATCATGGAATGGGATCTTGTGGATATTCTCCCCAAAATGGGAAAATACACATGGTCGAATCGCAGATCTGGGGATAATCACATTGTTTCTTGCCTAGATAGATTTGTTATCCACAATAGTTGGTTTATGCAAGGGTTAGAATGCTCCTCGTCAATTTTGGTTCAAAGAGAATCAAACCACCACCTAATTTCCTTATCTCTAGTTCAAATGGAAAAATTGGGCCCTATTCCCTTCAGATACAACCCTGTTTGGATAAATGAAGGAGGAGTTGTGGATCTCATCAAGCGGGCTTGGAATTCCCCAGTGACGGGATTGCCTGCCTTTATGTGGGAATCTAAATTAAAATTGGTTAATCAGGCCTTGAGGAGTTGGATTAAGTTTTAGTACGTGCCTCCATGATAAAAAAATAAAGAGTTAGTTCAGAAATTGGAGCATCACAAGCATTTGATGGAAGAAAGTAGAGTCGAAATGTGGCACTTGATAAGGAAAGGGAGCTAATTTTTTTTTTTTTTGCAGTTTGCAGACAAGAAGAGGAAATCTAGTGGCTTAAATTGCAAAGTTTATGGTGCGGGTTGCGGATCAAAACACTTCTTTCTTCCATAAGCAAGCCAAATCAATATAATTAAGAAATAGAGTTAAAGAGATTGCTCTAGAGGGAAGACTAAAATTTCCTCCTCTGAAGAAATAAAACAAGAAGCTTTCCGCCATTTTCAAGCTCTCTGTTAGGAGGATCGGGAAGTGGATTTGGATTCGGTCCAAATTTCTCTGATGTGTTCCCATTATAATTTTAGTTGCTATGAATGAGACACTCATGAATGAAATAGACGAATCAGAGATGATGGAAGCAATAGGGAGTCTGGACCCTGACAAGGCTTTGCGTTTGGATGGGTTTTCTATCAGTTTTTTTAGAGCATTATGGTTCTTGATAAAAAGGGATCTGATTCGAATGTTGAACAACATGAGATCCAAAGAAAAATTGGGAGGAGCCACCAATTCCTCATTTTTTTCCCTTATCCCCAAGGAATCAGATCTAGCAAAGTTTTCGAGATTTCAACCTATATCCCTATGCAATTCAGCGTATAAGATCCTCACTAAAATCATTTCATCCAAATTAAAAAAAATTACTCTCAGAGTTCATCTCTGAGAATCAAGGAGGTTTTATACATCATAGATGAATCCTGGACAATATTATATTAGTTCAAGGGCGTTTCATTCAAGCAAAGAAGCATGAAAACAAGGGATTGTGATCAAAATTGACATGGAAAATGCCTTTGATCGAGTAAGGCACTCTTTCCTTTACTTAATGCTTGCGAAATTGGGATTTAGTAAGGATATTATTGGTTGGATTAAATCATGTATTGGATATCCTTGGATAGCCCCATTGGTAAATGGTCGACAAACTCTATTTTTATCAGCTTCCAGAGGGCTCCGACGAGGGTGTATCTTGTCTCCTCTTCTTTACATTATCATGGTTGAGAGCTTAAGCCACAATTTGGAGCAAGCTAGATTGAATGGTAAATTGGTGGGACTAAGTAAATTGCACACAATGTTAAATGGGTGAACCACTCACAATTTGCTGATGATACCCCGCTCCTCGTGGGAGAATTAAAGATAGTAACTTCTCACTTTAAGAAAATATTGGACTCATATTTATTTTTGTTCAGTGGAATGGTAAAAAAAAGAAATGTCAAGTGTATGAATGGAATTTTACAAAATATACTATCTTTGAAATCGCAATAATATTTGGTGATTTCAAATACTTGGGTATTCCCATCTCTCTTGGTGCATCTAACTCAAAAGAGTGGGAGGAAGTTCTACAAAATATCAAGAGAAGAATCCACTAATGGGGAGAACAATAGTTAAATGTAGCTAGGAAAGTGGTCTTAATAAAATCCATATTGTCTTTTCTCCTAATCTATTTAGGATCAGGTTTGTTAGCTCCTAAGAATGCCATGAATCAAATTAATGGTATGTTGAGAAAATTTTTGTGGAAAGGAGGAAAATAAAATGAGCATAGGTTCCATTTGGTGAATTAAAATATTGTGTGACTACCTAAAGATTTTGAAGGATTAGCAATTAAGGAATTAGAGCTAATGAATTTGGCATCAATGGCAAAAATTGTGTGGCGTCTCTTATCAAAATCCATCGAATGGTGGAAAAGAGACTTTATCTGGAAATATTTTCATAAGAATAGGCTTCTTTGTCGAGAGCAAGATAATTGGCAGGAACAAGGATCAAAGATTTGGAGGATATGCAAGGAAGAAACTCCTATTATCATTGATAGCTTAGGATGGCAGATGGGGAATGGAGCTCATATCAATTTGTGAAAGGATTGTACCGTGATCGTATCCCAACAATTGATTTGATCCGAGACAATGAAGATATTAGGGAATTGGCATAATGGATGGAGGAAGCGAGACTTAGAAGGCTGGATGGTATTTATAAGTGGGACACTCAAGGCTGTTGGATTGGTTGGAATTGTAATAAAATTCCTCCCAATCTTCAGTAGTCTTGGGATTTACTACTTAAATAATTAAAAGGGTATACACCGATAATTACAGTGAAACTGAGAAACAAAACAAGTAGCTATACGATTAAAGATGGGTATAATCAACTTATTCAAAATCTCCCTCACCCCTCTTCAGATCAAATTTGGGGAAGAATATGGAATATCGATGGGATGCCTAAGATTAATATTTTCACTTGCGAATTGGTCCATGATAAAGTCTTAAATGTTGAAAATTTGAAGAAAAGAAACATTCATGGTCCCTCTCGATGTGTTTTGAGTCAAAATGTAGAAGAGGATATTTCACATCTCTTTCTTAAATGCCCATTTTCCTTGGAAATATGGAATTTGGCTTTGATGAAAGTCATCGATATCCAATGCATTCCAGACAATTGGGAGGAAATGTTCGAAACCTAGAAGCGAAAGCTCTAGTGGCAAAGAAAGATGAACTCGATAGTGATGATATGTTGGATGGATTTACCTAACATTAGAGAAATTTTGAGGTCTAAAATGGGCCTCCTAAGGTATATTATACAATAATAATGGAAATAATAAAAAAATATTAGATTACATCATCAAATTTTAGAGGAAAAAAAGAAAAAACTACTTTTCAACTTATCTCCTTACATTTTTACTCAAATTTCGCGTAGGAACACTCTTTGGATGCAAAATTTAATTCTTCATCCAATGACTACCCATGTTGCATACTTTAGATGGCCCCTGCTACACAAAAAAATGAGAAATACATGTAAAAAGTGATTGCAATCACGTTTTTCAAGTATTTCTCATTTTTGTGTAGCAGGGTCTATCGAAAGTAGGCAACATGAGTACCCCTTGGGTGAGGAATTAAATTCTGCATCTAATGAGTGCTCCCGCTCGAAATTTGAGTAATATTGTAAGGAGATAAGTTGAAAACACAAGTTGCAAAAATAATTTTTATTTTTATTTTTTAATCTTTTTACTTTTTTACTCCAAAAATGGTGAATCATCCCCCATGGTTGACATCTTAATCTTGAATCCTATTGGTTCTTATAAATTTTCTTTTGGTTGTACATTTTTGTTTTGAGGCCCATTTTAGACCTCAAAATTTCTCTAATGGTATCTCCGTTGGCTAATTTGGATAACCATAATTCATGTAATATTCATGGAAGAAAAACCAAACACTTCATCTTCAACGTCCAAAGCGATATCAATGCTCTTTGAGACGATCTCAGCCAAAGGATTTGATCCAAAAGAGATCGAGGAACTTTCTTCTTCTGAGCGGGATTGGCTAAATCTAGGCCAACCTGCCCAACATGCTGGCAACTTCGGTTTTTTAAAGTCAGGACAAAAGTCACACTTAGTCAGATTAGAACCTGATGAATTTTGTATATGGAAGAAGAATTTAGGACATTTCTTACTATTTTTTGATGGTGCTTGTAAAGGTAACTATGGGGAGGCAGGAGCGAGATGTGTTATCTTTCGCCTAGACGAAGAAAAGGAGATACAATATGCCTGGTGTTTAGGAACCTCTACAAACAATCAAGATGAATATTTAGCCCCGTGGCAAGGTCTGAAGCTAGCCAACTCTAGAGGTATCCATCAATTGATGGTATTTTGCGTTTCTATGACAGTGATCCAACAAGTGAATAAACTCAAGGACAAGGAACAACAACCCTCTGCTTCTATCCTCCAAATAATTAAATTCGTATTGGAAAGATTTGATATAATTGACTTTTTACCATGTTAAGAGAAATCTTAACACGCAAGCTGATTTGTTGGTTAAACATGGATCTTCCCTAGAACAAGGTGTTTTAATGATTTATGGAGGGTCTCTTCAATCCAAGGTAATAACATCAATAATAATTTTGATGATTTTTTTGGTTTTTGTTTTTGTTTTTGTTTTTTTGTTTTTTGTTTTTGTTTTTGTTTCTTTTGTTTTTTTTTTTTTGTTTTTGTTTGTTTGTTTGTTTGTTTGTTTTTTTTTTTTTTTTTTTTTTGTCTTCTCTTGTTTTTTGTTTTTGTTTTGTTTGGTTTGTTTTGTTTTTGTTTTTGTTTTTTATTTTGTTTTTGTTTTGTTTTGTTTTTTTGTTTTTGTTTTGTTTTTTTGTTTGTTTTGCTTTATTTTTTTGCTTTTTTGTTTTTTTGTTTTTGTTTTTTCCTTTGTATTTTTTGTTTGTTTGTTTGTATTTTTTTTGTTTGTATTTGTATTATTATTATTTATTTATTTTTTAATATATATCTATATATATATATATATATCTATATATATATATATATATATTTATTTTTATTATTTTATTATTATTATTATTATTTATTCATTTATTTTATTTTATTTTATTATTATTTATTTTATTTTATTTTTATTTTTATTTTTATTATTTTATTATTTATTTTTAAATTTTTATTTTATTTATTTATTTATTTATTTTACTTTTTTTTTTTTCGCAATATATGTTAATAGCATGATAGGATTAAGGAGCTTGTTCTCACTGATTAAGCCAAACAAGCATCACTGTGAATCTTCATTAATAGTCTGGTGGCGACCCTCAAACGGTTTGGAAGATTGTGGAAGTGCGGACATCCGGGAAATGTTCGTCATGCTATGAAGGGCTCAGGACTATTAAGGATATGTTAGTATCGATCATAAAACCATTAGAATGTGGGAAACATTCGATCCTCGAGTAGTAGTGCAGTTTGCGTGCATGAACTCATTGGACAATCAAAATTTTCCTTGGGATGACATCCTTGCCATTATGGCTCCCGATTTCCCTTGCCGATTAGTACTTGTGATTCAAGAGGTTATTAATGGTGATAGTGTAGAAATTAATAGAAATTTGCTACTATTGATGAATTCGAATTGAAAAAAAAAAGATTACAAATTTCCTCTACTATTCTGAGGAATGGAAATCACAATTTAGAAACACATGCAATGACATGCAACCATCAAAACCACAAGAACACAATGATTTATAGGGGAACCCAACTAGGAAAACCCCTCCACTACTTTTCATTAATCAGATGAGAATGAGAAACTATTACAATGTCTTGCTTCAACTCTGAAGCACACCCTGCACTGTAAACCTGTTTTTGTGCTGACTATCCTGCTCTAGCCAACACTTAGCCAATTCAAGCCTCTATACATATTAAAACAATAAATATATATCACAATATATCATATCAACCAATATACATCAAAATATATTAAATCAACCAACATACATAGAAATAGGTATATAAAGAAATATACTAAGCATTCATATTCAAAACAATGCACTTGTAATTATAACAAAATCATAATACATATTAAATCAATAAATATATATCACAATATAATAAAACAAAACATAATATATATTAAATCAAATATTAAATCAAAACATAATATATATTAAATCAAAATATACATATACATCATAATATAATAAATCAATATATACATATCTTAATACATTAATATCAATCAATATACATATATAGGTATAAAAGTAATATCATAATACATATTGAAGCAATAAATATATATCACAATATATCATATCAACCAATATATATCAAAATATATTAAATCAACCAAGATACATATAAATAGATATATAAAGAAATATACGAAGCATTCATATTCAAAACAATGCACTTGTAATTATAACAAAATCATAAAACATATTAAATCAATAAACATATATCACAATATAATAAAACAAAACATAATATATATTAAATCAAAGCATAATATATATTAAATAAAAATATACATATATATCATAATATAATAAATTAATATACACATATCTTAATACATTAATATCAAAGTAATAAACATAATACATAATTCATATTAAATCAATATATATATATCACAATATAAGAAAATAAATCATAATATATATCAAAAATCAATATATATTAAATCAAATCATAATATATATTAAAACAAAATACATATATCATAAATATAATAAATTAATATATATATCACAATATAATAAAACAAATCATAATATATATTAAAATCAATATATTAAATCAAATCATAATATATATTAAATCAAATATATATATCATAAATATAATAAATCAATATAACAAATATACATATCATAAATATAATAAATCAATATAACAAATTATGTCTAAAGATAATAAATATAATAAATTAAATTAAATTAAATTAATTAAATTAAATTATTAATTAAAAATTCATCCTAAATCCAATTAATAAACCCTCCTCTTATCTGGATCTTGTCGGTCCTGCGCCCTCCCTTATCTTCACATATTTATTCACCACCTCCCATCTCTGACTTCTTCAAATAATTCTCATCCTGATGATGAACCACAGAGGCTGGTTCGAAACGTCGATGCACTAAAACAACAGATGCGATGAATCCGGAAGATACAACCACAAAGAAAGGGATTATCAACTACCTCGATCCTATCTCTGTGAAACTCAAATTTACATCTTCACAATGCCTTTGTCAAAATGTTAGCATCTTTCTCTTCTGTGGGAATGTACTCTAACAACATAATCTGCCTCAATACACAATATCTGAGATGATGATATCAGATATCAATATGCTTGGACCGATCATGAAAACTGGATTTTCAGAGAGTTTTATACAACTCTGATTATCATAGTAAATCACGGTTGGATCCATTTGCAGACCAAACAAACCAACCAAGATCTTCCTCATCCAGATGGCCTCACATGTTTCCTGACTCGCAACCATGTACTCTGCCTCTGCCGAACTGAGTGCAACTGATCTCTGTTTCCTGTTGTACCAAGAAATTTTCGCTGACCTAATACTAAAGATCCCTCCTGATGTGCTCTTCTGGTTAGATGGAATCCCTACCCAATATGCACCGGTGAAGCCTTGAAGCTTCACTTCCTATGTCCTTCTGTACCATAATCCATACTGAGAAGTGCCCCTGAGGTACCTCAACACATTCTTTTCCGCCTTCTAGTACAATTTGGTAGGCCTAACCATCGCTTGACTAAGCTAGTTAAATGCATAACACATATCCAGTCGCGTGTCCACCAAGTACATGAGTGAACCCACACGCTGCCCGTAAATAATAACTTCCACTACTTCCCTTGAAGTAGCATCCTCCTTCCTCCAGTTACCTGTTAAAGGAGTCTACACGGGTTTGCTGCTCTCCATGTGAAATCTCCTAAGTATATCGTTGGCATACTTGCCCTGAGACACAAACAACTCCCAATCTCCCTTCCATACCTGGCATGCCAAGAAAGTAATGCATGAGCCCCATGTCCTTCATCTCAAACTCTCTTGCAAGGTCCTCCTTGCAATACTTGATTAGTTGATCATCACTTTCCAGTATGAGATCATCAACATAAAGTACAATGATTAACAATGTATCTTCCACCACTATGTGGTACATGTTTTCATCCGCTTCACTCTTCGTGAAGCCCAACCTAGTGAAGTAGCTATCTATCTTGGTCTACCAATCACGACGTGCTTGCTTCAACCCATACAACGCTCTCTTGAGCTGGCACACATGCGACTCATGGTCAAAGGTATCAAAACCTTCAGGCTACTCTATGTACACCTCTTCCTCAATCATGCCATTAAGGAAGGTTGTCTTCAAATCCATCTGATGTATCTTCCAACCCATATGTGTTGATAGTGCAATATAGATATGATTGATGAGTACCTTGCAACAAGAGCAAAGGTCTCATCATAGTCAATCCCCTCTACCTGTGAAAAGCCACGGGCCACAAATCTAGCGTTATGCTTCTCCACACTACCATATGCAACTTGCTTTACCTTGTAAAGCCAATGGGAGCTCATCAATGACTTGTCCTCCGGTCTCAGGACCACATTCCAAACAATGCTACTAACTATGGAGTCATACTCCTCCACCATGGCATCAACCCAAACTGGCTGCTGTACTGCTTCCTTAAAGAAATATGGCTCTGTCACAACACATTCGCCCATAAGAGCCATGTATCCAGTGTACCTCTCAGGTGACCTCCTCTGAATATTCTGAGAAGTGGGTGCTCCCACATTCTCCTGTGCATCATCCAACAATCTATCAGTCTCTCTAGTGTGCTTTCTTCCCTCTTTAGAAGACTCTGCCCGAGTGGATGTCTCCACTCTTGAATCCTCTTCATGTGGTTGCTCCACATCAATATGAGGCTCCTCAAACTTAGGAGCTTGTTGTAGCGGCTACAACCACCCTCCAAAATTTTTCCTTAGCTTGTTTTGGAGCCTCCCCTACTAACCTGTTGTGCCCTACAACAACCCCCCATTTCGTATCATCTCTATTCATAACAATCAATTATATGAAATGGGTCCCTTTTAAAAAATTAATTTGTATCAATGAATTTGTTCGAAAAAGGTATGATAATCAAATGTCTTTGTGAATTAAAGCCTTTTTTTGAATAACAATGTTTCTAAAATAAAACAATCTTTGGTTATTGCGATAAAGCGATCGCAAGATCGCATATCGCAATACCAAAAGAGACGCATTTAAATGGCACTTTGGTCTTTGCCGATGTGATATCGCTATCGGCAATCGGCGGTATTCAATGCATACACAAAAAAGAGCACATATCTTATACCCCGATGCGACGCTATATCGGCGATCGGCTATCGGCACTGCCTCTTGTGGGAAAACGCTTTAAGTTTTAAACCCCGACCCGATGTGATATCGCTATCGGCCGTCGGCAGTATCCCATGCACTCCCATAAGGCACTCACGTCTTTCCCCGATGCGATGCGATATCGCTATCGGAAGTCGGCAAATCTCTTAATATGCATCTGGTAATGTGTTCACACGCTAGCCCGACGCGATATCGCTATCGGCGTTCGCTGGGACTACTTTCAAACGATAATGTAACTCTTTCCCCGATGCGATGCGACATTGTTCATCGGTAATCGGCATTTTCAAAAAGTGATTTCTTTAAGCCTTAAAGTTATATTTAAATCCGGTTGATAAAGCGCAAATTTCAAGATGCCGTTAAAGCAGGGATAAGGTAATGCATGCGTATTTAATAACTTTGCCCCTTCGTTTAAACGAATACTTGCGTCTAAGGCATTATCATATCTGTTGCACGCGTTAGGAGGTCATTCAACCGAATAACAGTGTAATGGTCATTTAATGAGTAGCAGGCCTTAAAAACACCATTAATGCATATGCGATCTCTTACCAGTGATTGGATCCGCAGCCACTTCTTGAAAATTAATATCGCCACGCTTCAAGTGATATATATCTTTCACATTATGCTTTGTCTTCATTATTTCTCGTGTTACGATTTCTCTTGCATTTGTGTAGAGTTCGTTTGTGGAGAAAAGCCTGAATATGATGGGGAAGAAAAATAAGAGGAGTTCTGGTTCCACTACAACACCTGTTGCAGGTCAAGCTGCTACAATTTCGAAGAAAGGCCTAATCTCGGACACTACGTGCGCTGGTCTTGCTAGGACCACATGGCAGGGCACATATAATCTGTTGGAGGCCGAGCAACCACAAGTGACAGTGAAAACAGCTAGTGTTGATGTACTAAGGAAATCTGATGCAACGCTCATAGACTTGGCCGACTCCTTTTTACACAGAATAGCGGCCAGAGAGCAGGTTCTCCCTTACACATATGTGGTGCGCTGGGCAATTGAAGAAATCCCTATCACTGATAGAACTTTCCATACAAGGGACGGAAGGATTTTCGGGTCATTCAAGCCTGATGACCTGAGGCGAATGTATCATCTGCCTGAACCGGAGCTAGTCTACAACAGAGCCTTCGTGGAGAAATTCGCAAAAGAAAATGAATCACCATCCGAACCCCTCCGAGATTGGAGGCAGAACCCAGCCAAACACAAGCATGAAAGTTCGGGTAAGTACTCCAACGTTTCTTTGGCTTCTCCCTATTGCTATGCGGGGATTATGATGTGTAGATTGTGGGGATTACATGACTCCGTTAATATTGAGATTGACATGGTTCCCTTAATGGAAGCGGCTATCAATAGTATAATTATGGATTGGGCCACTATTCTTTCTGATAAGTTGGTCGTAGCTGTTTGTGAATTTAGACACAAAACTAAAGTCACTGAAAGGAAAATCCCGCCATTTTATTATACTGCTTACATTATGGATACCCTGTGTTTTAATTCTGAGTTTCCTGTCCTCGGTTGGAGATGGACCACCCAAGATCCAACACCCATTCATTTATACCATCAGAAATTGTGGAAGTCCCATTACAAGGATCATTTGTACCAAATTTGTAATGGTTTCATGGTGCCCATTTACTATTCTATCTATGACAAACCCATTCCCAGAATTTCCTATGAAGCTTCTTTTGACTTACCAGCCATAGCGAGTTGGTTCGGGGAAGAGTATTTCACCTATATCAGAGTTTTTGGGAGTAAGGCTAGGCCACATGTCCTCCCTTTGTATATCCCAGACAAGCTGTTAGCCCGGGAAATCTGCTACCAGATTATGGCTGAGAGTGTCACACAAACTCTCAAAGAGGAGAAGAAGAAAGGTTGGCCCCCTTTTCCTTTAAGAATTGGGGTTTTTACTTTGCTTAATTACAAGCATGCGGAAAAAGAAGCGACAAAAATCCAAACTTTATCCCTGGCCACTATCCCAAACAGACTCTATGATCCAAAGCAAAATGCCTACTTTGCCCTTTAACAAGCAAAATTAACAAAAATTGATCATCAAGAGGATATGTTTGATGACCTGTTCGCAGGTACCGAGTCAATAAGCCAAGCTAAGCAGCTTGCCAAAATGAAATACAATGATGAGGCGTTGACTGTGTTTAATAAACTTAGGGAGGAGAGGTTGCAAACTCTGCCTCTAGATTTATTATCCACAACTCCAGCGTCTTCCTCAAGCGAGCCTGGTCGGCAACAGATACATCCACCTCCTGTTACAACTAAAGAACAGGATAAACAACAGGAGGAACGGCAGAAGAAGCTGCAGGCTGAGAAGCAAAGAAAAGAGCAAGCAGAGAGGCAGAAAAAGGAGCAGATAGAAAGGCAGCAAAAGGCAAAGAAGGAAGAAGAGCAGAGGAAGAAGAAGGAAGAAGAGAAACTAAAGAAAGAACTAGCAGATAGGCAGAAAAAGGAATTGGAGGAGCAGCAGCGAAAAGCACTTGAAGAACAGCAGAAGTTAGAACAAGAAAAAGAACGGAGCAAAGCCCATACAGAGCAACATAAGCAAACCTCCACCGATCCTGAATTGATTAAACAATGGAACCAATTCGATTCCATTATCAGTGGTAAAGAAGGCTCCAAAGACAAAGGCTCCTCTAAAACAAGCGATGCGCCCGATACCACTTCTTCTCAGGTTCTAGGAGGAACCAGCGACCCACCCATTTCGCAGGATGTCGAGATAATCAATAAAGACCCTTCCGATCAAATTGTTCTCCAGGTGGAAGAAATTCCTCCCCTGGATATCTTCTACAGCCCAAAGCATAGAGCCGTTATCAAGCGCTCTAAGAAAAGACGAAGGCTTGATCAACCTTCTATCTTTCCTGAGCAAACAGTCACGGGCAATATGGTCTGGAAGGAGGATTTGGATCCCTCTGATGATCTAACAAAGCTGTCGCAATTCGCGGGAGCTTATTCTGCAGCAACTATCGACAAAGCATCGGAGGTAAGTCTTCTGTTGAAGACTAAGGACCATGAAATATATGCATTACAGGCAGAGGTAATTGAAGCGAAAAACAAAGCAGCACAGGTGGAAGAGTAGTTGCTGGCTCAACAGCAAGAAAACAATTTGTTAACCCAGCAACTGCAAATTGAAAGACAAAGGATAGACCAAAGTGAAACTCAGAAGGCAAAAGAATTGTCGGAGGCATTGTCACAGTTGAAAGCATCAAATGAGCTGATGATGAAATCGAAAGATGAGCAAATAGCTCAACTATCAGCACAGCTCGAAGGTATCAAGAGCACACAGAATGTGAAAGTTTTCAGAGCAGAAGCAACTCAAATAAATGGCGCATTACTGTCTCAGATCAGACTTCTATGTCAACAACTTGCTAAGGCTGAGCCATTATGCGAAATATCTACAACATTGTGTGAGCAAATAGAGAAGGCCAGGAATGAGCTAGATCAGGTCGAAGAAGCCATATCCGATTATATTGAGTCGCAAGTCACTGACGAAGGGAAAGCGGCGAATTTGTCCCGAATCCATGAAGCGTACAAAGACATCCTCTTCACGGAATGGAACACTCAGGTAATGAAAGCAGAAAGGGCGGCTTCCAGGTGTAAAATAATTGCCAGCAATATGATCGACCTAGTCAATGATACACTTTATTTGGAAAATATGATCTCCAAGTGCACACCTGGAAGCATAACAACAACAGGTATGCTTGAAGAATCAAGTTATCATGACCTGGAGGAACAGAGGAAGTTAATTACCGGAGTAAATACTTTAACCTCTAATGCATATTGGCTCTTTCTAATCAAGCCACATACTCAAAGGTCTGCTCTCAAGTGTTTAACAGATGCCCTCGGATGCTTGATCCCCGACATTCAAGATGCTACATATGATGCCCAGCTAACTTCGCGTCTCAACACTCCACCAGAAGTAGAGCCAATGCTGGCGATATGTCAGCTAAGGAGTAAAGGCAAAGAACCCACCGAATGAAGCATTGCCGCCAACTGCCAGATTGCCAAGAAAGATGGAACAAACATTTATTGATGCCAATTTAATCACTTTTCAGTTGTTTAGATATTTAGATTAGTATAGTATTTATAGACCCTTTCATTGTTTTGGAAAGGGTCGTAAAATTTTGTAACAGACTTAAAAGGCTGAAGTTTGCACTATTGTGCTTCAGTCTATATTCTTTTGTGAAACTCGACCAACGGTTCTGAATTTTGATTAGAAGGTTGTTTTACACAATTGCGCACGACTGTCTGTTGTTTGGAATGCTTTCTGATTTGAAGGAAGGACTGCGACATAGTGATTAATATACTGGATTGATCGAGCAGCTTACATGGTACTATTATCTGTATCTGTGTTCCTTCTTATTATATGAATTACTGTGTTATTATCTTTGCTATTGTTGAATGCATGTATGCGATATAACAGCAAATCTTCATTTCGTTTCACTATTGAATGTTTTGATGATTTGTTATCTCTTTCACCCATGTATGTATCAATGATATGAATGATTAAGTGTAGTAATTCACTCTAATCGCTCTGCATAACTAATTATGCAGAGCAAGGTTTAAATGGTTTTAAACATCTATGCTTAAAGTGTTAGAGTCATCTACATGCCTGCCTTAAAGCACAGATCATCAAACGCTACGCTTTGCGAAGTGATAAATCCCGGGATCCGATTATAGTTATTACATTTTGTTTATAGTTTAGCTGTCCGCTTATTACCATCTTATGTCATAAGTCACTCATCCATCCCGTTCACTTATAATTCTTGGGAAACTGGTCCCATTATCCCCAGTCGGAATCACTATTCCAAACGGAAAAGGAGCTGCACTAAGGTCCGGACCGGGTGGTTTCCCCTTTGTTGTGGCAACGATTTTCGAGGCCTCAACAAAATTGGCGCTAGAAGGAGGGCTTTAACTATGAATGGCAAGCCGACCCAAATCGGCAAGTCATTCTAAGAGTAATTCTCCCTCCAAACCTCCTCGTTCTTCTCAATTACATGCTGGTTCGCCAGCCCATAACCAAGAAGAAAAGGAATCTACCACCACTGCTCAATCCCATCATATCCCAGAACAGCTAAGTCTTGAATCTCCTGAAGTCCAGTCTCTAATCCATAAACTTCAGAGCTTCTCGATCTCACCACAGAAATCTGAGATATCAGAAAGCAGTGCGACTTCGCAGTTCAACCTCACTCATCCTCTTACCAGACTTCAGAGCGAAAAACTTGGCATTGAACCCACTGAGTTTCCTTTACCCAAAAGGAAAAAGTCAAAGAAAAATACTGAAGGATCTGATACTGGGGATTTTTCTTCCACATCCTCCATTTCATCTCCTCATCTGCAAAGTCAACCACCCACTCCTCCATTACATATTGTTGTTCACCAGGGAACAGAAGCCTCAATATCCCAATCTATTTACTCCTCATTTTCAACCCTTTCCAACACATCCGGAATTCCAGCAGTAGTCCCAACCACTGTTGCCATTATAATGGCAGATCCATGGACTAGGCCAGGAGCTGTCAACATGCCTGGACCATTGCATGATCTACCCAATGACCCCGAAAAATGGCTGCCTAAATTCAATCCAGACGATGGGATCCAGGCTGAAGAACACATCAACAACTTCATGTTAGCAGTTAACCTAAAAGGAGTGACAGAGCAAGATGTCGTAGTAAGACTTTTCCCTTACACTTTACAAGGATCAGCAGGATCCTGGTATTTTTCCTTACCCTCTGGTTCGATTACCAGTTGGAATACATGCCAAGAGCAGTTTCTCACCAAATATGGAGATGATAGGTCCTTAGCAACTTTAATAAATGACCTCTCCAATTTGAGAATAGAGCACAGGGAACCAATAAAGGAGTTTAATGCCAGATTTAATAAACTACTGAATAAAATCCCTACCGCTTCTAAACCAAGTGAACAAATCCGAAGCGAATGGTACATCACTGCCCTACCTGCCAACATAGCTATCTTTGTTGACAGGGCTGGCAAACCTACGTTAGCTGAAAATATGAAAGAAGCACTTGCCGTTGAAAAGCGCATCAATGCTCTTGAAAAGAATGCTGCTCTAGAAGATAGAAAAGCTAAAAAAGTCTCGTTTAAAGAAGATTCCAAGAAGAAAACCCCGAAGGACCCATATGACATGGAAGGTTTACAAAAGGTCCTTAAAACATTGTCCAATGAAATGGTTGAGATTAAAAAGCAGGTGGCCGAAACTTCAAGCAAAAGACCATTTAGGACTTTTAAGAAAACCGAATCAAAGCCACCTAATGTTATATCTAACGCTGATTCGGACCAAGAAGAAGAGGAAGAGGAAACACCTTCACAGACCGATGATGAAGAAGAAGTAGCTGAATGCCACGGAATGTGGGATTTTATACTCCCAAACTCTGATATGGAGAATGAAGAAGAAGCCTTTCCGGTTACTACAAGAAGTAAAAGCACTCCTGAACCCGCCCAGGCAACTTCTAAGAAGAGGAGCGCAGGCGCTACTACAACAAAGGAAAAAGTTCCCCCAAAAAAGTCACCTGTGGTAGTTCCTCAAAACCAGCCTTCAACTTCTAGTTCTCCTTCAACATCCAAGACTCTAGTGGTATCTGATTCAATGGAATATAACATTGTTGATGATATGAAGAAAACCAAGGCAAATATAACCATGTTTGAACTTAGTAAACTGAAACATCAGCAAAAGCTACTTCTCAAAGAATTAAATGCTGTTCCCTCTACTCCCCTTCCCAGTACAAGAGCTGCCAACGATCAAGGCCAGCCTCCCGCAGGTATGGTTGAAATTACCGATTCAGTCTTAATCGAAGATAAATCAAATTCTCACACTCCACCCTTCCTGCTCACTTATGAGATTTATAATAGAAACCTACACAATTGTTTAATAGATTCAGGGGCCTCATCTAATATAATGCCAGCTTCAGTTTGCTCTAAGCTGAACATTGAACCCCAGAAGTCTGCCATTCATATTGTACAGTTGGATAGAACTAAAGTGCAAGTTGTGGGAGAAATTAATTCTGTAACCATCAGGTTGTCAGCCGACCCCAGATTTGTTCAAAGGATTGACATCCTAATCGCTGACATACCTGAATTTTATGGTTTGATTTTAAGCAGAGATTGGTCCGAAAAACTACATGGGTATATTTCCACAGATTGGTCACATATGTGGCTTCCCTACAAGGGAAAGCCAAATCAAATAAAGATCGATCGTGAGAAGCATATGACCCACACAGTTACCGAATTCGAGCAAGAAAACCAACCTATGGCATTCAATAAGAACATCTTGGGGAACTATTCAGCAGAATCATTCTTTGGCAACTTTGTTGCCCAACCATCTCCTTTTTCAGTCAATCATTTTACATCTCAAATAGAAAATTTTTCACAAACTGATAGGTCCAGGTGTTTTAATGATGTTGAGAAAATTGTAGATACTTTTGTTAATATTCCTTTATTTTGGTCTTTATATTTTGATGGCTCTAAGTCCAGCGAAGGCTCAGGAGCAGGTTGCATTTTGGTTAGTCCGCACGGAGAAAAGACAATGCTGTCTTGTAGGTTAGAGTTTGAGTGCACTAATAATACAGCCGAATATGAGGCTTTAATCCAAGGATTATACAAAGCAATCGGCCTGGAGGTGCGATATCTAAAGGTATTCGGCGATTCGGAAATCATTGTCAAACAGGTTAGAAATGCAATTCATTGCCTTTCGACTCACCTTAAACATTACCAATCGCTCGTTCAAGAGCTCACCTCACACTTTTTGGCATTCAACATTTCTTCTATACCTCGATCTCAAAATTCAGCCGCAGATTTACTAGCCAATGTAGCCTCAAAGCTTCTGCCTTCTGAAGACTACAGCCTTGATAGATTTTCTGTAGAATTACTTTTCAGACCCTCAATTCCTGACAATGTCACTAATTGGAGAGTATTTAATCATGATGATGATATTTTGCAATTTTTAACTTCTGAGAATTCTTATGATAAGCAAGTTATTGAGGAAGATGATCATGATTCCCAGATGAAAGAAGTGCCCAAAGAAAATTCGATCCCTAAGCCAGTAGTAAAACTAGAAGATCTTTATGATATCAAAGACAGGTTTAAACCTGTAATTAATACAAAGCTTCAAAGTTCTACCCTTAGGTTTGAATTAATAAATCTAGGAACAAATGAGTCTCCTCAAAACATCAATTTAGGAACAGGTCTATCTCAGAAGGAAAAGGAAGCATTTATTAAATTGTTAAGAAAGAACAAACAGGTTTTTGCATGGAAATATGATGACTTAAAGACATATGATACATCTATTATCCAGCATACCATTCCTATGCTTCCTGATCAGAAACCGATTCAGCAAAAATTAAGAAAAATACACCCAAATTTGGAGAGCCAGATTAAGTCGGAGCTTAATAAGCTCTTGAAAGCCAAAATTATTTTTCCGGTCCGACATTCAAACTGGGTCTCTAATATGGTTCCAGTCAGAAAGAAAAATGGCGACATTCGAATTTGTATTGATTTCAGGAATTTAAACAAAGTGAGCTTAAAAGACAACTTCCCATTGCCTACTATGGAGCAAATTCTCCAATCGGTGGCAGGTTCTGAATTGATGTCTTTTCTAGACGGTTTTTCAGGGTACAATCAAGTTCTGGTACATCCTGATGACCAGCTTAAAACTACATTCAGAACAAAATGGGGAAGCTATGCATATCAGAAAATGCCTTTTGGTCTCATAAATGCCGGAGCAACATTTCAGAGAGCTATGGACATGGCCTTCAGAGGGTTAATTAATCGATCAGTAGTCGTCTATCTAGACGATATTACTGTGTATTCTAAGAAGAGAGATAATCATTTGCACGACTTAAATCAGATCTTTCAGCGATGCAAAAGATATGGTATTTCTCTAAACCCAAAAAAGTCCTTCTTTGCTCTAGACCAAGTAAAACTCTTAGGCTTTATAGTATCCAAAGATGGCATTTATATTGATCCTGATCGGATTAATGAAATTTCTGAAATCCCTTTCCCACATAACAAAAAATCAATGCAATCATTTTTGGGTCAGATTAATTTTGTCAAACGATTTGTTCCAGATTTTTCGCAGATTGTATTACCACTTCAGACAATGATCAAGAAGAATTCAGTTTTCAAATGGGGATCAGAAGAAAAGCAAGCTTTTGATGTTATCAAACAGTCAATAATCAATGCCCCAACCTTGAATACTCCAAATTTTTCTAATCATTTTACACTATATACTATTGCATCCAACACTTCATATGCTGCAGTACTCACACAACTGAATGATAACAACTTAGAAGCACCCATATCATTTTTCAGTTCAAATCTTCAAGGTGCCGAATTGAATTATTCTGATGTGGAGAAACAAGCCTTTGCTGTGTTCAAAGCAGTCAAACATTATAGACCCTTCCTTTTGAAAACCCACACGAAAGTTATAGTTCCTTTCCCAGCGGTAAGACAACTATTAATTCAGAAAGAATTGGGTGAAAAAAGAGCCAATTGGGTTACAGCGCTTCAAGAGTATGATTTAGAAATAAAGCCAGCAAAGATTGTTAGGGGCCAAGGTTTTTGCAGGATATTGGCAGGAGCATCAAACATTCACGAATCAAGCGATGAGGATCAGATTGAATCCATCAATCAGATAAGTGTCACTGATTCTGAATCTCAATATGCTGATTTGATATTTTATTTGAAAAACGGTTATGCTCCTCCAAATTTATCTTACAAAAATAAAAGGGCCATTAGGTTAAAAGCTAAGAATTTCACTCTCATTGATGATCTGTTGTTTAAACAAAATTATGATTCTATCCTGTTAAGATGTCTTGAGAAACCTGAAGCTCAAAAGGTTTTGCAGGAGCTACATGATGGACCAGCTGGGGGACATTTTGGAGCTGACACAACAGCTCACAAGATTATTCATGCTGGATATTATTGGCCTAATCTATTTAGAGATTGCCATGAGCACGTAAGAAAATGCCTTAATTGCCAAACATCTGGTGGAAGACAACGAAAATCAGCTTTCCCTCTCCAACCTGTCAACATTGAACAGCCATTCGAACAATGGGGATTAGATATCATCGGGGAAATTACTCCACCATCTTCCAAACAACATAGGTATATCCTTACCGCTACTGATTATTTTACTAAATGGGTAGAGGCTATTCCTTTGAAGGCGGCAAACGCAGAGGCAATCATCGAGTTCATTGATCAGTTCATCATTACCAGGTTTGGTGTTCCAAACGCTCTTGTTTTTGATAATGCTTCCTATTTCTCAGGAAACGCTATGTATGATTTTGCTATTAAAAGGGGGTTTAAACTGAAATATTCTTCCAATTATTATCCCCAGGGAAACGGTTTAGCCGAATCTACTAATAAGAATCTCATCAAAATCCTTAAGCGAACTGTTGAACAGAATCATAGAAACTGGCATAAATTTTTGGTCTTTGCATTATGGGCTGATAGAATAACACAAAAGGCTTCTATAGGGACCTCTCCTTTCAATTTGGTATATGGAAAAGAAGCCGTGTTGCCTACAAATCTTGTTCTCCCATCTTTAGCCCTAGTACAGTTCATTCAAGAGACTCCGTCTTCTTCTATCCAACTTAGACATGACCAAATTCTCAAATTAGAAGAAGAGAGGGAAAAAGCCAGAATCACTCATGCCAAACATCAACAAATCATCAAAGCATCCTTCGACTCAGCATCATCCGGTTCTAAACAACTTCAAGTTGGTGACTTAGTTCTCAAATGGGACAAGGCCCATGAGGATAAAGGTAAGCATACCAAATTTCAGAAAATGTGGCTTGGACCATTTCAGATCTGTGAAAAGATAGGCCATTCAACTTTTATATTGCAAGACTTATCAGGGTTGAGAGATTCTCTCCCCGTCAATGGCCTGATCCTGAAGAAATTCTTTAATTGAGAAGGTAACCCCTTCTCCTTTTGTAGATTTGCGTAGTTTGTAGGATTGGTAGGAAATAAAATTGTAGAGTATCTCCATTGACCTTTTGTTGTGTTTGACGAAGCTGTCTCACAAAAATAATATAAATATTTGTTTTTAGATAATAGAACCCTCAATTAAAAGAAATAGTTTCTAGGAAATTAGATATCCTTGTGTTCTGAAACTATAATCTAAATTTTGAAGACTCCTCTCAAGAGGTAAGAGTTCTGAATCATTTTCTGTTTCCAAAACTAGTCTCCAAAGGTTATCTGTTAAAAGATAGAGGCTAACCCATTTTCAGTATCTTCAACTCTTCACCTGTCATCCACCTACTCTTAAGGAGAAAATTGTTCACCCCATTCACTAAAGGTTATGATTACTCAGAGTGTAATTCTAAAATATAAAAGATTAAAGATAAGAGGTCTTATCATAAGCCTGCTTACCATGTTCATAGGGAAATAGGTTAACTGACATTACCAATGCTGCCTACCAAAACAGTGTAATGGCTTGAAATTTCAAGACAAGGGGTCTCATCACGAGCCAGCTTGATCAGTTGAATTATTACCAGTGAATGGCATTGTCATAAACTGGCTACCAAACCAGGACAATGGCTTTTTATCTTATTTATTACAAAGAAAAACAGATGAAAAATAAAATATGAAAACATTTTATGGATTCATTCTGTTAATCACACTCTTATGTGAATGGAAAAGTGGACAATACTATGGTTAAAAGGTATCCCTGTCGGGACTATAAACGTTTGCTGGCAACAGAGGCTCTACCTATGACAAAGGGGTTAATTATAAAAGCTGATGTGGGAAAGTTTTCTATTTTATCACTATGAACCAATAAAGACTTGTTTTTGAAACTTATTATGTATTTGGTTTCTTGAAACTAAATGGGACGAAGTTAACAAAATGGAGTTCACTTTAGTCAGAACACATGAATAGCTAGTTATATTAGAAATTTCTCCTTCTGATTGAGTTTCTATTTATGAAAAGCTTGAGTGTTTATGTTAATTTCAGAGATAACTGGTTCTACCAACGAATCGCCAATTGTTGTGCCCTACAACAACCCCCCATTTCGTATCATCTCTATTCATAACAATCAATTATATGAAATGGGTCCCTTTTAAAAAATTAATTTGTATCAATGAATTTGTTCGAAAAAGGTATGATAATCAAATGTCTTTGTGAATTAAAGCCTTTTTTCGAATAACAATGTTTCTAAAATAAAACAATCTTTGGTTATTGCGATAAAGCGATCGCAAGATCACATATCGCAATACCAAAAGAGACGCATTTAAATGGCACTTTGGTCTTTGCCGATGCGATATCGCTATCGGCAATCAGCGGTATTCAATGCATACACAAAAACGAGCACATATCTTATACCCCGATGCGACGCTATATCGGCGATCGGCTATCGGCACTGCCTCTTGTGGGAAAACGCTTTAAGTTTTAAACCCCGACCCGATGTGATATCGCTATCGGCCGTCGGCAGTATCCCATGCACTCCCATAAGGCACTCACGTCTTTCCCCGATGCGATGCGATATCGCTATCGGAAGTCGGCAAATCTCTTAATATGCATCTGGTAATGTGTTCACACGCTAGCCCGACGCGATATCGCTATCGGCGTTCGCTGGGACTACTTTCAAACGATAATGTAACTCTTTCCCCGATGCGATGCGACATTGTTCATCGGTAATCGGCATTTTCAAAAAGTGATTGCTTTAAGCCTTAAAGTTATATTTAAATCCGGTTGATAAAGTGCAGATTTCAAGATGCCGTTAAAGCAGGGATAAGGTAATGCATGCGTATTTAATAACTTTGCCCCTTCGTTTAAACGAATACTTGCGTCTAAGGCATTATCATATCTGTTGCACGCGTTAGGAGGTCATTCAACCGAATAACAGTGTAATGGTCATTTAATGAGTAGCAGGCCTTAAAAACACCATTAATGCATATGCGATCTCTTACCAGTGATTGGATCCGCAGCCACTTCTTGAAAATTAATATCGCCACGCTTCAAGTGATATATATCTTTCACATTATGCTTTGTCTTCATTATTTATCGTGTTACGATTTCTCTTGCATTTGTGTAGAGTTCGTTTGTGGAGAAAAGCCTGAATATGATGGGGAAGAAAAATAAGAGGAGTTCTGGTTCCACTACAACACCTGTTGCAGGTCAAGCTGCTACAATTTCGAAGAAAGGCCTAATCTCGGACACTACGTGCGCTGGTCTTGCTAGGACCACATGGCAGGGCACATATAATCTGTTGGAGGCCGAGCAACCACAAGTGACAGTGAAAACAGCTAGTGTTGATGTACTAAGGAAATCTGATGCAACGCTCAAAGACTTGGCCGACTCCTTTTTACACAGAATAGCGGCCAGAGAGCAGGTTCTCCCTTACACAGATGTGGTGCACTGGGCAATTGAAGAAATCCCTATCACTGATAGAACTTTCCATACAAGGGACGGAAGGATTTTCGGGTCATTCAAGCCTGATGACCTGAGGCGAATGTATCATCTGCCTGAACCGGAGCTAGTCTACAACAGAGCCTTCGTGGAGAAATTTGCAAAAGAAAATGAATCACCATCCGAACCCCTCCGAGATTGGAGGCAGAACCCAGCCAAACACAAGCATGAAAGTTCGGGTAAGTACTCCAACGTTTCTTTGGCTTCTCCCTATTACTATGCGGGGATTATGATGTGTAGATTGTGGGGATTACATGACTCCGTTAATATTGAGATTGACATGGTTCCCTTAATGGAAGCGGCTATCAATAGTATAATTATGGATTGGGCCACTATTCTTTCTGATAAGTTGGTCGTAGCTGTTCGTGAATTTAGACACAAAACTAAAGTCACTGAAAGGAAAATCCCGCCATTTTATTATACTGCTTACATTATGGATACCCTGTGTTTTAATTCTGAGTTTCCTGTCCTCGGTTGGAGATGGACCACCCAAGATCCAACACCCATTCATTTATACCATCAGAAATTGTGGAAGTCCCATTACAAGGATCATTTGTACCAAATTTGTAATGGTTTCATGGTGCCCATTTACTATTCTATCTATGACAAACCCATTCCCAGAATTTCCTATGAAGCTTCTTTTGACTTACCAGCCATAGCGAGTTGGTTCGGGGAAGAGTATTTCACCTATATCAGAGTTTTTGGGAGTAAGGCTAGGCCACATGTCCTCCCTTTGTATATCCCAGACAAGCTGTTAGCCCGGGAAATCTGCTACCAGATTATGGCTGAGAGTGTCACACAAACTCTCAAAGAGGAGAAGAAGAAAGGTTGGCCCCCTTTTCCTTTAAGAATTGGGGTTTTTACTTTGCTTAATTACAAGCATGCGGAAAAAGAAGCGACAAAAATCCAAACTTTATCCCTGGCCACTATCCCAAACAGACTCTATGATCCAAAGCAAAATGCCTACTTTGCCCTTGAACAAGCAAAATTAACAAAAATTGATCATCAAGAGGATATGTTTGATGACCTGTTCGCAGGTACCGAGTCAATAAGCCAAGCCAAACAGCTTGCCAAAATGAAATACAATGATGAGGCGTTGACTGTGTTTAATAAACTTAGGGAGGAGAGGTTGCAAACTCTGCCTCTAGATTTATTATCCACAACTCCAACGTCTTCCTCAAGCGAGCCTGGTCGGCAACAGATACATCCACCTCCTGTTACAACTAAAGAACAGGATAAACAATAGGAGGAACGACAAAAGAAGCTATAGGCTGAGAAGCAAAGAAAAGAGCAAGCAGAGAGGCAGAAAAAGGAGCAGATAGAAAGGCAGCAAAAGGCAAAGAAGGAAGAAGAGCAGAGGAAGAAGAAGGAAGAAGAGAAACTAAAGAAAGAACTAGCAGATAGGCAGAAAAAGGAATTGGAGGAGCAGCAGCAAAAAGTACTTGAAGAACAGCAGAAGTTAGAACAAGAAAAAGAACGGAGCAAAGCCCATACAGAGCAACATAAGCAAACCTCCACCGATCCTGAATTGATTAAACAATGGAACCAATTCGATTCCATTATCAGTGGTAAAGAAGGCTCCAAAGACAAAGGCTCCTCTAAAACAAGCGATGCGCCCGATACCACTTCTTCTCAGGTTCTAGGAAGAACCAGCGACCCACCCATTTCACAGGATGTCGAGATAATCAATAAAGACCCTTCCGATCAAATTGTTCTCCAGGTGGAAGAAATTCCTCCCTTGGATATCTTCTACAGCCCAAAGCATAGAGCCGTTATCAAGCGCTCTAAGAAAAGACGAAGGCTTGATCAACCTTCTATCTTTCCTGAGCAAACAATCACGGGCAATATGGTCTGGAAGGAGGATTTGGATCCCTCCGATGATCTAACAAAGCTGTCGCAATTCGCGGGAGCTTATTCTGCAGCAACTATCGACAAAGCATCGGAGGTAAGTCTTCTGTTGAAGACTAAGGACCATGAAATATATGCATTACAGGCAGAGGTAATTGAAGCGAAAAACAAAGCAGCACAGGTGGAAGAGCAGTTGTTGGCTCAACAGCAAGAAAACAATTTGTTAACCCAGCAACTGCAAATTGAAAGACAAAGGATAGACCAAAGTGAAACTCAGAAGGCAAAAGAATTGTCGGAGGCATTGTCACAGTTGAAAGCATCAAATGAGCTGATGATGAAATCGAAAGATGAGCAAATAGCTCAACTATCAGCACAGCTCGAAGGTATCAAGAGCACACAGAATGTGAAAGTTTTTAGAGCAGAAGCAACTCAAATAAATGGCGCATTACTGTCTCAGATCTGACTTCTATGTCAACAACTTGCTAAGGTTGAGCCATTATGCGAAATATCTACAACAGTGTGTGAGCAAATAGAGAAGGCCAGGAATGAGCTAGATCAGGCCGAAGAAGCCATATCCGATTATATTGAGTGGCAAGTCACTGACGAAGGGAAAGCGGCGAATTTGTCCCGAATCCATGAAGCGTACAAAGACATCCTCTTCACGGAATGGAACACTCAGGTAATGAAAGCAGAAAGGGCGGCTTCCAGGTGTAAAATAATTGCCAGCAATATGATCGACCTAGTCAATGATACACTTTATTTGGCAAATATGATCTCCAAGTGCACACCTGGAAGCATAACAACAGCAGGTATGCTTGAAGAATCAAGTTATCATGACCTGGAGGAACAGAGGAAGTTAATTACCGGAGTAAATACTTTAACCTCTGATGCATATTGGCTCTTTCTAATCAAGCCACATACTCAAAGGTCTGCTCTCAAGTGTTTAACAGATGCCCTCGGATGCTTGATCCCCGACATTCAAGATGCTACATATGATGCCCAGCTAACTTCGTGTCTCAACACTCCACCAGAAGTAGAGCCAATGCTGGCGATATGTCAGCTAAGGAGTAAAGGCAAAGAACCCACCGAATGAAGCATTGCCGCCAACTGCCAGATTGCCAAGAAAGATGGAACAAACATTTATTGATGCCAATTTAATAGCTTTTCAGTTGTTTAGATATTTAGATTAGTATAGTATTTATAGACCCTTTCATTGTTTTGGAAAGGGTCGTAAAATTTTGTAACAGACTTAAAAGGCTGAAGTTTGCACTATTGTGCTTCAGTCTATATTCTTTTGTGAAACTCGACCAACGGTTCTGAATTTTGATTAGAAGGCTGTTTTACACAATTGCGCACGACTGTCTGTTGTTTGGAATGCTTTCTGATTTGAAGGAAGGACTGCGACATAGTGATTAATATACTGGATTGATCGAGCAGCTTACATGGTACTATTATCTGTATCTGTGTTCCTTCTTATTATATGAATTACTGTGTTATTATCTTTGCTATTGTTGAATGCATGTATGCGATATAACAGCAAATCTTCATTTCGTTTCACTATTGAATGTTTTGATGATTTGTTATCTCTTTCACCCATGTATGTATCAATGATATGAATGATTAAGTGTAGTAATTCGCTCTAATCGCTCTGCATAACTAATTATGCAGAGCAAGGTTTAAATGGTTTTAAACATCTATGCTTAAAGTGTTAGCGTCATCTACATGCCTGCCTTAAAGCACAGATCATCAAACGCTACGCTTTGCGAAGTGATAAATCCCGGGATCCGATTATAGTTATTACATTTTGTTTATAGTTTAGCTGTCCGCTTATTACCATCTTATGTCATAAGTCACTCATCCATCCCGTTCACTTATAATTCTTGGGAAACTGGTCCCATTATCCCCAGTCGGAACCACTATTCCAAACGGAAAAGGAGCTGCACTAAGGTCCGGACCGGGTGGTTTCCCCTTTGTTGTGGCAGCGATTTTCGAGGCCTCAACATAACCTTACACAACACTTTGTCTTGCTTCGTCAAGTAATCAAGCTTCAAAGCTTTCCTTGCACAAAGACAGCCTGTCGATCACAGTTGATCCATTTCCCTCAAAGGCCGATCATCTGGACTTGGTCCAGTTGTAGGCTGAGAAGCTTCCTAGTGAAATTTGCGCATTTCTGGAGGGAAACCATCCTTCCCTCTAGGAATTGCGCAATTCCCTCTGACAGTCTGCTGGGTTCTAGGATTGCGCAATCCTGCCAGCCAACCCTCCCAACAGGATTTGCGCAATTTTTCCCATCAAAAGGCTGTTCAGCCAAGGATTTGCGCAAATCTAGGTAGTAGTCAGTTGTTGGGCCTATAAATTGTGCAATCAGCCCAACTTACAGTCAGGAATGCACATTTTTCCCAAGTAGTTGAGCACTGGCATGCATGGATAGTCCGGTTGACTAGTTCCACCCGGGACCGAGTGTAGAAATTTTGAATAATATGACACTTATTCACAGATATTATCTTGATTATACACTATTGCAGAATGCATGCATAATACATAACCTCCTCTATGTTGATCATAAATTTTGTGGAATTAAAAACAATGAAACATCAATCGCATGCACACATTAACACAGTATGTAACCGGGGAAAGCATACAGCTGAAAACCCCACACTATCTGTATATTATAATGATTGAGAACATGTAACAATACATAATACAATACTCCTCACAAGTACTCAGTACTATCTCCACCTGTTACACACAAACTAGCTCAAATCTGAATCAATCACAGGTTCAAATCTCCTCCGCTGCTTGTCTGCCTCCACTATGCAATCCTGCATGAGAATAATGATGAATGGCTGATCCAAACTCGTATTTCCTTGGCTGAACCACACAATCCTCATTGGAAATACTCAATCCATTGATTGTGCAAATTTCATGCACAACTATAGTCACAACTGACAGCTGTCTTGCCCTTTCACTCACCTCTAACACATGTCTCCACTGAACTGTCCATGCACTGAGTTAATTGATGTATTCTTTAGTTGCTTTATGAGTTAATAATTAGTGAATTAATTAATAATTAGTTCACATCACTCATCACTAGTGTATTCTGTAGTTAGACTAAATACAACTAGTTTAACTAAGTCAAACTGAACACAACTCCATCAACTCCTCAATCAACTCCACCAAACTCAATCACTTGAGTTCTAACTAAAGTCCACCATGCAATAGCTCAACTGACCCATAGGAAAAGCATATTTCCTTCTGACAGCTGCATGTGCCACATCTATAGCTCAAACTGAAGTGCTTCAAGAGGGTAAGATAATGTTTATAGTCCAAATATTATTAAGAGCTAATAATATTCGACTGTTTCTATTTTTAGCCTGACAGTCTAAAAATAGACTCCGCCCATATGTCTAAAAATAGAAGTCCATCTATTTTTACCAACAAGACCAATCATCCACAAATATCATCCTGCAACTCATAGACCATGATCCATATGTCTAAAATAGACATAGTCTAAAAATAGTCTTTGCGCCAAAAATAGCCTGCGGGCTCACTTAGTGAAGGCGACTTCTTTTCACTAAGCTCCATCATCTTGTTGCACTTTCAACACTCACTCTCAACAAGATATGGATTATCTGCAACCCCTATCCTGCCTCGGTGGTATTCGAATTTGCTCCTGGTGAGTGCCTTCATCAAGATATCAGCATCCTGATCCTCCGTTGGAATGTATGAAAGTAACATGATTCTCCGCTGCACATAATCTCTGATATGATGGTACCTGATGTCAATGTGCTTAGATCTATCATGAAATACTGGATTAGCCGAGAGTTTAATGCAACTTTGGTTATCACAATAAATCACAGTAGGCTTCAAGTATGAACCGAACAACCCAACTAGAATCTTCCTCATCCATATAGCCTCGCATGCAGCCAAACTTGCTGCCATATAATCGGCCTCTGCTGAACTAAGTGCCACGGATCTCTGCTTCCTGCTGTACTAAGAAATTGCTGTCGACCCGATACTAAAGACCCCTCCAGATGTGCTCTTTCTGTCCGTTGGGCTCCTTGCCCAATCTGCATCCGTGAAGCCACATAGCTTCACCTCATCCTCCTGTCTGTACCACAATCCATATCTCGATATGCCTTTGAGATAACGCAATACATGCTTGCCTGCCTTCCAAAAGAGCTTGGTTGGCTTAACCATAGCTTATGAAAGCTGGTTAACAGCATAGCATATATCGGGTCGTGTATTGACCAGATACATAAGCGACCCCACCAACTGTCGATAAACAGTGGCATCCACTACTTCTGCTGAAGTAGCATCCTCCTTCCTCCAACCTCCAGGAAGAGGAGTATCAACAGGCTTGCAGCCATGCATGTTGAACTTCTCCAGTATCTCCCGAGCATACTTACCCTAAGAAACAAATAGTCCATCACTGCGTCGCCAAATTTCCAATCCCAGGAAATAATGAAGGAGGCCCAAGTCCTTCATCTCAAACTCCCTAGCAAGATCATCCTTGCATGAAAGTATCAACAGCTCATCACCCGTTAAAATCAAATCATCTACATAAAGTACAATGATAAGCAACTTACCCTCCACCACAATCTGGTATAGGTTAGGATCCGCCTCACTCTTGGAGTATCCAAGTCCGGTGAAATAGCTGTCTATCCGTGTGTACCAAGCACGTGGTGCTTGTTTCAATCCATACAACACTCTCTTGAGCTTGCACACATGCGACTCACTGCTGAAGACCTCGAAACCTTCGGGCTGCTCTATGGACACCTCCTCCTCAATGACTCCGTTGAGGAACGCAGTCTGCACATCCATTTGTTGAATGTGCCACCCCATCTGCACTGAGAGAGAAAGAATCGTCCGTATGGAAGAATACCTTGCGACAGGTGCAAAGGTCTCCTCATAATCGATCCCCTCTATCTGTGAGAAGCCTTGGGCAACAAATCTTGCCTTGTACTTCTCCACACTCCCGTCAGTTGCTTGCTTCACTTTGTAGATCCATCTCGAACCCACCACTGATTTCCCTTCCGGTCTTGGGACAATCTCCCATGCACTATTTCTGACAATCGAATCATACTCTTCCACCATGGCATCTACCCATGCGGGATCCTCCACAGCTTCCTCGAAAGAGGATGGCTCAGTCACAACACATTTTCTCACAAGAGCCATGTATCCAGTGTACCGATCAGGTGACTGTCTCTGTCTGCGTTGAGCTGTAGGTGGTCCTACAACCTTCTCTGCATCTTGAGCCAGTCGCTCAGCTTCTGTAATGCGCTTTCGCCCTCTGATGGTTGGCGCTGCATGAGTGGTCTCTTCCACTCCATGAAATTCGTCCTGTGGCTGATCCACGTCCTGAAGCTCATCCTTAGGAACTAATAGCTCCTCATCTGCATATAAGTGTGGCTCCCTCTCAAGTGAACACTTCATGGCTTTCTCCTCCTGAAATTTTATATCCCGTCGCACAACAGTCTTGCGACTGTCTGGCAAATACACACGATAGTTGTGGGGCGTATCAGTGTACCCCACAAATATCTCAACCTCTACGGTTGGCTCCAGCTTCTTCCTGGCATCCTTCGTCACATGCATGTAAATGTTAGAACCAAAAATCCTCAAATGAGAAATATCAGGCCTCTTACCAGAATAAGCCTCCTCGGGTGTACTCATGCCAAGTATCCTGTGAGGACAACAGTTCTGCACATATATTGCAGTATTGCATGCTTTCGCCCACAAGTGAAGGGGTAGGCCCTGATCATGCAACATTGCCTATGCAACACCCATGATCGTTCTGTTCTTCCACTCAGCAACCTCGTTCTGCTGTGGGTTATGGGGAGATATGAGCTCTCTTCGAATCCCTTCTGCGCTGCAGAAATCCTTGAACTCGCCAGAGATGAATTCACCACCATTGTCGCTCCTAAGAGCCTTCACTTTCTTCCCCGATTCCTTCTCAACCAGTGCTTTGAACTCACAAAACTTTGAGTATGTCTCGCTCTTCTTCTGCATGAAGAAGATCCAGCACTTTGAGAGAAATCATCAACAAAGATCACATAGTACCTGTGCTTTGCTGTCGAAGCTACTAGGAAAGGTCCACACACGTCTGTGTGGATTCTCTCAAGGATCGTCGTGGCGCGAATACCCTTCTCGTGAAAGGTGGCTTTCACAAATTTTCCCAAAGTACACCCCTTGCATTGATCTGACTGCGCAAGAGTGCCTTTAGGAAGCCCAATAGTAATCTGCTGCAGTATCTTCAAGGCTCCATGGTGAAGGTGGCCCAATCTCCTGTGCCACAGCTCGCCATCATCCCGGATCACCAATCCTTCTGCCTTACATGCCATTGCTACTCAACCATCTACATGCAACTGATAAAGGTTCTTGACTCGAACCCCTATCTTCCGGGTTTCTCCAGTTGTCTTACTGCGCAGGAAAGCCTTTCCCTCACTGAAAACAACATCATATCCCTTGTCTTCTAACATCGCCACAGAGATAAGATTCTTCTTCAATCCTGGAACATGCATCACTTCCTTCAATACGAAGGGTTTACCAGACTCCCTCCCAAAGGAAATGGTACCGATACCGGTCGCACTGTATCTACCATCATCGCCCATATTGATGTGCACTCCAAGACCTTTCTCCTCCAGATCCGAAAACAAATCTCGATCTCCTGTCATGTGAAAAGACGCACCACTGTCCAAGAACCATATCGATCCCATCACACTTGATACCAAGCATGCGATCAATGAAAAATCCAGCTCAAATTGCAAGGCTAAGGCCTCTCCCGCTGCAGATCCAACAACTTGCTTATTTTTCTTCTTTTGCGGACAATTTGTGGCATAATGTCAGTGCTGATGACATTGAAAGCACTTCACCTTGGACATGTCCTGCTTCTTTCCTTTTGCACCAGAATGATAAGCTTTCTTGTTCTTCCCCTTCTTTGCTTTGGCAGCCAAAGCGCAATTTTCTTCATCAGTTGCCTTTGATGAAGATCCATCCCTGGTATTCCGCCTGATCTCCTCTTGCACAAGATCCGACCAAAGTCTCTCCCATCTTGGCAGTTTCTCCCGACCATTGACAGAGTCCTGATAGGAATGCCAACTCTTCGGAAGACCAAGAAGAACCAAGCTCACCAAGTCCTCATCATCAACAATCATCCCCACACTTCCCAGCTCATCCCGACATTGGGTGAACTTCGTGAGATACTTGGGTATACTGTCACCTTTCTCACACTTAATGTTTCTGAGTTTATCCTTGAGTGCCAACTTCCTCTGGATGCTCTTGCTTTGGAATAATTCTGTCAACGCTTTCCACATCAAGTATGGAGAAGCCTTTCCTGCAGGCTGGATACAATGTGATCCTTCACGCCCTGCAACAGAATCCTTCGACACTTTGCTGTCTTCTTTTTCCAAGCATCAACGTGAGCAGCATCAGTAGGCTTTGGGACATCATTATCTATGAACTCCTTCAGCCCATTGTCATCTAACACCGTCTCCATCCTGTCTTTCCATGCAATATAATTCGAGCTGCCCTCAAGGGCATACTCCAATCGCAATCCGTTGAAAGACATTTCAACTTCGACACCAAGAACACACTGCTGCAAATTCGAATTCCACCAGCTCAAAACTCAACTGCTTTTGATCTAAAATTCGTGAGAACAAAGTATTTCTCGTACATAGATTGACTGTATGGGCATTCACTAGATATCTCACCTTCCAAAAGAAGGATGAATCCAGAGGCTACCTGGCCCGATTATAGACTCTGCCTGAAGAAATAAAATGTAAACACTTTCTGAATAATAAATTTTATGATCAACTCTGCTTTGATACCATGTAGAAATTTTGAATAATATGAAACTTATTCACAGAGATTATCCTGATTATACACTATTGCGGAATGCATGCATAATACATAACCTCCTCTATGTTGATCATCAATTTTGCGGAATTAAAAACAATGAAACATCAATCGCATGCACACATTAACACAGTATGTAACTGGGGAAAGCATATAGCTGAAAAGCCCACACTATCTATATATTATAATGATTGAGAACATGTAACACTACATAGTACAATACTCCTCACAAGTACTCAGTACTATCTCCACCTGTTACACACAAACTAGCTCAGATCTGAATCAATCACAGGTTCAAATCTCCTCTGCTGCTTGCCTGCCTCCACTGCGCAATCCTGCATGAGAATAATGATGAATGGCTGATCCAAACTCGTATTTCCTTGGTTGAACCACACAATCCTCATTGGCAATACTCAATCCATTGATTGTGCAAATCTCATGCACAACTATAGTCACAACTGACAGCTGTCTTGCCCTTTCACTCACCTCTAACACCTGTCTCCACTGAACTGTCCATGCACTAAGTTAACTGATGTATTCTTTAGTTGCTTTATGAGTTAATAATTAGTGAATTAATTAATAATTAATTCACGTCACTCATCACTAGTGTATTCTGCAGTTAGACTAAATACAACTAGTTCAACTAAGTCAAACTGAACACAACTCCATCAACTCCTCAATCAACTCCACCAAACTCAATCACTTGAGTTCTAACTAAAGTCCACCATGCAATAGCTCAACTGACCCATAGGAAAAGCGTATTTCCTTCTGACAGCTGCATGTGCCACATCTGTAGCTCAAACTGAAGTGCTTCAAGAGGATAAGATAATGTTTATAGTCCAAATATTATTAAGAGCTAATAATATTCGACTGTTTCTATTTTTAGCTTGGCAGTTTAAAAATAGACTCCGCCCATATGTCTAAAAATAGAAGTCCATCTATTTTTACCAACATGACCAATCATCCACAAATAGCATCCTGCAACTCATAGACCATGATCCATATGTCTAAAAATAGATGTAGTCTAAAAATAGACTTTGCGCCAAAAATAGCCTGCGGGCTCACTTAGTGAAGGCGACTTCTTTTCACTAAGCTCCATCATCTTGTTGCATTTTCAACACCGAGGAAACTTGACTGGCATGCATGCATGAATTTATCTTCCTGGAATAGCAAGAGGAAACATGAGAAAGGCATCCCATGATTCAGGGAGCTATTTTTAGCAGCTGGGGGTTACATGCAAAGTTGTTTTAGAAGTTTCCCTCCAAGTGTCGCTTTTTCCTAGATTTGTGGCATGCACGTCTTGAGACCAAAATTATTTATTCGACACATCAGAGCTCATTCATTCACATTGATCTTGGAGCTCTGACATCCCACAACACATCCAAGACTCTTCAACACATCCGGCTCAACTATTCACGGGTAAGTGGCCTCAACTTGTCTTTTTCAGCATTTCTGTTGCTTTTTGTGTATTCGCTTATGTGAGTGCTGTTTTCTTGATTTATTTGAACACCTGCTGTCATTTACATATATTCTAGCTTTTCCTAGCTCTGTTTCAATTTTCGTTGCTATCTCACTGCTGTCGCATGCATGAAACTGTTTTGCATGGACGTTCGCCCAACCGGCGAACGACCTCACCCACATGCATCTTGATCTGTTTGCTATATCTTCCATTCATGTTTTGCATGCACTATTTATCACTTCTGCTATCACTTAATGTCGCCATGCATTTCATCAACTTACTTGCTTCTAGTTGCCCGTCGACGAGTCCGGCCAACCTTGGCTCGGTCTCTGCCTTCACCAAGGCTGCATTGCGCAATCTGGAGAAGGAAGGATCACCTTCCTCTCCAGATTTATGCATTATAGCCCAACACTGACCTCATGGACTGAATTGTGCATTTCTAGAGGTCAGTGGCTGCTTGGCCCAAAAATTTGCGCAAAACTGTCCCTGGGCTAGCAGTCTTTCCCAGCTGGAATCACGCATTGCGCAATCCCAGTAGCCAACTGCCCAACTGGATTGCGCATTTTGTAGATCCATCAGCCAGTCCAGCCTCCCAATTAGTCCAGACTGCCTTTTGCACAGTTCTAGAAGCTAGTCACTCAACTTCCCAGTGAAATTTGTGCTATCTTACTCATCAGTTCCCTAGGTATGTGTTGTGTCCTTTCCCGGATTTGCTTTGTTTTCACTGACATATTTCTTGCCATGCATGATGTTTGTTTACAGATCTTTTAGGTTTCAATCTATCGCAATGGCTTCCAAGAGAGTAGGATCCCAGGAGACTGATGGTGTTGCAGTTGGAACAACAGTTGAACAGGTGTCCTCTAGCATGTCGATCTACGAAGATAGAAAGCTGTATCTAGACAAGGATGCTATGAAACAGCTCAAGAAAAGATAGAAAAGATAGATCAACGCCTTAGAATTCAGCCTCTTCGAGGGGGCAACTGTTATAGACATTTTTGTGCCTTACAACATTGAGCATGAAATGTCCATAATCTAAGGGATCCAAAGTCCCTAAACATGTTGTTCCTACCCCTAGAGGAACAAGGCTAACAAACCACAGCAATTCACAAAAGTTCTCCACCAAAGACTGCTAAAAAACAAGTCAATTCAGGATCATTTCAGTGGCTACACTAGCTGTTTGCACTGAATGTCAAAGCCAACACTGGCTACCTGCGCTGAATGTCAAAGGCAACACTGGCTACCTGCGCTGAGCGAGAGTGGACATGTGGCAAGTTCATTTCTCAAGGTGTCAGAACCCAGGAAGCTTCCAAAATGACACTTGCCTCAGGGAATTCGACTGGTGATGAGTAAGAGGTTCCAAATCTCCAAGTGGAAGCAAGAACCTCCAAGTGGAATCAAGAACTGACAGAGGGAGAGGACACTAGTCAGATCTCAAGCTGACTCATCCTCTCTCCAAACATCTATATATGGATCTCTCCTCCATGAGATCTAGAGGCTGGAATTTTGTTATTGCAAAGAATTGCTGTTGGTTTGAGATTGGAATCATTGGGTGCTTAATGCTTTGAAGGGGGTGAAGATAGGAATTCCATTTGCTGGGAAGGAGATGCTGGATTGGAGCCCTCTGGGTTGTATCTCTTCCTGAACCTTGTTATTCATCAATAAAGCTATCTTGGTTTCTCCTATATACTGATGTATTTTTGATGTATGATTGCATTAGTATGTTTAGTTTATTTCTAATCCTGAACTAGTTATGAATATGAATCCATGTCTTGTGTAGTGTTCTCTTCTTGTGATCTTGCAGAAACCTCTTGAAGCTGGGCAAGCGAGAAGGCAAGTAGCTGGGAACTCTCCAAGAGAAGAGAAGCCGGATCGAGGGACAAACGGAAGACACCGGTTAGTCCATCCATCTCTCTCTTCATTCTTAATTCATAAAGGAAGAATACTAGAATAGCTGTCTCTGTTTGTTGCTAAGGCACTGTCACACCTTAGGTGGATAGGATCGTCCTGCATAGGCATTTTTCCCCACAACAAATTGGCGACTCCACTGGGGACCGATCTGTTTAGTCATTTTATTTGTGTTTCTATCATTGTTTGTTTCATAGACTCGACAGCAACAATCGAACTGCATCTGCTATTCCCGGATGCAAAGTAGACAATTGCTGCTTTGATCCAATCACTGGACTTGTCTATGATCTGAACAATGGACTCACAAATGATTTGATGATCCTTTGTGATAGATCTTAGTACTCCCTCAAAGCATCCCTTTGATTACACCTTGCTTGTTGCTTTGATTTGGCCTGAAACAGTGGATTAAATAGCAATCTGTGACCCAGAACCCAGTGAGAAACGAGAGTTTCTCCTTCAACGCAGATCCAGTGAAGGGATTCTGCATTTCAACGCAGGTCCCGTGAAGGCTACCTGCGCTGAATGTCAAAACCCCAGTGTTGAGGTTGCGCTGAACCAGTTTGGCCTTGTGCAGCTGGGGTTCTCTGCTTTGTTTTGCCTTGTTTTGATCTCTGATTTTTGCAGCCTGTAACTAGCATAGGTACCAGTCTGATAACTCCTTTTCTTTGCTTAGATTCCGCCTCCTTTTGTACAAAAAGACTGTGAGTGTTTTTATGTGTTTGTGGCATCATTTGCAATTTTCCTTTGCATGAGTGAAATAATCATCCTGTAGCCCTTGATTCAGATCTGTTGATTGTGATCTTAGAAGAGAGTTCATTGGCTGTTTGCGGTTGATTATACATTTACTTTTTCTTATTGGTTTGAGTTTGTCTCTTTTAAGCGTCGAAAAAAGTATTCATTTCGAAAATCGTTAAGTGTTGTAATCCCTTCTACCCTCGCTGATTTCGAAAAAGTAAACTTGTTTGTATTTGTCATTTAAAAGCAAATTCAAAGTTGTACAAAAAGCTTTTTGTGTAGGCATCAATACTAAGAAAGCGGAAAACAAACACCTGCATTGTGCATTTGCATTTTGATAGTTTGCATGCTTGATTTAGGAAAAGTGCATTAGAGTGTGCTGATTGCTCTTTGAGAAAAGATGGTGTCTTTCTTTTCCCTTAGTAGCTAGGATTTTCAAAGTTGAAAAGATATAAAGCTTGCTTATCATCTTTAGACTGCATTTAGGAATTGTATCATACATCTCGTGGTGAACCTTGAAAGGCAAACTTCTAAAAAGATCAACCTAAAATAAATTGAATGAACTTAACAACGCTTTGCAACATAACGCACAACATAGAGGTCTAGGCTAGAGACGTGTTCCGGCGTCGTAAAGCCTGGTGACTGTCGATCTCGTGGATGGTGGGTGATTCCTCCTGAGGGACGATAGCACCAGTACGGATTGTGCTCCCACGTACCGTCGCGTATATATTGGGAGACCCCTATAGGCATAAAACCTTTATCCTTAGGAAGCCGTGTCGGCCGCCCTACTGATCGCAATGCACTGAACACAGCATTCAGGAAGATCGACCGCCCGTACCCTAAAAAGTATTCTGCGGTTTTGCGAAAAGTTTGGCACACCCTCTGCCTAGAACTCCAGAGCAGTTCCTTTTGGCCTTTTTCAGACTCTATAGCGGAAAAAGTCCATCCGAGCATTTGTCACTTCGGGCTCGTTAAAACATCGAAGGAGACTAGAGTCATCTTTAGCTTTTTCTCGACTCTTTAAAACTGAAAAAGCAAGTTGTGTCTATGCGTCGTTAAAAATTTATTTTAAACGGAACAATCACCCTTATTCCTGCGTTGATCTTTAGGTTGAAAAAATGGAGCACACCAACCAAGGAATTCCCCTTGGTGGAAATCCTAGTCCCTTCTCCTCTTGGGGAGATGTTGGTGCGCCCCATATGGCCACATTGTCGCTTCCAGGACTGACAATTGGCCTGCCGGTCTGGCTCTTTTCAACCAATGTCGTTCAAACCACCACTATTCCTGAACAGTCGAGTCAACAGTTAGACTAGACCAGAGTTGCCCACCAGCCTTCTACTTCATCTAATTCTTCCTCTCCTCCTTCCTCTTCGCTTGACGGAACTGGTAAAATAAAAAACCAAGTTCCTAAGGAGAAGAAGGAAAAGAAGAAGAAAGAGAAGAAGAAGAAGGAGCCAAAAGCGACTGGGGGCAAACAAGTGTCGTCTGACAAAAATCCACACACAACACTGACCAGGCCTAAATCGCCATGTGTCATATGCAAGGGAGACCACTTCCACAGAGATTGTCCCTGCATCCCTCAGATACTAAGGGACTGGTCTCCCCGTTTGCACAATTCGGTAGCGTCAACCTCTGATAGCCATGTTGACTGCTCACCGTCAACTAGTGAAAGTGAAGCCATAGGACAGAGAGGGAAAGCTAGATTTCCCTGCAAACTGTGTGAAGGCGACCATGCCATCCACAGTTGTCCCTTCTTAGACGAGGCTAAAAGAGTTCTGGAAGATCGCCCGATTTTACGAGCGCAACTTCCTCCTGGATATCAAAAACTCCTGCCAAGTCCTTCACTAGTTGAGAACCCGGCTAGCCCGCCCAGGTAGTCAGCCGAAGCACCTATCATTGAAGATGAACCGTCTGGATCCATGCCTGATGAAAGTCAAAAGGTTGAGGCGGCAGTTGACCCAGTTTTGCCTTCAGAGGCTCTATCTTCGAATGATACCATCACAAAGGAGAATAAAGATGACACCGTCCAAATTCTCTTCATCAACACAGACTCCGACGAACAAGGGGGCAATTTGCCCATTCCTTTATCGCAGGAAGGAACTTCGTCAGAGTCATATCCGGTCGTCTATTCGGTCCCACCACCAAGCAACCTAGTTGTCTCGTTCGACTGGAACCAACTAGGCAGACCCCGGTTGCCAGCAAGCATACCATTCAGAATTATCGTTCAAATATACAGAATGGTAATGGCTGGCACTATCATTGATGAGGGGGCATCTGTGAGTATCCTTTCCTCTATTGCTTGGAAAGCGCTTGGTTCGCCAGCGCTTTTTCCTGAAATGAGAAATCTATCAGGCTTTGATAAAGGAACCAGTCGACCTTTAGGGATCCTCCCCAATGTGCCTATCACATTGAAAGGGAAGACCATTCAAATGAACGTGATGGTCGTTCAAGGACACTTGGATTATAACCTACTCCTTGGACGAGACTATATATATTGCATGGGGGCCCTCGTCTCCTCACTCTTTAGAGTAATGTGCTTTCCGCATGAAGGAAGAGTGGTCAAGCTCGTGGACCAACTTTCATTTCCCGGATCACGCATCGCAAATAGTCATATACCATCCCTAAATGGTCTATTCACGCAAGAAGTGTCTCAACCCACGGTCCGTCCTCCTGATGAGCGTGAGTAATCCGGGAGGATATGACTGGAACCCAGGGGGCATGCGTCCTGGTCTGGTTTGGCAGGGAAACTTTGGGTATAGGGTAGGTTTCCGCGGGAGAATATGACTAGTCTGTACCCCGCCCATGCTGGAAGAGGGTTATTCTAGAATAAGATTCTTTTGTCAAAGTTATGTGAGTTGATGGGCATCGTCGCTCACCTTTGTCTATTTCGGTAGACATTGCCGAGGAAGTGTTTTGTTTGAAAGATTAACGAGACAATATTTGGGTAACCTGAAAGAGGTAAGCCTCTCTCGTTAAAACAATTGTTTTGACGGAAAAGAAGTAGAGGTAACCTTGAAATCGTACTTTATACCTGGGGGCATGCAAACCTTTTGGAGTGCAAGCAAAGAGCGGTTATTTATCTGTTTTTTGGGTTAGCCGTTTCCTAACTTGCATAAAGAAAGGATGCGGGGCATAGCTTTGTAAGATGAAGCTCCATAAAAAATAGAATCTTAATGAGACATTCTTATCATATGACTGGGTATTCGAGCAGTTTTAGCACACAGTTCATGCTCGTTAAAAAATAAACGCAAGATCCGAGCAGTTTTAGCGCATAGTTCATGCTCGTTAAAAAATAAACATAAGATCGAGCAAATGTGCGTTTAAGCTCGTTAAAAAATGAACTATCCCGGTAAATAACCACTGTGAATGTAATATCATCAGCCATTAAAGCCTTGGTCGTGTTTGCACCGTCACCTCCACTTTTCCATTGGCAGATCGTTCACCTCCATATAATTGTTTACCCATTTTGAGGAATAGCTGCGAAGAGTGATTTCACCTAGCCATCCTTGTGACACTGCCGTGATTGGAAAATTCCAACCTGTACCTGGAATCAGCTGCTAACCCTGTTTATCACTCGTTCCTGAAAAGACGAGTCTTCTTTAAGCTCTTTTCATCTGACTCATAAAATATGAAAAGATTGCCGAGTTTTGGCCTTCCAGCTCGTTAAAGCGACCGGAAGAGCTATCCCTCCTCTAGATTTTAATCTTTTTGGACCTGAGGGATTATTGCACAAAAAGATCGAGCGCTTGTTTTATTCGGCTCATTAATACTATCGAAAACTCATCCCTTCTGTATTGTTTTATACTTTTTCGGACTTAAGGGATTAGATGACGAAAAAGGACTTTTGGAGTTAACTTTATGTACCTTTTCAAACTCTCTAAAAATGAAAAGGATCGAGTTATCCTTGTCGTTAGACTCGTTAAAATCATTAAATAGCGACAAACTTGTCTTTAGATGAGAACGAGTTTCACTATCGCTAGGCTCGTTAAAACATAGCGATGGGCTTGCCCGAAGGGCAGGTTATAGAACAAGCATATGTTATCCTCCTCAAGCTTGACAAAAATAAAGAGGTACTGGTCAGCAATGACTGGGAAAAAATTGGGAGAAACTAAAGAAAACTTTGATGGTAGCAAGTCGCTCTTGAACATGACACTTTTCCTCCGTACCACAATCGGGTTGGGTTGTTTCATTCACCGGTCACATCCATGGTCTCGCCATACCATCCATATTTGGGGTAATGCTACCGATCCATCGCATCAGTGTCGCCATATGTTCAAGAGAAGTCGTTCAGAAAAGTCAACCGTGTCCCATCCACTGCCATACATTATCCTTCATCCTTTCATGACCGCCACCCTGAATCATATGTCACAGATCGTTTTCACCTCCATTAAAATCATTAGCTCCGTTCCGTGTCACTGATGTGGGATTCATTAAGGCCCTCCTTTGACGGATCGCTTCTTGTCAACATCAACTCATTATCCAAGAAGTTGATCTAGGAACAACCCCTTCAGTACTTTGAAGCTTGCATGCCTCAATGGCAAGTTTCTCACTTCCGGCGACAGGTATACATCAATTACCTTTGACCGAAAGATTTTGCGTGGTGTTCGACGCCAAGTCCTTTATTCACACCATGTGAATTGTACTGCAGTACTTTGAGGGTCATTATCATTATCGGTGATTCCTCTCGCGCTTGTTAACGGTTTACCTCATTGACCGGTAATCAAGCGATGTCTTTCCATGTTTGACTTCAGAACATTTCTCACATGGATCGACTTGTACTTAGAGTGAAGATCGAACGAGTTTGAAGACCCTGGATCTAGTTTCATCCATCTGGGCTGCGATATATATTCAGGAAAGATAAAGACATTGACATGTACATCATTGCAGCAGATAATCATCCTACTCAAAGGATGATAATTTCATCAAAATTATCAGTCTACCATCAGACGATTGTCTGTTCTATGTACAGAAAAATGAATTTATAAAGCTGAGCATGGGAATGCCCGCCTCAGCTAGATCATGAAAGCAGTATGAAAAATAATGTATTGTATTGTATCTTATTACAGGTCTCCTCCCAGCATTGGATGAACTTCAGATCCCCCTGATAAAGCATTTCACCCGATAAACAGCCTCATACTTTAGGGGGCAACTGTTATAGACATTTTTGTGCCTTACAACATTGAGCATGAAATGTCCATAATCTAAGGGATCCAAAGTCCCTAAACATGTTGTTCCTACCCCTAGAGGAACAAGGCTAACAAACCACAACAATTCACAAAAGTTCTCCACCAAAAACTGCTCAAAAACAAGTCAATTCAGGATCATTTCAGTGGCTACGCTAGCTGTTTGCGCTGAATGTCAAAGCCAACACTGGCTACCTGCGTTGAATGTCAAAGGCAACACTGGCTACCTGCGCTGAGCAAGAGTGGACATGTGGCAAGTTCATTTCTCAAGGTGTCAGAACCCAGGAAGCTTCCAAAATGACACTTGCCTCAGGGAATTCGACTGGTGATGAGTAAGAGGTTCCAAATCTCCAAGTGGAAGCAAGAACCTCCAAGTGGAATCAAGAACTGACAGAGGGAGAGGACACTAGTCAGATCTCAAGCTGACTCATCCTCTCTCCAAACATCTATATATGGATCTCTCCTCCATGAGATCTAGAGGCTGGAATTTTGTTATTGCAAAGAATTGCTGTTGGTTTGAGATTGGAATCATTGGGTGCTTAATGCTTTGAAGGGGGTGAAGATAGGAATTCCATTTGCTGGGAAGGAGATGCTGGATTGGAGCCCTCTGGGTTGTATCTCTTCCTGAACCTTGTTATTCATCAATAAAGCTATCTTGGTTTCTCCTATATACTGATGTATTTTTGATGTATGATTGCATTAGTATGTTTAGTTTATTTCTAATCCTAAACTAGTTATGAATATGAATCCATGTCTTGTGTAGTGTTCTCTTCTTGTGATCTTGCAGAAACCTCTTGAAGCTGGGCGAGCGAGAAGGCAAGTAGCTGGGAACTCTCCAAGAGAAGAGAAGCCGGATTGAGGGACAAACGGAAGACACCGTTTAGTCCATCCATCTCTCTCTTCATTCTTAATTCATAAAGGAAGAATACTAGAATAGCTGTCTCTGTTTGTTGCTAAGGCACTGTCACACCTTAGGTGGATAGGATCGTCCTGCATAGGCATTTTTCCCCACAATAGCAACCTCCTTTACATTACATAAATGAACAATTCTTGGATGATACAAATGACAAAACCTCCTTTCTATATATAGGAGTCTAAGGAGTCACAATATAATCCAGCTGACCTAACAATAATAATATAAAGCCACAAAAATAACAATAGAGGGATTCTATGGGGCACAAAAATAACAATATGGGGGTAATAGGGGCACAACAATATAAATAATGGGTATAACTACAATAGTAATGGGGTAATCACTAGTATTATAGGGACCCAACATGCCCCTCTCCTTCAAAAAAGTGTTGTCCTCAACGCTTGAGTAGTTCTGGATACTTCTGCATAAAATTCTCATCCTCCCATGTGGAATCTTCAGCGGATAAGTTCTTCCACTTGATAAGATACTCTGAAATTGATCGATTTCGTAGCTGTCGAGTTCTTGTTTCTGTGACTGCTTCCGGTTCCAATATAATTTTTCCTTCCTCGTCAAGTTCTGGCAATATTGTTTGAATTGGGAGCTTGTCACCTATAACCTTCTTTAAACATGAAACATGGAAAACTGGGTGCAATCGAGAAGCTGCAGGAAGCTCCAATTTGTATGCCATAGTACCAATCTTTTGCAACACCTTGTACGGACCATAATACTTTGGTGATAATTTATTATCCTTCTTAGCTTGCTTTAGGGACATTTGCTTATATGGTTGTAGCCGTAGGAATACCCAATCACCTACATCAAAACTTCTTTCACTGCGATGTTGATCTGCCTGTTGTTTCATTCTATTTTGTGCCAACACGAGGTTATCCTTTAAGAGTTGGAGGACTTGTTGTTGATGTTCGATGTGATGTTCCACTGCCTGAACCTTAGAATTTTCTCTTAAATATGATGTGATGGATGGTGGTTGATACCCATAAAGTGCCATAAATGGGGTCATTTTTGTTGCTGTATGGAAGGAAGTGTTATACCACCATTCAGCCAGAGGCAACCATTTGACCCATTGTGTCTGTTTATCAGATACAAAGCAACGAAGATATCCTTCCAAACATTTGTTTACTATCTCAGTTTGCCCATCAGATTGAGGATGATAAGATGAGCTATGAGCTAACTGAGTACCAAGACAAGAAAATAATTCTGTCCAAAAATTTCCAGTGAAAATGGGATCTCTGTCACTTACAATAATCTTTGGGTTTCCATGTAGCTTTTGAACTGTTTCCATAAATGCAGTAGAAACTGTACTGGCTTTAAATGGATGTGATAATGCACAAAAGTGTGCATACTTGGTAAGTCTGTCAACTACCACCATGATGACACTCTTTCCCTCAGACTTGGGTAAACCTGTGATAAAATCCATTGAAACCTCCTCCCAACGTTGGCTTGGAATGGATAAAGGTTGTAATAGACCCGGTGTCTTAATTGTTTCAACTTTATTTTGCTGGCAAACCAAACATTCTGCCACAAACTTTTGAATATCTGATTTAAGGCCATCCCAAAAAAATTCCTTCTTAACCCTGTGGTAAGTTTTTAAAAATCCTGAGTGCCCTCCTAAGGGAGAAGTGTGCAATTCCATAAGAATCTTTTGTTTTAGCTGGGAATTCTTACAGAGGTATAAGCGATCTTTGTACCATAACGAATCATTTTGCCAGCTAAATGTATCAGAAGTACTGGAATCTTGTTGTAGCTTTCGAATAAGTGCCCACACTTCTTCGTCATTCTTCCATTCCTCCCTTGCTTCGTTTATCCAATCTGGTTGGATAATAGAAATGGCACACAACAATGCTTCCACATCCTCATCCTTTCTTGAGAGTGCATCTGCCACCACATTTTGCTTCCCTTTTTTGTAGATGATTTCAAAGTCATAACCCAACATCTTTGTGACCCACTTTTGTTGCTCTTCAGAGGATAATCTTTGTTCTAAAAAGTATTTAAGGCTATCATGATCCGTTTTTACCTTGAAGTGTCTTCCCATTAGGTAGGGTCGCCATTTCTTAAGTGCATGGAGTATTGCCAACATTTCCTTCTCATAAATAGCTTTGCTTAAAAACTTTCCCTTGATTGGACGACTTTCAAAAGCAATGGGTCTTTCATCTTGCATTAGAACAACACCAATTCCATTTCCTGAAGCATCACATTCCACAATAAAGGTTTTTGTGAAGTCCGGTGTAGCTAAGACCGGTGCTTGGCACATTGCCTCTTTAAGATGTTCAAAGGCCTTTGTTGCTTCCGGAGTCCATGAAAATGAATCTTTCTTCAATAATGTTGTTAGAGGTGCTGCTATTCTCCCATAATTCTTAACAAACTTGCGATAATACCCTGTCAACCCAAGAAATCCTCGCAGATGCTTTATGGATGTGGGGATTTTCCATTCCTTAATGGCTTTAATTTTGCTAGGGTCTACCTTAACTCCTTCATGAGATACAATATGACCCAAATATTCCACCTCCTGGACTCCAAAGAAACATTTGGATCTTTTTGCATATAATTGTTTCTCCTCCAATAGTTGTAGCACCCTGTCAACATGTTCAACATGATCCTTCCAAGACTTGCTGTAGATTAGTATATCATCAAAAAATACTAACACAAATTTTCTAAGGAATGGTTTGAAAATTGAATTCATCAAACCTTGAAATGTTGAAGGTGCATTGGTAAGGCCAAAAGGCATGACCAAAAATTCATAATGACCCTCATGAGTTCTAAATGCCGTTTTCGGAATGTCTTCAATCTTCATTCTGATTTGATGATATCCCGAACGAAGATCCAACTTGGTGAAGTAAATTGATCCATGCAATTCATCCAGTAATTCATCAATGACAGGAATGGGGAACTTATCTTTAATAGTGAGCTTGTTGAGCTCCCTATAATCCGGACACATGCGCCATGATCCATCCTTCTTGTGCACCAATACTACTGGAGCTGAGAAAGAACTTTGACTCGGTTGAATTATACCAGCCTCTAGCATTTCTGCAACCATACGTTCAATTTCACTTTTTTGGACATAGGGATATCTGTACGGCCTGATGTTTGGAGGAACACTTCCTGGAATCAGATGAATAGCATGATCATGATCACGCATAGGTGGGAGACCTTTGGGAGTCTCAAATACCTTGGAATGATTGTCCAGGACTTTTTGGAGATCTGGAGAAATAGATGATTCCAATGTGGAAACATCTAGCGAACATAATTGTGCAATTACACCTCTTTGCTCCTTTTTTAGAAGCTTTGTCATTCCATTAGAGCTGATTATCTTTCCTGGTTTCCCTGCAATACCCCTTAATTCAACTTCCTTTCCTTCCGTAGAAAATTTGATGAAAAGTTCTTGAAAATTAAAAGCTATTGTACCCAAGGATTGTAGCCATTGGACTCCTAGTACAACATCAACACCTCCCATTGGAATGGAAAGCATTGGGCTAGTCAATACATATTCTCCCATGGATAGCTTGATATTATGGCACTTTCCAGAGAAATTTATTGTTCCTCCATTTGCAATCATCACTTGACACTCTGGTGCTGGATATAGGAAGCAATTCAATTCTTTTGCTACCCTACAATGAATAAAATTGTGGGTGCTTCCTGAATCAATCAACACTATTACCTTTTTCTTCTTGATTTGTCCTTCTATCTTGATGGTTTGAGGAGTGGTAATTCCCGCCAATGCATTACAAGATATGGTCGGATTTATTTGTTCTTCATCTAGGCTTTGTTCCTGGAGTATATCTTCTTCTTTTGACCTTTCTTGCTCCTTTTCTTCTTCCTCTTCACAATCTATGTAGAATAATTTCTTCTCAGCACACTTATGACCTTTAGTGTATTTGCTATCACAACTGTAACAAAGCCCTTTTGCTCTTTTTTCTTCCAATTTTTGTGGTGTCAACCTTATAGGTTGTGGAAGACTAGGGGCAACAACACTTCCGTCTTTATAGTTGTGAGTGGTATGCTTCCTGGTTGCCATAATTTTGCTTTCCATTTTTCTTGCTAACCTGAATGCCTTCTCTAATGAATCAGGTTCCCAAAGGCGAACATCATGTTGGATATTATCCTTTAAAGACCCTATGAACACATCAATCCTATGCTCCTCTGGAATATCTTTTACCCTTATGTTCAATTTTTGGAACTCCTCAATGTGCTCCATTATTGAACCCTTTTGTTTGAGACTTATCAATTGGCTAAAAAAAGTGTTGCTTTTTGTATCTTCATAATGTGCTATCAATTCTTCCGTAAAAATTGCCCAAGTGATAAATTGTTTACGAGAGCAAAGCCATTGATACCATACAAACTGATTTGGTTCCAAATATACAGTTGCCATACGTACCTTTTGTGCGTTTTGCACATTATTGAGATCGAAGAATTGCTCCATCTGTAATATCCATGTGGCGGGATCCTTGCCATCAAACTTCCTCATATCGATTTTTGGAATATGGTGATTCTTCGATCCAACATTAGAGTCTATGGAATCATGATTAACATTTCTTTTGTTCTCATCATGAGTTTCCTTTACTACCTTTTCACCATTAGTGACCCTTTCTTGTAGCAACTTCTTCAATTCTTCCATGTCTGTCTTCAAATCTATCTTCAAATCTGCGATGTCTCTCTTCAAATATGTCTTTGAATCATCCATCTTAGCTTCCATGCCCTTTATCTTAGATTCCACGCCACTTATCTTAGCTTCTGTTAGCTTTTGTGAGCGTGACATTTGTTGCACTTGTTCTTGTAATTTTGATATATCATGTAGCATTTCTTCCTCTTCTTCATGAGTCATGCTAGAGCTTTCAGGTTCCTTACTAGGTGTTTGCATTTTCTTTCCTCGGGGCATCAGTTACCGATAATAATGCTTTACTATGCCCTTTGAATTCCGTTAAACCAAGCTTACACAAAAATTTTAAAAAAAACTACACACCTTTTTTCACTTTATAGAAGCCTGATATTGAATCTGATGTATCTCTGTAATTTCAGATCATCTAGTTCTGAAATTGCTACCTGTAGTAGCCTTCTGCGTCCTCTTTCCAATGCCACAAGTCTGAGCCAAATTGGATTCTCCAAGGAAGATTTATGTGAAATCTCCCACAGTGACTTGCTTTTAGACTAGTTCAGTAGAGCGAACTTGTACGATGTGCCACGAGTCACTGTTTCAACCTTTGAATCTGAAACACACATACAAGAAACTATAGTCCGTCCTCTTTCTTTAACTTCTTACGAAATTTCAATCCGATCCCCAGAGAGAAAGTTATGACGATTTTCCCCAGGTCACCTGTTTTGAATGTAATTCAGGAGTCTGCAAAAAGACCAACTTCCTCAGATCATATCTCCGCAAATATCGCTCGAAAAGCTCTGAAATTCGGACCCAAGGTTCAACGTGATTTCTTCTCAAATGGGTTTTTTTTTTCGACTTCTGAAACGTCACAAAAAAAAGTTATAGCGAAAATTCCACGATGACCTGTTTGGAGCAGCGAAACCCTAAAATTCAAAGTTCTGATACCAAATGTTATGAAACCAGCTCAAGAAAAGATAGAAAAGATAGATCAACGCCTTAGAATTCAGCCTCTTCGAGGGGGCAACCTCCTTTACATTACATAAATGAACAATTCTTGGATGATACAAATGACAAAACCTCCTTTCTATATATAGGAGTCTAAGGAGCCACAATATAATCCAACCGACCTAACAATAATAATATAAAGCCACAAAAATAACAATAGAGGGATTCTATGGGGCACAAAAATAACAATATGGGGGTAATAGGGGCACAACAATATAAATAAGGGGTATAACTACAATAGTAATGGGGTAATTACTAGTATTATAGGGACCCAACAAAGGACATCAAACTGAAGTGGGAAGATGTGAATGAAACATTCACAGGTACTTTTGGGGAAGAGCTTGAATACCGTTAGGTGTATATGAACATTCATAAGTCCGACCTATACCAGATTGCATGTAGATACCCCGTGTTCCCATGTGCGGATATGATTCACTGGATCGTCTCTCACACTGACCCCGAGACGATGACCTTGAGCAGTGTCAGTGGGACGAAGCTTGCAACCTTCTGGGCATGAGACTACGATGAGATGTATCAGATGGACGAGCCCATGACTGTCATGACCCCTCCGTTTAGCTTGCCCAACAGCAGAGGCCACTCCAGAGATATTCTGAAGGATTGGGTAAAGGAGCCAGCTCGTTTCAAGATGACCCCTAATCGGATCTATAAGACGAAGATATTGAGGAAGGCATATCAATACTTGGTCATATTCGCATGTCGACTGAGTGTCCAAGCGAGCACTAAGACCTTCCCTCAGAGTTGGGTGGTCGCGCTGGACCAACTGGCTAGAGAAGGAAGACCATGCAACTGGTCCGACATATTGGCTCATCAGCTGAAGGAGCAAGTCATGAAGGCTCGACAGTTGCTCGAAGGCATGCATGCAGAGATTTACATGTACACCTACATTCTAGATGCAGTCTGTGCCCGACATGAGTTCCCGGGCTTAGAGTGGGCATGGTCACTGACGGAGACTATTGTGAGCACATATTTCAAGCTATTCTCCGAGTGTAGCTTCAGAGGAGTGATCAAACGGCTGTCCGACCATCTTGTCACTCCAGTGTATAGGTTGATATTCGAACAAGATCCACCATGCATCTTAGAAGAAGTGATGAAGGCATTGTTAGGAATTGCGGATTGGTATGCCTCACCGGACAGCACGTTCATCAAAGTGTTCAGTGCGGAGAAGCCTCCGCATGTTCTGCCAAAGTTTGCTTTGGATGTGCTTGTCATGCAGGAAGTAGCGTATCATATCTCAATAGGATTAACAGCTAGGTTGCAATGGAAGAAGAAGGCACCTTGGCAGACTCTTCCATTACGGATTGGGTTATACGAGATCCAGAGCATCAAGCAAGCGGATGTCGAAGTTGAAAAGATGAAGAAGTACCCGTTCGAGCTCCGAAGCTTCAACCCGTATGACCCACATTACATTGTGAAGGATCATTGCATGAGAGTTCAGTTAAATTGGATCCATGGGGAATTTCATTGGGTTGAGGAAGAATCATGGAGGTATTGCTACAATTACTCCAGACCCAATGAATAGGTAGGATTTGCCGTAGAGTGGTTAGCACGACAGCATGAAGCAACACCATGGAGAACACCAGCAGTAGCAACAACAGCAGAGGTAGCAAAGACAAACATACCTGTGCACGACAAAGGGAAGAGAAAGATTGTCGACCACATGGAGGAGGAACAAAGCTGCAAGTTTCGAGCAGATCCACTTGTAGAACAAGCAACTATGGCTATTCAACATAAGAGGCAGCAACGCGAAAAGTGAATCGCATGAAGGCAGAGAGATAAGAAGAGAATGGAAGAAGCAGAGAAGGAGTTGCATGAGCTGAGGGAGCAACTTCGGAAAGAACAAGAGCTGCACCAATAGAAGAAGGAAGCGCAACAACAACAGATTCAGCAAGGGGCACAATACGTGCAGACAGACGAAGCAACGTGCATACAAGTAGTTGATTCTTCTGAACAAATGGCATTAGGTGAATAGGGTGAGCCCTCATAGGGGAAAGAATTTTCTCATAAGATAGAACAGGCTTTCGAACAGTTGGATGCAGACATGGAGCAACCGAATTGGAACAGGACACTGACCTCATGCCTCACCACAAAGAGGTCGACTCGCCCACTGCAATGCATCTAGATGATGAGAAAGTCTCGAATGACCAAGGATGCACTGAGATCCTTGGTGGTCAGCTGGAAGCAGAGATGCGTGACAACTCCTTTGATGAATCTCAATATAGAGTTGTGCACCCTGATAGAGTACCAACCATGGAGGATCGAACATCCCCTGTGCAAGTTGAAGAATAACTGATCGTGACCGATGTGCACAAGGACCCCGCTGCTTTGGCCGATGCAACTAGAGTGTATGCTGAATCCACTAGCTCCAGCGTTTGCTTCCTCATAGCTGAGAATGAGCAAATGGCGAAGGAACTACAACTGGCCAAGAAAGGAGAAGACTTGGTGACATTGTCTACCCGAGCTGAACTGAAGAAGGCAATAATGGAGGAAGTGTTGTCCTTGGACACAACTATGCAAGCATTGTACTCCAAGTTCGGTACCGTGTATCAAGCAGTCATTCATCTTCATGGATGGAAACATCCAAGTGTGAGAAGAGCTCGCATCTTTAAGAACATACATGTTTCCGTTGATAGCATGCGATCATGGAAGATGAAGTATAAAGGAGCCCCGCTTCATTTTCCAAAGGTGGTAAAGGCCAATTTGGTTGAGCTGCAAGCGCATATCTGGAGTCAGATCCAGAACTATGAGGACCTACCGCAACTCATGACTGGCATATAGGCTTCCTATGCATGAGTATTCAAGAGAATGGAGGTTGTTCTGCACACATATGCGATTCCATCACTTGGGACTCTCACCCAAGCGAAGACCAAGAAGCAGGTCCAATAGGAGCTTGACTTGTACTTTGATGAGTTGATGTGCATCGCCACTAGTCCAAACTTGCCTATCAGTGCAAACATCATGCGCAAGTATGTTGCTGGTTCGGCCACATTGAGGATAATGATGCGCATGCTTTTAGATGAGTTGGACAGAGGAGCCCAAGTAGTGTACTCGGATGCCATGGAGGCAAGGTTTAGGTTCCAGACGGATGTCACAGCGGAACACACAGACACTATCAGAGACTACCAATCTTGGCACCAATATGTTACTGTTGATCAGCATGAGGATGTCGAGCAGTTGGACTTCTATAGTTGTCTAAGTCAGAGTGGTGTATATTTTGGCTTTTTCAAGCCATTGTTCACATTGGTACATGTGCATTGTAATGTTGAGTCATGTCAAGTGTAAGTCAAGTCTCAAGAGTGAATGTAACAGTCATAGAGTAGGTGAAGAGTCATGAGGGTAGTTGAACGGTCACAAAGGGGAATGTCAAGGGTCACCCCACCCTTTGCTATAAATAGTCCCTCATAACTCATTGTATAGGATTTTGGTCAGCCAAGCTTCTACTAAGACTGTCTTGAAGAAGGCTTGGACAATATTGTAACCCGCCTTGGCTTCTCCACTGAACAGAGCTAGTACATCTCTTTGGAGGAGCAGGCGGATGGAGCTGTAACATTCCATTGATGGGGCTAGCAGGTTTACATGGTGTATTGTATGATTGTGACTTACACTTCTTTAATAATAAGAGCCAACACATTTTCATGCAGATGTTGTTATTGTACTTGGACTGTTCCGGTTGCCTTAATGATATATGTTGTTTAACTTACGTACTTGTATATGAATTGATTTCTATGGAATTATATGAATCTTGTTGTTAATGTGTTGCTTATGTTGTTAATTCTATCACCATCCATGTCGACTGCTCTGCTGGACACCAGACAAACCTTTCTCATGAACCTTGTTATATCAACCATCACACTCATCTCAGACTGATCCGTGAGTGCTGTTCGTGTTATCTTACCTTGTATGTTGTGACTGCCGCATCCGTGTCGACTGCTCTGCCAGAAGCTGTGCATGTCCTTTGTGTTGTGTGTTCCTAGCCGAGTTGGGACTGATCCCTTTCAACCTGGAACTCACCTTCACCTTCCTCTCCCTTTGAAGTGTTGGAACCTCTCATACTCATTCCTTGACTCACTGCATTAGTCACACCCTTGCTATTGATAGAGTTATCTTACTTGCCTCTGTGCGACATCGTGGTCAAGGCATTACCTTACGACCCATTGCTGGGACTCCTACACCAAATGGTCTGAGGTATAATTGGGAATTCTTACCGAGGAGATTCCCTTGACATGTTGGCGGGTCTAGCACCATCAACACAGATAAAAGCTCCTCATCTACATGTAGCTCAAGCTCCCTCTCAAGGGAAACTCACATGGACTTCTCCTCATCAAATCTAACATCCCTGTGAACCACTGTCATCCTGCTGGTTGACAAGTACACCTGATAGTTGTGAGGTGTATGAGTGTACCACATAAACATTCCCAACTCTTCTATCAACTCAAGCTTCTTCCGTGCATCTTTAGTCACATGGAAATATACTGATGACCCAAAAATCATGAAGTGACCAACATCTGGCCTCTCATCGGAATAAGCCTCCTCTTGTGTCTTCATATCAAGTATCCGATGTGGGCTACGGTTTTGAACGTAAACCATTGTGTTTCATGCCTCAACATACAAGTGTAGTGGTAGGCCCTGATCATGCAACATCGCCCTCGCTACCCCTACTATGCTTCTATTCTTCTTCTTAGCCACCCCATTCTGCTGAGGGTTATGGGGTGCCGCCAAATCCCGTTTAATCCCTTCTATTGCATAGAAGTTCTTAAACTCATTTGGGAAATACCCATCACCGTTATCACTCCATAGAGATTTAAGCTTCTCGCCCGAATCTTTCTCCACCAATGGTTTAAACTCACAAAACTTTGTGAAAGTTTGATCCTTTTTCTGCATGAAAAATATCCATCATTTACGGGAATAGTCATCAACAAATATAACATAATACCTATGTTTTTCCATGGATTCTGTCGAGAATGGTCCACACACATCTAAATGGACTCGCTCTAGAATAGCCTCTGCTTGTCTGTCTCTGTTGTGAAAGGAAGACTTGGGGTATTTTCCCAAAGTACACCCCTTGCATGTATCAACTTACTGAAGCATACCTTTGGGAAGACCAGTAGAGATCTGCTGCAATATCTTCAAAGCCCCATGATTCAAGTGGCCCAATCGCCTGTGCCACAACTCGCCAACGTCTCAGATTTGCACCCTTTCTGCTTTTTTTCTCAAATCAACACACTCCTCTACCTCTAGCTTATAGAGATTCTTCACTCGAATCCCTATCTTCTTTACTTGACCTGTGGCTATGTGTCGAAGGAACACATTTCCTTTCGAGAAGATCACATCACATCCTCTATCCTCAAGCATGGCAACGGATACCAAGTTCTTCTTTAGCCCGGGCACATACATAACATTCTTCAAGGTGAGTGGAGCCCCATGCTCCCTTTGAAAATTAATCGTGCCCAATCCAGTAACACTATACTTCCCGTCATCACCCATCTCAATATGCATCTAGAGATCTTTCTCCTCCAGGTCACTGAATAACTCTTTGTCGCCAGTCATGTGGAATGAAGATCCACTGTCTAAGTACCATACACTTCCCATCATTGATGACACCATGCATGAAATGAGGGAAAAGTCCAATTCTAATTGAGAGGCCAAAGCCTCACCCACCGCTCCTCCTAAGGACTTCTTCTTGGACTTCTTGAGTGGACAATTTGTAGCAAAATGGCCTAGCTCATGACAATGAAATCACTTAACTTTCATCATGTATTTCTTCTTACCTCCATGATAAGAATCCGATTTGGAATGGGAAGCTTTCCCTTTCCCCTTCTTCACCTTAATCGCTAAGGCACAATTCTCTTCATCATCAGTATTTGATGAAGAGCCATCCCTGGTGTTTCTCCTGATCTCCTCCTGCATCAAATCTGACCACAGTCGTTCCCAATCTGACAGCTTCTCCTGACCATTGACAGAACCTTGATAAATATGCCAACTCTTTGGGAGTCCTAGAAGAGAAAGACTCACCTTATTTGTAGAATTTTGTAGATTTTTTCCACAAATTAGCTAGCTCTGATACCATGTAGAAATTTTTCTACAAATCAGCTAGCTTTGATACCATGTACAAATTTCCCACCTGTAGATCACATGGTAATGCAATGTACTAAAGAAAAACACTTGATCTATTTCTACAAACAATTTAGCGGAAGCTCAATCGAATTGGGCAAGATGAATAAGAACACATATAACTAATATGGAGAAATCAAACACACATAACACAGAAGATATAACCAGGGGAAATCACCAGCCTAAAACCCCATCTCTGTATTAGCATACAAGTTGAAATATGTCCGGATTACACAAAGCCTTAGCTTGGAAGCTATCCAGCTCTCAGTACAATCCCTCTGCTGCTCATAGACAGTCAAAGGTTTCTCAGAAACCTTCTCCTCTGCCCTCCTATTTCTATGCACAGTTTTTCCTGGGTCCTCCAGCTGCAACCCATGTGATTCTCACCTCACACACAACAATCACCTCTGAAATAACTACACAAACTTGAAGGAGATAAATCCTCATCATGGATGAGCTTCCTTTATAGGAAAAATATTCATCCAACTGATAGTACACTGTCCCACATCTGATCTCAACTGGGTCTCTGACAGAACTGACATGCATCAATTATCCATGAGTGAATACACAGTTATTTGAAAATAATAGTTGTCACATGCATGCAAGCATCAACAAACTATATCTCATTAATTTAACAACTTGTTAAATTAATCTAACTGAACTTGACTAAGTTAAACTAAGTCAACTGATCCTCTCAATATAGAACTCATCCTTAATTCCTCAATCAGTGGAGAAAATCAAGGACACATTCCCCAATCAGTGGAGAAATAATTGCATGTTCTCACAAAGACTTCAAGTTTGCTTTTCCTTAACTAATTAACTCATGGAGAATTAATTAATTAATATTCCAAACTGCTGGTAAGACCAAATTCGAATTTACTTCCTATAGATAGACCAGGGACTGCTATAAATAGGAAGGGACCCAGAAATGTTATTTTTAGTAGTTTCACCTCTCACCCAAGATGGCCAAAATGCTCATTGGCCAAACTGCTATTTTTAGAAGTGCTATTTTTAGCAGTTCTATTTTTAGCACTTCCTAAATTTAGCATTTCTTGTTGCACACTTTTCAACACTATCATCCTCGACAACATTGATTCCAACACTTCCAAGTCCATCATGACATTGAGTCAACTTGGTCAAATATTTTGGAATAGTCACGCATTTCTCCATTTTCATTTTTCAAAGTTTGTCCTTCAGTGCCAATTTCCTTTGGTCACTGCTGTTCTGATACAATTCCCTCAATGCTTTCAACATAGCATACGAAGTTTCATTTACATGGAGACTTGAGACAATGTGGTCTCAAACGCCCTCAAGGATTATCCGCCTCGCCTTCGCCACACCTTCCATTCGACCAAATTCTGTGCATTTGATGCTGCTAGCTTAGGAATTTCTTGATCAACGAATTCCTTCAAGCCATTATCCTCTAGCACAACCTCCATTCTATCCCTCTAGGCTATAAAATTCGACTTGCCTTCCAAGACATACTCAAGCCACAAACCGTAGAAAGCCATCTGCCGATCTTGAAGTATGTATAGCAAATTCGAATTTCACTTGTAACCCAAAACTCAAAACTTAGAAATATCCTCTAGTATACTGTTCTCAGCTCCGATACCATGTAGAAAATCCTATAGATTCATACGCTCATGCATTGTACTAAAGCACAGGACAAGAATCTACTTCTACTTGCAACCAACGAAATCCAATAGATCGATGAAAACAATATGAACAAGAAGAAGATAAATATTTGGCACATAACACAAGATGTATATGGGGAAAGCCACTACTCAAAACCCCGCTATCTGTATTTCATATATTATAAATATGAGTGAATATACAAAGCTTGTTCTCACTAGAACAATTCCACACAAGTATGCTCAACTCTCTCAGCTCACAAGCTAGCTCTTGGCCAACACTTAACCAATTTTGCAGCTCTCCAAGCCCCTAATCTCTTTCACAATTCATAGGATGAATACCCCGTATTGAAAGGGAATTCATGCTTCCAAAACTACACAATCCAAACATAGGATTAATCTCTGATGCATGCATGATATTTACACTCTAGTAAATAATACAACTAATATTACACTGTCCCTGCACTATAGTCTTAACTGGGTCTTTCTCAGAATCGACATGCATGAGTTTCTAATGAGGGAATCTTTAGTTAACTAGAGTGACACTTGTGGATGCACTAGTGCACCAACTGTCTGTTAAATCTCTATTAGTTCCTCAAACAGTTTGGAACTAATTTAACTGAACATAACTCAGTAAACGAAGTGATCTAATTTCCAACTCAATTTAAACTCATACTGGACCCCTAAAATTTAGATAGAACATATACATGACTACATAAAGACTTCCAACTCAAAATTCCTAAGCTAATTAAGATAATTAAACTTAATTAACTATTTACAAGTTGCTATGAGAATATAATTCAATTTTAATTCTTAGTTTAATTCAAGGTCAAATTAAGTTGGAATTTCTTGTTGCCATTTCTCAATAGATTTTTAATTAGCAATCACTACATGCACAACTCTACTCCAAGCCTACAAACTTGACTTAGCTGATCTAACAAGGAGACAAATCCATGTAACACAAGTTAACTTCCATCCAAGTCATCCTGTTGACGTGGAAAATTGAATTACTCAATTTCGCTAAGGCACAAGTCAAATTGGGACTTTCTTGCTACAATTTCTAACACTCCCTCTTAGCAAGAAAGGGATTTTTCACCACCCCTATCATTCACCCATGGAATTTGAATTTTCCTCTAGACAATGAATTTGTCAAGATATATGCATCCTTCTCCTCGGTTGGAATGTACTATAGCATCATGATTCTCCTTTGCACACAATCATGCAAGTGATGGTACTTGATATCAATGTGCTTGGACATGTAATGAAATACTAGATTCTCATAGAGTTTAATACAACTTTGATTATCACAATAAATCACTATGGGATCCATCTCCTCACTGATAATAACCACAATTATTTTACTCATCCATATGGCCTCAGATGCTGCTTGAATTGCAACCATGTATTTATCCTCTGTTGAGCTGAGTGCCACAGACCTTTGTTTCTTGCTATACCAGGAAATAACTGTAGACCCAACACTGAAGATATCACTTGAAGTACTTTTCTTGTATGATGGACTCCCTGCCCAATATGCATCTATGAATCCTTGGAGCTTCATTCCCTTTGTCCTCCTGTACCATAACCCATTCTCAGTTGTTCCTATGAGGTATCTTAACACATGCTTTGCTGCCTTCCAGTACATTTTGGTAGGCTTCAACATGGTTTGACTTAACTAATTAACCACATAGTATATGTCGGGTCTTGTTTTCATCATATACATCAAGGATCCACAAGCTTCCTGTAGATGGTAGCAGGTACTGCCTCTCCTGAAGAGGCATCCTCCTTCCTCCAATTTATAGCTAGAGGAGTGTCCATAGGATTGTAGTTCTCCATTTAAAATATCTGAATTATTTCAGAGGAATACTTCCCCTGACTCACAAACAACTCACCATCACCTTTCCATACTTCGAGCCCAAGGAAGTAATGCATCAAGCCCATGTATTTCATCTTGATTTCTGTTGTAAGGTCCTCCTTGCAAGAGTGGATTAACTGCTCATCCCCTGTAAGCATCAAGTCATCAACATACAATACCAAGATAAGGAACTTTCCATCTACCACAATGTGATAGAGATTGGCATCTGCTTCACTCTTTGTGAAGCTTGATCCACTGAGATATGTGTCAATTTGAGTGTACCATGCTCAGGGCATCTACTTGAGACCATACAGGGCTCTCTTGAGTCTACACACATGTGTCTCCCTATGATAAGTCTTAAATAACTTTGGCTGCTCTATTTAAATTTCTTCCTCAACAACACCATTGAGCGGGGGTACGGGCGGGCGAGGCACCCCTGCCCATGCCTGCGGCCCAAGGGCCCTAGGCACCTAGTGTTGATTCTAGGAATCGACCCTAAGTGCCCAGGGGTGATTCCTAGAATCGACCTTGAGCACCCAAAGTCTCTGCTCGCCTGCCGTGCCCAGGCCCACAACTAAGGGCCCCTATGCGCCGAGGGTCAATTCCAGGAATTGCACCTAGGCGCCTAGGGCCCTTGGGCCATGAGCCTGGGCGGGGGAGTGTGAGGCGTCCCTGCCCAGGCCTGTGGCGCGCAGTGTTGATTCCCAGAATCGACCCTGGGAGCCCAAGGCCCCTAGGCATCCAGGGATAGGGTTGATTCCAGGAATCGCCAAGTGTCGATTATGAGAATCGGTTAGGGTCAATTCCTAGAATCGCCCATGGGCGCCTAGGATATTTCCTAGAGTCGATTCCGAGAATTGGTCAGGGTATTGCCCAGGGTTGATTTTAGGTATCACCTAGGGTATCGATTTCCGGGAATCACCTAGGGTCAATATTGGGAATCGCCCAGGGTCGATTTGGGAATCGCTCAGGGTCAATTCCAGGAATTGCCCAGGATCACCTAGGGTCAATTCTTGGTATCACCCAAGTTCGATTTTGGGAATCGCTCCCAAATGCCCAGGGTATCGCTAAGGGTTGATTATGGGAATCACCCAGGGTCAATTTTGGGAATTGCCCAAGGTTGATTCAGGGTATTGATTCCGGGAATGGCCCTGGGTCGATTTCGAGAATTTCCTAGGGTCGATTCAGGGAATCATCGAGGGTCGATTCCGGGTATTGCCTGGGTCAATTTCAGGAATCGCCCTTGGGTGCCCAGGGCCATGGTCGATTTCGTGAATCGCTAGGGTCGATTCCATGGATTGCCCAAGGTAGATTCCGGGAATCGCCTAGGGTCGATTCCGAGAATCACCCAAGGTCAATTCCGAGAAGTACCGAGGGTCGATTCTAGGCCTAGGTCCAGGGTTGATTTCGGGAATATCCTATGGTCGATTCTGGGAATCGCCCAAGGTAGATTCTGGGAATCGCTAGGGTCGAGGGTATATTTTGGGAATTTCCTAAGGCCAGGGTCAATTTCAGGAATCACCCTTGGTTAATTCCGGGTATCGCGCAGGGTATCGATTTCGAGTATTGCCCAGGGTATCGATTCCAGGAGTAGCCGAAGGTTGATTCCATGAATCGCCCAGGGTCGATTCTAGGAATCACCTAGGGTCAGTTCCGGGTATTGCCCAGGGTCGATTCTGGGAATCGCCTAAGGTCGATTCTGGGAATTGCCTAAGGTCGATTTGGGGAATCACCCAGGGTCGATTGTAGGTATCACCCAATGTTGATTCTTGGATTAACCCATAGGCACCCAGGGTATTTCCTAGGGTTGATTTCGAGAATCACCCATGGTATCGCCCAAGGTCGATTCCAGGTATGCCCAGGGTATCGATTCCGAGAATCATCGAGGTCAATTCTGGGTATTGCCTAGGGTCGATTCCAGGTATTTCCCTTAGGCGCTTAGGGCTAGGGTCAATTCTAGGAATCACCCAGGTTCAATTCCAAGAAACGCCCAGGGTTGATTATAGGAATAACCTAGGGTCGATTCCAGGAAGCGCCCAAGATATCGCCTAGGGTCGATTGCGAGCCCAGGGCGAGGGTTGATTCCATGAATCTCCCAAGTTTGATTCTGGGAAGCGCCGAAGGGGTCGATTCTGGGAATCGCCCCTGGGCGCCCAGGGCTAGGGTTGATTCTGGGAATTGCCCGGGGTCGATTCCGAGAATCAACGCGGGGTCGATTCTGAGAATAAACTTGGGGTTGATTCCAAGAATCGCCTATGAGTGCCCAGGGCCAGGGTCGATTTTAGGGTCTCCCTTGGGCGCCTAGGGTTGATTATGGGAATCACTCAGGGTCGATCTCGAGAATATCCTAGGGCCAATTCCAGGAATTGTCGAGGGCCGATTTTAGGAATCACCTAGGGTCGATTCTGAGAATCGCGTAGGGACGATTCTGGGAATAGCCTAGGGCCCCTGGGCCGTAGGCCTAGTCGACGATGGGCGAGGTGCCCTCGCTTAGGCCAGTGACCCTGGGCATGCAGGGCCCCTGCATTGCGGGCTTGTGCACGAGCGAGCAAGAATTGCAAGCATCAAAGATCTATCAAAATATTTGCAGAGTCCATCAAAGATCCATTAGAAGAGGAAAATGACTAAACTGAAGCACAAAATATTATGGAAGAAGACAATAATGAAATTCTAGAAGATGATGAACATGGATTATATGATATTATTGATTAAATTTAAGATATGCTTGCAAATCAAGCTCATTTTTTGGAACTATTCAATAGTTATATTTGTAATGTTTTGACTTTGAGATTTTATAAGAAGAATAGGTATTCAATTATTGTTGTTATATGTTTAATATTTTTATTATGTGATTTTCACTTTAATTTTTATGTGAATCATTATTTTTGAAAAAAATTGTGATTATTATTATTTTTTGACATAAAATTCATAAAAAAAAAAACTATTTTTTAAACCTTTTTTTGTTAAACTTTTCCCATAAAAATAGTTTATTTTACATATCATTTTTAGCAAAAATGTCTCAAAATGTGTATTTTTTTTGTTATATCTATTCAAAATGTGTATTTTTATGTCAAATGTTAAAAAATGTTGTTTTTTTAGTGACAATTATTTGATCTGCATTGAAATATTAATTAACAATAGATAAATATATAGAAAATCATAACTTTAAAATATATTATGCAAAAAAACAAAGATTTCACTACAAAAAAAAATGAAAAGAAAAAAAAACACAAACCCGAAAAACACTTAAAAATAAATATCTTAGGGAAGAAGAAGAAGAAGCAGAAGAAGAAAAAGATGACGACTATTTCAAAAATTTTTAAATTTAAAAAATAATTATCCACACTTAATACATTAGAAAATTTAAAGTGTCAAAAGTAAGTCTTCTAAAAAAATGGGTTGATGCTGCATCGACACTTTTTAAAATCAACATGAAAATCACTAATATTTCAAAAATAATGTTCATACTTGATACATAAGAAAATTTAAATTGTCAAAAATATGCTTAGAAAAAAAGGGTGTATTTTGAATCAACACTTTTCAAAATCGGATGATTTTTTTCTACCTCAAAAGAATCGGTACTCAGTACAGTTCATGTTTGATAGTTTACATTGTTTGTAGAGGTTGTAGAAAAAGGTCCACATACATTAGAGTGGACTCACTCCAAGATTGTTCCTGTTCTACTATATCGGTCTTGAAAAGTGGATTTGACATATTTTCCCAATGTGCAACCCTTGTAGACATCATGCTGGTCAAGAGTGCATTTCAGAAGATCGGTGGCAATCTGCTGCATGATTTTTAAGGCCCCACGGTGTAAGTGTCCCTTGCGCTCGTGCTAGAGTTCTCCAACATCTTGACTTTGAACATTTTCTGCCTTGCTACTTAGTGCAGTGCAAGCTTCCACCTCAAGTTTGTAAATATTTTTCACTCTAACTCCAATCTGTTTCACTTGCCTAGTAGCTACATGTCTTAGAAAGGATTTTCCCTTATTTAAAACATCATAGCATCTATCCTCCAATACAACTACAAATATAATTTTTTTCTTCATCCCATCTACATACATTACATATTTCAGATGAAGATGGGAGCTTGAATCCCTCTTAAAGGTAACAATTCCAATTCCTTTGGTACTGTACCTCCTATCATCCCCAAGTTCTACGTGCATCTGGAGATCCTTCTCCTCTAGACTAATGAAGAATTCTTTGCATCCTGTCATATGGAACGAGGCACCTGAATCTTGATCCCACACACTCCCCATTACAGTGTTGTCCATGCATGTAATTAGGGTGAAGTTGAATTCAAATTGTGAGGCAAGTGCTTCACCTCCTACTCCACCTGAAGGCTTCTTGTTAGCTTTCTTATGCGTATACTTCATTGCTAGTGCCCATATTCGTGGTTGTGATTTTTTTTTTATCTTGCTTAGGTCCTTCTTCTTGCCACTGTTCTCGCTATACTCTGGATTTCCTTGGGCCTTCTTTCCCTTGGCCTTCTTTCCCTTACCTTCCAAGGAAAAAAATTCTACCTCCTCAGCTTGGGATGTTATTCCATCTCTAGTGTTCCTTCGAATTTCTTCCTGCACCAAATCAAACCAAAGTCTCTCCCAATTTGGTAATTTGTACCTTCCATTTACAGAATCCTGGTAGCTATGCCAGGATTTTGGAAGGTTAAGGAGAGCTAGGTTCACTAGCTTAGAGGATGACACATTTTCTGTTACTCCTCCAAGTTCATCTCGAAACTGAGTGAATTTGGAGAGGTAGTGTGGAATGGTTTCATTTTCCTGCATGTAGATGTTCTGAGCTCGTCCCTCTATGCCAATTTCTTGGCATCACTGCCATTTTCGAAATAAATCAATGAGGGTCTTCCACATAGCAAATGGAGTTTCTTTGCCATGTAAATTCGAGACTATGTTATCTTTCACACCCTCCAGGATGATCCTCCTGGCTTTTGAGGTATCCTTCTTGCACTAGGCTAATTGCTGTGCATCTGATACTACTGGTTTTGGAATGTTAGTTTTGGTATATTCCAACGCTCCATTATCATTGAGTACAACTTCCATCCTGTCCTTCCAAGCTATGAAACTCGAGGTTCCCTCTAGGGCATACTCCAATCTCAATCCATTGAAAGACATTTTCCCGAACGGAAGAAAACCTGCTTCACTGAATCTGCAAATCGAAATTTTTGAAGGAGAAGATATACTGATTGGTTTCTATTGTGATTTCAAGCTTTGATATAATGTATAAAGTAATAAAAATTTGATACTATTGATGAATTCGAACTGAAAACAAGAGATTACAAATTTCCTCTACTATTATGCGGAATGGAAATCACAATTTAGAAACACATGTAATGACGTGAAACCATCAAAACCACAAGAACACAATGATTTATAGGGGAACCACAAGATCCATTCGATGGATCCAAACCAGATTTGATTTATAGGTTCCGTCGCTTCATAACTAGATGCAACATATTCTTAACCTGAAGTCCCTCTTTTTTGAGATCTCATTTCAACACATTTTTAGAGAACAAAACTCAGAAGGTGATGCCCTTTCCAAGCGGGCTCTTTCCCTCCAGTCTGGACTCATGCATTTTTTGAAATTGTTGCAGATGGAACTCTTTATAGTTAGGGCTCCTTTGAGATCTTCTAACATTTTGGTTTATCTTAAGCTTGGATCTTATTTTGTTTTTCGTCGGTTAGTGTCATGATTCTGGTTTTTGCCACATTTTGTTCCTTCTATTTCAAGGCTGTAGATTGGTTGAATAATGGTTGAATAGTGGGTCAATTGTTGAATTCCATTTTCGCTACAAAGAGTTAGTTGATGTGGTTTTTCCCACACTTTTTTAAGGGACATTTCAGTTTATCTTAGAAATGAAGTTGGTGTAGTAGCTGTCAAGTACAATTTCTCTTGACTTATGCTCTTGTAAAACATATCATTCTTAATGAATTTTTTATTTTTTATTTTGATGTTTTTTTCTCCCGGAAAAAAGGGGAACCTAACTCGGAAAAAACACTTCGCTGCTTTTCATTAATCAGATGAGGATGAGAAACTATTACAATGTCTTGCTTCAACTCTGAAGCACACCCTGCACGGTAAACCTGTTCTTCTGCTGACTGTCCTACTCTGGCCAACACAACCAATTCAAGCCTCCAACTTCCTCCTATTTCCTTGCGCAATTCAGGAGAAATTGAGCTCCTAAGTAATAGGGGAATTCCATATTTCCTTGCGCAATTCCCAATTCTCAGTAGGATTGCTTATGATTATATATTGAATACTAGTGTTTTTGTGTATGTGTAGATTTCGGTCTCAGAGATACTCATTGTCAAATTCGCAACTAGGTCTCGTTCAAATTAGTGAGTATGGAGAATGATAACGACCGTGCGGAGGATGAGTTTTGTAATATGAATATTTCACTAGTAGGCGCCTTAATTTTTCAGTGAGTCTATTCTCAGCACGCTGAGATGATAATGATGGAGTTTCAAGTCCAATGTGAGCTCCTATCCAGAGAATCCACCTCCTAGATGTCAAGCTAGATCGTTTGCAACTCATGAAATGCTGAACTTCCGGGTTGCGAATCAGGCGCTGAAGCAGGTGGGGTTTGTGATGAAGGAAATGAAGACAACATGGAGTTGCATGGCACCTCTGAGCAAATTAAAGAGGGATATTTTTCCCCTGATGATGAAGAAGAAGCCACCTTCCCACATATTGAGTTTGAAGAACCAAATACCGAGGTCAACCAGAATATGGAGGATATATAGTGTCTTGTTCAATAATTATATCTGTTTGTCATGTTATGTAAATAAGCAATGTTTTTAGGTGTATTCTGGCGAATCTATGGAGAAAATATGTTTAGAATATATACTAATAGCTTAGAGGCAATATTGACAATATTTTAAGGCAATTTTGGAATGTTGCAGATGAATTTTTGGTATATGATGTACAAGGTTTTGGATTTCAAATTAGAATGTTTTAATGAAATGCGTAACCGTTTCATTTAAAAAAAATCCATTAATTTTAATAATTTTTTTCTTATTTATTCAAATTTGACCTCTTCTTCCCTTTAATTAATATTTATTATTAAAATTATCCTTTGACATGTACATCTCTTAGTAGTTCGATTCTTCATCTATTTAATAGTAACACTCTTAGTATCCACAATATAACTTTCTATCCTAAAAACTGTCTTTAAAAATGAGTAAGTGTTCACCTTAAATGTTAGACACCTCAGCGACACTATACAACATTCCAAATGAAGCCCTCCAAATGAAGCCCACAGCAACAGAATCATTTCCCACCATTGTTTTTATTTCCTAGAATATATCACTGACCTTCTTTGCTTGATTTTATTTGCCATTGTACATCAGTGGCCTGAATGTATCTTGCATTACGCTTCTCTGCTTGTTTCTGTGTTTGGGATCGATTGGTTTACATTATTTATCATCTCTCATCCTATAAGAATCCCTTTCTACTCTGGCCGCCTCCTTTACTAAGTTTATTTTTGATCCAATAGCTGCCTTTGCTGTGTCGATCTGCTCTGTCTCAGGGTATTTTCTCGAAGCACCTGATAAATTTGAACCAGGGGCTGTGAGAACGGAGAGCATGAGGGTAGGCAGAGAAGCTGTGAGCAGTATTTGAGATTACAGAAAATAGAATTTATGGCTATGAAAACTATGAAAGTGGGAGTGAAAGCGAAAACCTGAGAGTTTAGAGAGCATGACCGCAATGGGAGAGTAAGAAGGGGCCAAAAGATCGTGTGTCTAGGTGGGGGAGATTTGGAGCAAGAAAGAGTCACCGATAGAGGAGCTTAACCATATGTTTAGACAACTTAATACGAGTTATGAGAGGATTGCAGCCGCGTTGTATTGAATCCAGGGTAGTGTGGATGGCACCCCATATGGGGATTATAAATTTTGATTTCGTTCATCATATTTGTAATGATATTTTAAAATAAAGGAATCCGTAAAGCATATGATATAAATTTACAGTGATGTTTTAAAATTAGGGAATCTATGAATGTATAGTGGTGTTTTAAAATAAAGGGATCTATTAATTTGCAGTGATGTGATTACTAGTTTTATAATTTTAATTATGTACGGGCAAAATCACATTGTGAATAAATGAGTTTTAAAAAAAATAGTTTTTAAGTGTATTTTTTTGGAGTTTATGATGGGTTTTTGGTACGAAGTGGTTTTTAAGTACAATTTTTTAGAGTTTTTGATAGATTTTTGGCCGGAATCTGGTGGAAAAAATTGTAGCCAAATCTTGATTTGTATTGTTTAAACTGGTTTTTTGATTGCATATATACTACTCATTTTACAAATTATGAAACCAAATTGCTAGATGTTACTTTATATATATATATATATATATATATTATTATTTTTAAAACTATGTCATATTGACATATACATAGTATATGTTGAAGATTAGTTTTGGTCTGCCCAAATAAGAGCTACACCGAGAACATTGATAAAGCTTAGTTTCAAAATATTCCAAAATGAGCTTATTGAGTTCGTTGAAGGCCAAGTTCATCATGACATGAGTTACACAACTTGGTTGTGATAGCTATGATAACCATATAAACATGAAAGCAACAAACATCTACTAGAAACCAAGTAAACTAACAAGCTTACTGCCAATCACAATTTCTCGAAGAAAAGTCATGAGATTAAGCAGCTGGTGCGAGGTGCACAGGTGGACCATAAAGTTGCATGTCTCTATCTCGTAGTAGATCAGATTCCATTCTTTGCATTCTGCCATCCATAATTTGATAAAACAAATGGAGCTCTTCCATCCAAAGGAGGAGTTCGTCTTTGCTTCCGTTGGGGTCAAATAAGAATTTACCCCACACATTTTTGACATGTCAATACAGATCCATCATGTGTAAGTATTGATTGCAGCATGCCCTTGGAGTACCCAGGTTCGAAATCCAGTTTCCCACCTTCTCCGTAACTTTCAGAATTTGACAGTTCATTTCTGTCATCCACTAATTCTTGTTCCATGTCCAAATTCTTGTGTTGGACCACCAATGGAGTGTATTCGAGATAACTATTCATGGAGGCAGCTTGGGCTTGACCATTTGCCCACCAGTTGCTGATAGAGCCACGACCCCTAGCCCCACGGCTTGAACGAGCCCTTTGCCTGGGCATCGTGCCTGCTTGTTGAGATTTTCTGTTTGGAGTAAAATAGGCAAAAATCTCTGTAGGTGACAACAATAGAAATTCAGTTCCTAGATTAGCTCCAGGTTGTTGGGAGATGATTAATGCCTCCTATATTTGATGTGAGTGAGTTAATGAGGTTGTTAGATTCTTTTTGCTATATAACAGGCAACCATTCGGATTGTTTTCTATGAGGGTGAGAGTTTTGTGAGGATTTCATTATGTAATCTCCTGTTTGATTAATAAGATTGCTGATGCCTATGTTGTGTGGACGTAGCCCAGATTGGTTGGGTGAACCACGTTAAATTCTTGTGTCTTTATGTGCATGATTGATCTGCTGTGTATTTTGTTTAATTTAGCTGAGCATCTGATCTCCAACAATTGGTATCAGAGCGAGTTGGAGGAGCGGCACAGTTGGAGGTGGAGCGCGTGCTCAAGCTGGAGCGCTGGCTGCGTTGTTTGAGCTGGAGCGCATAATTGCTGGTTCAGAGACACACAGTGCTGCGGAGTGTGTTGGTTGTCTGCTGATGGCGCAAAACCGATTATATTAAACTCTAATCGCCCAACCAACCAGCGCGCTGACCAGAGACGCTGCGTGGAGCTGGTTGAGCCTGCGTGGAGGCTTGAAATTGCTGCATTGCTGGAGGAGGTCGCGGGTTCTGCAGTGGATTAGCGTGTTACCTGATTGCTGGTGTATTGGCGTATTACCGTATTGCTGTTACCATCCATTGGTGGTGCGTATTGTTGTTACTGTCCATTGGTTAGTATTGCTGTTACCGTCCATTGGTGCGTATTTAATTAAGTGCTGGTGCGGTTTTGGTGCTTGATCACTATGCGCCCAGAAACACCATAGTGATTGCTGGTGCTGCGTGAAATGGATATGCTTTAAAAACGACGTAGTTATATTTTAAAAACTGCGTGGATAGATCAAATATATGCGCTGTGTTTTACATATATATGTTAACATAAAAGGTTGAAACGCATATGATATACACCATGTTACAAACCATATGTTACACATATTGTATAAACCATGTTAACGTAATGGAAAGTGTAAACATATGTTAAATGGTGGATTAATATTAAAGTGGGTGAACGCATATGGTGGAGTAGTTTTTTGGTGGAGCGGATCAATCCTTCCATTGGTGATTCGAACTTTTTTTTATGGTGTGCGGTGAGATATATATTTGTTATAAATTGCAGAATTGGTACATTGTGATTCACACAGCAGAATATTGTTTTTTGTTTTATTTAAAGGCAAAGACAGAAAGGCATAGGCAGTTGGTTTTTTCTATTGCTGGTATTTAAAGTTGGATATTGGAGATTATTGTGTTTTTTGTTGATACAAATGGCGAAAACTCAAAGTGCTCGGTTCGAAATCGAGAAATTTAATGGCAGAAATAATTTCGAGATCTGGAAGGTAAAGATGCATGATCTGCTGGTACAACAGGGCGTGGCAAAGGCACTGTTGGGCAGGTCCAAACTGCCTTTCCCCGTGACAGATGATGAGTGGAATGAATTGGATGGAAGAGCCTTGAGCGGAATTCGGTTGTGTTTGGCTGATGATGTTTTATTTAACATCGTGTCAGAGAAGACTGCAGCTGGTTTGTGGACGAAGTTGGAGAAGCTGTATATGACGAAATCCTTGACAAATCGGATTCTCCTGAAACGGCAGCTTTACGGTTTGCGGATGAAAGAAGGTACCTCGATTACTGATCACCTGAATGTTTTTAATACCTTACTGGTGCAATTAGACAGTCTAGATGTGAAATTTGATTAAGAGGATAAGGCAATAACTCTATTGTGTTCATTGCCCGAATCCTGGGATCACTTTGTTACTTCCATAAGTTTTAGTACAGCAGACATTCTTGAGTTTGACGATGTTGTTGGAGCCTTGTTGTCTGAGGAGACGAGGAAGAGGTCGAATGCAGACACCTCTACGTCAGAGGTAATAATGGCCAGAGGTCGCTCAAGAGAGAGACACTCCGGGGGAAAGCATAGCGACTCTCGTTCAAAGTCCAAAGGAAAGAAGACAAAGGTGAAGCGCTGGCATTGTGGCAAGGCTGAACATCTGAAAAAGGATTGCTGGAAGCGAAAGCAGGCTGCTAAAGAAGGCTCTTCGACAGAAAAGAAGGAAGCCAACACCACAGATACAGGTTCAGTATCTGGTTCAGGTATGAGTGATGAGGTATTGTCTGTTAATGTATCAAAACATGATCAACATTGGTTGTTAGATTCCGGGGCATCTAACCACATGTGTATTCATAAAGATTGGTTTAAGACATATAGATCAGTTGATGATGGAGTCGTGTACATGGGTAATGATGTCACTTGCAGTATTGTTGGGATAGGAAGTATACAACTGCAAATGTTTGATGGCACAACCAAATTGTTAACTGATGTGAGACATGTACCAGATCTAAGAAAAAATCTAATTTCATTAGGAGCACTGGATACGAATGGATATAAAACTGTAATTCAAGGTGGAGTTATGAAAATCTATAAAGGTATTTTACTAGTGATGAAGGCTAAGAAGGTAGGAAATCTTTTTCAATTAGAAGGTAGAACTGGGTCAGATCATGTGTCGGTGTCTGAACAGGACAGTAGTTCCATTCGCCTATGGCATCAAAGGTTGGGCCATATGAGCGAACGAGGGTTGAAAATTTTGGCTGACCGCAAGTTACTTCCTAATCTAAGATCTGGAAAGTTAGATTTCTGTAAACATTGCTTGTTTGGAAAACAAAGTAAACAAAAATTTAAAACATGCAAACATACTAGTAAAGGAATACTTCATTATATCCATTCAGATGTTTGGGGTCCAGCCCCTACAACGTCATATGGTGGCTCGTCATATTTTGTATCGTTTATTGATGACTTTTCTAGAAAAGTGTGGGTCTACATGTTGAAAAGGAAGTCTGATGTTTTTACAGTTTTCAAGCAGTTTAGAGCATTGGTAGAAAACAACACTGGTAGAACTATAAAATGTTTAAGAACTGACAATGGTGGTGAGTTTACTTCCAAGGAGTTTGACAGCTATTGCAAGGATGCAGGGATCGAGAGACATAAGACCACGGTTTATACTCCTCAGCAGAATGAAGTTGCTGAACGCATGAACATGACTCTTCTAGAGAGAGCAAGGTGTATGCTGAGTAACACCGGGTTGCAAAAGGAGTTGTGGACGGAAGCAGTGGCAACAACTTGTTATGTGATAAAACGATCTCCATCAACGACGATAGGCTGCAAGGTTCCACAAGAGGTATGGAAAGGACACCCGTGTGACTATTCTAAACTCAGAGTGTTTGGTTGTGAAGCATATGCTCTAGTGCCTAAACATCAGCGAACTAAATTAGATCCAAAGTCTAAAAGGTATATCTTTGTTGGGTATGGTGATGGAACAAAGGGATATAGATTGTGGGATCCTACTACCCGCAAAATCATCATCAACAGAGATGTAAAGTTTAATGAATCCTCTCTTGTACAGTTAGATGTAGATAGTAGATTGAAACAGGATGATGTATTTGATTTCCAACACATTCAGTTTGACAATATTTCTAATGATAGTCATAACGACCATAGTTCAGATTCTAGTCATGAATAGGTTTCAGAATTAGATTATGAACAGGGTTCAGATGGAGGTCATGAACAGGTCTCAGATGGTGATCATGAAGAAGTTCCTACAGATGATAGACAGCCAATTGTGGAAGCACCAGAAACATTCTTAAGGAGGTCTACAAGGATCAAACGCCCTCCGAGAAGGTATGATGATCATGTTACTTCAGTTGCTTTGACCGCTAATGATGATGAACCTTTGTGTTATCAGGAAGCTGTAGAAGGTTCAAATAGTGACAAGTGGAAAGCAGCAATGAAGGACGAAATGATGGCCTTAAGTAAGAATGGTACATGGGATCTGGTTGAGCTTCCGAAAGGCAGGAAAACTGTGGGGTGTAAATGGGTTTTCAAGCTGAAACGGGGTGTGAATGATACGGAAGACAGGTACAAAGCACGACTGTTGTTGGGAAAAGTATCTATTCAGAACGCCCCTATCCCACTCTAAGGTGTGATAGTGCCTTAGAAACAAACAAGGAAAACTACTTGAGTATTTCTTCTTTATGAAATGTAAATGAGGAGAAAGGATGTAACTAACCTGTGTCTTTCGCTAGTTTGTTGATCCAATCACTCCTATCTTCAATGGCTCCCAGCTCCTTGCTCCCTTATCGGCCTAGCTTCACCGAATTCCTGCAAGATCACAAGAGAGAGAAACTACACGAAGATACAGATATACATTCATAAAAAGCTCAGGATCAGATTAAGCTAAACATGCAAATATAACAAAACATCATTGGTACACAGCATGTAGGAGAAACTCAAATAGTTTATTGATAGAATAAGAAAGTCCAAGAGGAGATACAACCAAGTGAGTCCCGATCCAGCATCTATCTCCCAGCAAAGGAATCCCTTCCTCTCCTCCAACAAAGCATAAATCACCCAATGTACTAATCTCAATCTCAAACCAACAACAATTCTCTGCAAAGTACAAAATTCCAGCCTCCTGGATCTCTGGGATGAGGGATCCATATATAGATGTAAGAAGAGAGGATGAGTCAGCTTATGTTTTGACTTGTGGCTTCTCTCTGTCAGTTCTTGCTTCCGCTTGGAGACTGAGAGCCTCTTACTCATCACTTGGTCGAATTCAGTGAGGCAAGTGTCATTGGAGAAGATTCTGGAAGCTTCCATGGTCTTTCCACCTCGTTGAATGACTCTTGCCACTTGTCATTTCCCGCTCAACGCACCTGGGTAGTGCATTCAAGTGCGTTGCAACGCACCTAGCCAGTGTATTTGGGTGCTTTGCAACGCAGGCAGCTAGTGGAGTTTCTGAATTGATCCTTATTTGACTAGTTCTGAGTGGTTTTTGGTGGAGAACTTCTGGGAGAAGCTGTCATTGGTTGACCTTGTTCCTTTAGGAGCTGTAACAACACCTTTAGGGACTTTGTATCCCTTGGATTATGGACATTTCATGCTTATAGCTGTAAGGCACAAAAATGTCTATAACAGTTGCCCCCTAAAGTATGAGGTCGTTTATCGGGTGAAATGCTTTATTAGGAGGATCCGAAGTTCATTCAATGCTGGGAGGAGACCTGTAATAAGATACAATACAATACATTGTTTTTCATACTGTTTTCATGATCTAGCTGAGGCGGGCATTCCCATGCTCAGCTTTATAAATTCATTTTTTGTACATAGGACAGACAATCGTCTGATGGTAGACTGATGATCCTGATGAAATCATCATCCTTTTGGTAGGATGATTATCTGTTCTGCAATGCTGTACATGTCAATGTCTTTATTTTTCCTGAATATATATCGCATCCCGGATGGATGAAACTAGATCCGGGGTCTTCAATCTCGTCCGATCTTCACTCTAAGTACAAGTCGATCCATGTGAGAAATGTTTTGAAGTCGAACATGGAAAGACATCGCTTGATTACCAGTCAATGATGTAAACTGTTAACAAGCGCGAGAGGAATTGCCGATAACAATAATGACCCTCAAGGTACTGCAGTACAATTCACGTGGTGTGAATAAAGGACTTGGCATCGAATACCACTCAAAATCTTTCGGTCGAAGGTCATTGATGTATACCTGTCGCCGGAAGTGAGAAACATGCCATTGAGGCATGCAAGCTTCAAAGTACTGAAGGGGGTGTTCCTAGATCAACTTCTTGGATAATGAGCTGATGTCGACAAGAAGCGATCCGTCAAAGGAGGGCCTTAATGTATCCCACATCAATGACACGGAACGGAGCAAATGATTTTGATGGAGGTGAAAACGATCTGATGATATATGGTTCAGGGTGGCGGTCATGAAAGAATGAAGGATAATGTATGGTAGTGGATGGGACACGGTTGACTTCTCTGGATGACTTCTCTTGAACATATCGGCGACACTTATGTGATGGATTGGTAGCATTTACCCCAAAGGTGGATGGTATGGCGAGACCATGGTGATGTGACCGGTGAATGAAACAACCCAACCCGACTCAGGCACGGAGTGGAAGTGTCATGTTCAAGAGCGACTTGCTACCAATAAAGGTTCTTTGAGTTTCTTCCCAATTTTTCCCCAGTCATTGTTGACCAGTACCTCTTTATTTTTGTCAAGCTTGAGGAGGATAACATATGCTTGTTCTATAATTTTCCCTTCGGGCAAACCCATCGCTATGTTTTAACGAGCCTAGCGATAGTGAAACTCGTTCTCGTCTAAAGACAAGTTTGTCGCTATTTAATGTTTTTAACGAGTCTAACGACAAAGATAACTCGGTCCTTTTCATTTTTAGAGAGTCTGAAAAGGTACGTAAAGTTAACTCCGGAGTTCCTTTTTCGTCATCTAATCCCTTAAGTCCGAAAAAGTATAAAACAATACAGAAGGGATGAATTTTCGATAGTTTTAACGAGCCGAACAAAACAAGCGCTCGATCTTTTTGTGCAATAATCCCTCAGGTCCAAAAAGATTAAAATCTAGAGGAGGGATAGCTGTTCCGGTCGCTTTAACGAGCTGGAAGGCCAAAACTCGGCAATATTTTCATATTTTACGAGTCAGATGAAAAGAGCTTAAAGAAGACTCGTCTTTTGAGGAACGAGTGATAAAACGGGTAGCAGTTGATTCCAGGTAAGGGTTGGAATTTTCCAATCACGGCAGTGTCACAAGGATGGCTAGTGAAATCACTCTTTGCAGCTGTTCCTCAAAATGGGTAAACAATCATACGGAGGTGAATGATCGGCCAATGGAAAAGTGGAGGTGATGGTGCAAACACGACCAAGGCTTTAATGGCTGATAATGTTACATTCACGGTGGTTATTTACCGGAGGATAGTTCATTTTTTAACGAGCTTAAACGCGGGTCGAAACACTTGCTCGATCTTATGTTTATTTTTTAACGAGCATGAACTATGCGCTAAAACTGCTCGATAATCCAGTCATATGATAAGAATGTCTCATGTAAGATTCCATTTTTTATGGAGCTTGCGCCTTACAAAGCTATGCCCCGCATCCTTTCGTTATACAAGTTCGGAAACGACTAATCCTACGAGTTTAAAGGGTTAGACCTACGGGTTTAAAGGGAGGACCTAAAAATTTAAAAAATAAATAGCCGCCCCTTGCTTGCACTCCAAAAGGTTTGCATGCCCCCAGGTATAAAACAGAGTTTCAAGGTTACCTCTACTTCACTTCCGACAAAACATTTGTTTTACCGAGAGAGGCCTACCTCTTTCAGGTCACCCAAAGATTGTTCTGTTAATCTTTCAAACAAAACACTTCTTCGGCGATGTCTACCGAGATAAACAAAGGTGAGCGACGAAGCCCGCCAACTCACATAACTTTGACAAAAGAATCTTATTCTAGAACAACCCCTCTTCCAATCACGGACGGGGTACGGACTAGTCATATTCTCCCGCGGAAACCTACCTTATACCCAAAGTTTTCCTGCCGAAGCAGACCAGGACGCATGCCCCCTGGGTTCCAGTCATATCCCTCCGAATTACTCGCGCTCATCGGGAGGACGGACCGTGGGTTGAGACATTTCTTACGTGAAGAGACCATTTAGGGACGGTATATGACTATTTGCGATGCGTGATCCGGGAAATGAAAGCTGGTCCACGAGCTTGACCACTCTTCCTTCGTGCGGAAAACACATTACTCTAAAGAGTGAGGAGACGATGGCTCCCATGCAATATATATAGTCTCGTCCAAGGAGTAGGTTATAATCCAAGGGTCCTTGAACGACCATAACGTTCATTTGAACGGTCTTCCCTTTCAATGTTATGGGTACATTGGGGAGGATCCCTAAAGGTCGACTGGTTCCTTTATCAAAGCCTGTCAGATTTCTCATTTCAGGCAAAAGCGATGGCGAACCAAGCGCTTTCCAAGCAATAGAGGAAAGGATACTCACAGATGCCCCCTCATCAATGATGGTGCCAGCCATGACCATTCTGTATATTTGGACGATAATTCTGAATGGTATGCTTGCTGGCAAACGGGGTCTGCCTAGTTGGTTCCAGTCGAAGGATACAACTAGGTTTCTTGGAGGTGGGACCGAGTAGACGGTCGTGTATCGCTCTGACGAACTTCCTTCCTGCGATAAAGGAATGGGTGGATTGCCCCCGTGTTCGTCGGAGTCTGTGTTGATGAAGAGAATCTGGATGGTTTCATCCTTATTCTCCTCAGTGGCTGTATCATTCGAAGATAAAACCTCTGAAGGCAAGACCGGGTCAACTGCCGCCTCGACCTTTTGACTTTCGTCGGGTATGGATTCAGCTGGTTCATCTTCAATGACCGGCGCTTCAGCTGACCACTTGAGCGGGCCAGCTGGATTTTCAACTAACGAAGGACTCGGCAAGAGTTTTTTGTATCCAGGAGGAAGTCGTAAGGGTGAAACCGGACGATCATCCAAAACTCTTTTAGCTTCGTCTAAGAAGGGACAAAAGTGGATGGCGTGATCACCTTCGCACAGTTTACATGGAGATCTAGCTCTCCCTTTTTGTCCTGGGACTTCACTTTCGCTAGTTGACGGTGTGCTTTCAACATGGCTATCAGAGGTTGACGCCACCGAATTGTGCAAACGGGGAGACCAGTCCCTTAGTATCCGAGGGATGCAGGGACAATCTCTGTGAAAGTGGTCTCCCTTGCATATGACACATGGTGATTTAGGCCTGGTCAGTGCAGTGTGTGGATTTTCGTTAGACGACACTCGTTTGCCCCCAGTCGCTTTTGGCTCCTTCTTCTTCTTTTCCTTCTTCTCCTTAGGAACTTGGTTTTTAGTTTTACCAGTTCCGTCAAGCGAAGAGGAAGGGAGAGAGGAAGAATTAGAGGAAGTAGAAAGCTGGTGGGTAACTCTGGACTAGTCTAACTGCTGATTCGACTGTTCAGGAATAGTGGTGTTCTGAACGACATTGGTTGAGAAGAGCCAGACCGGCAAGCCAATTGTCAGTCCTGGAAGCGACAATGTGGCCATATGGGGCGCACCAAAATCTCCCCAAGAGGAGAAGGGACTAGGATTTCCACCAAGGGGAATTCCTTGGTTGGTGGGCTCCATTTTCTTAACCTAAAGATCAACGCAGGAAAAAGGGTATGAATTTTCCGTTTAAAATAAATTTTAACGACGCTTGGACACAACTTGCTTTTTCAATTTTAAAGAGTCGAGAAAAAGCAAAAGATGACTCTAGTCTCCTTCGATGTTTTAACGAGCCCGAAGTGACAAATGCTCGGATAGACTTTTTCCGTTATAGAGTCTGAAAAAGGCCAAAAGGAACTGCTCTGGAGATCTAGGTAGAGGGTGTGCCAAACCAATCGCAAAACCGCAGAATACTTTTTAGGGTACGGGCGGTCAATCTTCTCGAATGCTGTGTTCAGTGCATTGCGATCAGTAGGGCGGCCGACACGGCTTCCTATGGATAAAGGTTTTATGCCTATATGGGTCTCCCAATATATACTCGACGGTACGTGGGAGCACAATCCGTACTGGCGCTTATCGTCTCTCAGGAGGAATCACCCAACCATTAGCGAGATCGACAGTCACCAGGTTTTACGACGCCGGAACACGTCTCTAGCCTAGACCTCTATGTTGTGCGTTAAGTTCCAATGCGTTGTTAAGTTCATTCAATTTATTTTAGGTTGATCTTTCTTAGAAGTTTGCATTTTTGGATCACCACGAGATGTATATACAATTCCTAAATTCAGTCTAAAGATGATAAGCAAGCATTTATCTCTTTGCAACAATGAAAATCCTAGCTACAAGGGAAAAGAAATACACAATCTTTTCTCAAAGAGCATAAAGCACACTGTAAATGCACTTTTTCCTAAATCAAACCATACAAACGATCAATATGCAAATGCACAAATGCATGTATTTGTTTTCACTTTCTTAATATTGATGCCTAAAAAGAAAGCTGTTGTACAAATTTGAATTCGATTTCAAGTGAAAACACAAACAAGTTTCTTTTTGAAATCAAAAAGACGATTACGACACTTTATGATTTTGAAGTAAACACTTGTTTCGACACTAGAAATTCACAAATTCAAACCAAAAGACAAAATTAAAAGCGCAATCAACTGTCAACAGCAAACAAGCTTACTCCTAAGATCAAAACGACACTTACGACATGTCTAGATCTAAGGGTGACAGTATGACTAGTTTACTTTTGTAATGGGAAACTGCAAATGATGTAACAAATACACAAAGAACAAATACAGTTTCTTTTATACAACTGAGGCGGAATTAAGGCAGAGAAAAGGGGTTTTCAGATAGGTACACACACTGATAACAGGCTGCAAAAAACAGAGATAAAACTGAACACAAGGATGCAAAGAACCACAGCTGCACAGGGCAAAGGCTGATCAGCGCACCTGCAGAACAGAGAAACTGAATTGCAGCGCAGGTAGCCCTCTCGGGACCTGCGTTGAAATGCAGAGTCTCTTCACAGAGCTTGCGCTGAAGCAGAAACGAGAATTGTCTCTGGGTTCTGGGTCACGGTTTGCAGTTTGATCTGAGGTTTTTGGCCGGATAAAAGCTATCAATAAGGTACAATTAGGAGGATGATTTAAAGGAGGACTAAGAACTATCACAAAGGGCTGTTAGAGCATTTTTGGATCAGCTGTTCAGATCATAAACAGGCCCAGTGAGTGGACTAGAGTGGCAGATCTCTACTTTGCATTTGTAAATGGCAAATGCAGTTCGATTCAACACTCATGAGTTTATGAGAAGAACAACAATAGAAACACAAATAAACTAACTAGATACGTTCCCCAGTGGAGTCGCCAATTTGTTGTTGGGAAAAGTATCTATTCAGAACGCCCTTATCCCACTCTAAGGTGTGATAGTGCCTTAGAAACAAACAAGGAAAACTACTTGAGTATTTCTTCTTTATGAAATGTAAATGAGGAGAAAGGATGTAACTAACCTGTGTCTTTCGCTAGTTTGTTGATCCAATCACTCCTCTCTTCAATGGCTCCCAGCTCCCTGCTCCCTTACCGGCCCAGCTTCACCGAATTCCTGCAAGATCACAAGAGAGAGAAACTACACGAAGATACAGATATACATTCATAAAAAGCTCAGGATCAGATTAAGCTAAACATGCAAATATAACAAAACATCATTGGTACACAGCATGTAGGAGAAACTCAAATAGTTTATTGATAGAATAAGAAAGTCCAAGAGGAGATACAACCAAGTGAGTCCCGATCCAGCATCTACCTCCCAGCAAAGGAATCCCTTCCTCTCCTCCAACAAAGCATAAATCACCCAATGTACTAATCTCAATCTCAAACCAACAACAATTCTCTGCAAAGTACAAAATTCCAGCCTCCTGGATCTCTGGGATGAGGGATCCATATATAGATGTAAGCAGAGAGGATGAGTTAGCTTATGTTTTGACTTGTGGCTTCTCTCTGTCAGTTCTTTCTTCCACTTGGAGACTGAGAGCCTCTTACTCATCACTTGGTCGAATTCAGTGAGGCAAGTGTCATTGGAGAAGATTCTGGAAGCTTCCATGGTCTTTCCACCTCGTTGAATGACTCTTGCCACTTGTCCTTTCCCGCTCAACGCACCTGGGTAGTGCATTCAAGTGCGTTGCAACGCACCTAGCCAGTGTACTTGGGTGCTTTGCAACGCAGGCAACTAGTGGAGCTTCTGAATTGATCCTTATTTGACTAGTTCTGAGTGGTTTTTGGTGGAGAACTTCTGGGAGAAGCTGTCATTGGTTGACCTTGTTCCTTTAGGAGCTGTAACAACACCTTTAGGAACTTTGGATCCCTTGGATTATGGACATTTCATGCTTATAGCTGTAAGGCACAAAAATGTCTATAACAACGGCTGGTTGCAAAAGGGTTTTCTCAGAAAGACGGTATTGACTTTCATGAGATTTTTTCACCAATGGTTAAAATTATTTCAATTAGAATTGTGTTAGCATTAGTGGCTTTGCTTGATTTAGAGTTGCAACAGTTAGATGTTAAGACTGTATTTCTACATGGTGACTTAGATGAGGAAATATATATGGAACAACCGGAAGGGTTTGTTCACCATCGCAATGAGAAATTTGTCTGCAGGCTCAAGAAGTCATTATATGGCCTGAAGCAGTCGCCTCGGCAGTGGTATAAGAAGTTTGATTCTTTCATGTTGAGTCAGAAATATGTTAGAAGTGAATATGATCATTGTGTTTATTTTAAACAGTTGAATAATGGCATATTCATTATCTTGGTATTGTATGTTGACGATATGCTTTTAGCAAGAAAAAGCATAGAAGAAATCAACAGGTTGAAGGCTCAGATGGCAAGGACATTTGATATGAAAGATCTAGGAGCAGCAAGACAGATTTTGGGCATGGAGATTTTCAGAGACAGGAGCAATGGTAAGCTATGGCTATCACAACAAAAGTATATTGAGAAAATACTTTTGAGGTTTGGTATGAATAATGTGAAGTCTGTTTCAATCCCTTTAGCTTCCCATTTTAATCTTTCTTCGAGTTTATGTCCTAATACAAATGAAGAAAAGGATTATATGTCTCGAATTTCGTATGCCAATGTAGTAGGGTGTTTAATGTATGCGATGGTTTGTACTCGACCAGATATTTCACATGCAGTTGGGGTTGTCAGCAGGTACATGGCAAATCCGGGTAAAGAACACTGGTCAGCAGTGAAATGGGTGCTTCGGTATTTGAGAGGCACAAGTAGTTATTGTATTACTTACAATAAGAGTAGTGAATCTGTTTGCGGGTATGTTGATTATGATTTTGCAGGTGATTTGGATAAGAGAAGGTCAACTTCAGGGTATGTCTTTACTCTTGCAGGTGGAGCTATTAGCTGGATGTCAAAGCTACAAAACATTGTTGCTTTATCCACTACTGAAGCAGAATACATTGCTGCTTCGCATGCTTGCAAAGAGGCAGTATGGTTGAAAGGGTTGCTTGGTGAGTTTGGTAGGTTACAGGACAACATCGGGTTACTTTGTGATAGTCAAAGTGCAATACATTTGGCTAAGAATCCGACCTATCATAGTAAATCAAAGCATATATCGATCAAGTACCATTTTGTAAGACATGTTATCACTGAAAGGGGAGTCTCTCTTGAAAAGGTGCATACAAAGGAGAATTGTGCAGACATGTTCACGAAACCAGTTTTGTTAGAGAAGCTACGCTGGTGTTTGGCTTCTCTTGGCTTGCAGAAAAGATAAAATAATAATAACAGGGCATCAGGCTAATTGTTGTCAAGGTGGAGATTGTTGAGATTTTCTGTTTGGAGTAAAATAGGCAAAAATCTCTGTAGGTGACAACAATAGAAATTCAGTTCCTAGATTAGCTCCAGGTTGTTGGGAGATGATTAATGCCTCCTATATTTGATGTGAGTGAGTTAATGAGGTTGTTAGATTCTTTTTGCTATATAACAGGCAACCATTCAGATTGTTTGCTATGAGGGTGAGAGTTTTGTGAGGATTTCATTATGTAATCTCCTGTTTGATTAATAAGATTGCCGATGCCTATGTTGTGTGGACGTAGCCCAAATTGGTTGGGTGAACCATGTTAAATTCTTGTGTCTTTATGTGCATGATTGATCTGTTGTGTATTTTGTTTAATTTAGCTAAGCATCTGATCTCCAACACTGCTGAGAAGGTATCACAATTGAAACAAAGGATGCAAAGGAAGAGGATTGGAGTGACCATGGAAATCAGAGAGGCAGTGAGTGAGTGTGAAAGTTGCAGGGAGAAACTTTGGCAGGAAGGAAAAGCACTAAAAAAGGACTAGTGATGGATGTTTGGCTACTGAAACCATGAAGAGCCAACACAGAGCCAAAGAGATAACTAGATAAGAAAATTAGAATAGAGATGCATGAGTTGACTTGATAGCTGAAGTAAGAGAAATTTGGAAAACGCATTGATGAATTTTTCAACATTGACCATCTTGCAACTAGGGAGGCTAGCGGGGTGTGATGGCTTACAATTGAGTCACCTTTTCAAAGGGACAAAGCCAAGAGGACCTGTCCATTCATCTTGTATAGACACAAATAAACCACACTCTGAGCTTTTTCCTTGTTGCAACAAGATATTGATGAGATGGTTGGTGTAAAGATTTTCTAGCATGGGAAACATCCCTAAATACCTCCTGACCTTCCCACAAATTGCATTGGGAGCCACACCACATTCATTAACAACCTCAATTATCCTCTGTGTTTTCATTACAGATTGAATGCACAACATTGGATAATTGCTTGAGGGAAGGCTCACTTGGGGCTTCTTCAATGCCACATGCTTTCATTCCTTGATCTGTTGAATAACTTGACACCTCGCTCGATCTGAACTCCAATTGTTTGCCAGATTGAACCTCGGCTAATACACCTTCCTTAACTATGTGTTGATTGCTTGTGGGGCTTGAATGAGGCACCCCCATAATGGGCTTGCTGACTTCTTGAAGAAGATATTGGCATTCAAGGAGCCATTGGTGATTAGGAGAAGGGGGCCATGGAGTTGCCATGGAGGGGGTTCCACCATCACAAGCCACATTGGCTATGTGATTTTCCACCTTGTTGGTAGATCGTCTGACATGGGAGGGAACAATCATAGGAATGATTGATAATGAGGATCTAATGCACATTAAGAAGTTTTTTAGTCTCCAACTAACAATGATTTTTTTGGAATTTTCCCATTGAGGAGGTGCTTCATTTTGCCGATGACTAGTCGTGGATCTCCTTCTATGATCGACTTTGTGTATTTGGATGGCATACAAGAATCCTCTTTCCAGGGAATAAAATTCAACATCATTGTTCATGTTGTGTCCCATAGTTCCATGACAATAGAAGAGAGCATGTCCTTGGTTGTCTTTGAGAATGTCTCCAAAGACTGCTGGGCCAAAATTGTCTTTGGAGGCACCATGTAAATTAAGTTTGATAAATGGAAGAGGGGGGCGAGGGGGGGAGGGGGGTGCAGCGGTGGGAGAAGATCATCAAGAGCGGGAGGGGCTTGTAGCAGGGGGTGGCGAGAGGGAAGAGGGGGGCGGGGGGTGTGTGTGTGCAGCGGTGGGAGAAGATCATCAAGAGTGGGAGGGGCTTGTAGCAGGGGGTGGCGAGAGGGAAGAGGGAGGGCGGGGAATAATTTTTGTAGTATTCACAACTCAAAAGGGGAGGGGAGAGAACCACACCTCTGGAGTCCAGGGTTGAATTAAAGCAAATTTCTTGATATTTCTCATAAACTTGGACCAAACTACATGCTCTTCCTTTCAGATGTTCAAGAGTAGAAGATCAAGAGTTAAGGTCCAAGTTCTGTACAAAACGGGGTTTTAAAATTGGGATTGATTCCAATTGATTATTGTGTTGTCAATACTTTTCCCATCTCCGTCCGAATGCTCAAAGAGTGTCCTCACCCGTTCCCATAGATTCGTGTAGAAGCTGCACGTATTGAAAAAATGGTTGGCATCTTTAGAGTTGTTGCAGCATAGGTGGCAGAAAGGACTCTTGAAGCCATATTTGATCAATCAATCACATGTAAGGGTGTTCCTCTTTAACAACAACAAAATAAAATGAGATACCTTTGGCCAAAAATTCTTCGACCATATGCCTTTCTAGGTATTTTGGATTGGAAGATCTGGGTGACCAACGACTAGGGAATGAGCTTCCTTAATTGTGAAAGTGCCATTGCGTTGGTAACCCCATCAAAGCTATTGTGACCCTTCTTGGAGGTGAATTTGTCTATTCTGTAGGTCTTCCTAAATTTGTTTCATGCTAACATCCCCTTCAAGGTAGGGCCCTCAATCTTTGTCTTTCCATAGCTGCCAAGGGGTGGTCGATGGGTTTTCTTTCTAGTAATCCACCACCGTACTTGATTGCTTGATGGATGGTTCGACCAAGATCTTCAATGACCAAAATGAAAAGGAAAGGGGATAGAGGGTCACCATGACAGATGCCTCGAGAAGAATCAAAGGTTCCTGATGTGGAACCATTAAGGAGGACAAAGAAAAAGCAAGAGGCCACTACAGAGTCAATTCATTTCAGCCATTAATGAAAAAATCCAAAGGCTTTGAGAACTTGGGAGAGGTATGAACAACTTAATTTGTCAAAAGATTTTGAAAGATCGAGTTTAATTAACATGGTTTTTTTTAAGTGAATGACTTCATACGCGACCAAAATGGCATCCAAGATTTGTCTTCCTTCAATAGACATTGTCTGTTATGGAGAAATAAGAGTAAGGAGGATGGGATTAAGGCGCTTGGCGACGACCTTTGCTATTATTTTGTAAATGAAATTGCAGAGTGCTACGAGGAAAAACTATAAGTATCATTAACCTTTTTAGATTTCAGGATCAAAGTGAGAAAAGTAGCATTGAGAGCTGGGAGCATCAAGGCGGTAGCTCTAGGTTCCTCTACCAGATCATGGATTTCCTACTTAGGAAAAGTACAAGAAGCTTGACAAAAATATGTTATGAAGTTGTTTGGTTATGGGGCTTTGTTTTCCAGTATGCTCATGACGGCTTCCTCTACTTGTTGTAGGGTGATTGGTTTGGTTAGGGCCTCGTTATGCTCTTCTTTTACTAAGAAAGGGATGGAGTTGGTGATTCGTATAATGGATGTGCTATGATTTCACGAGTCTTTGAAAGAAAACGATGTTAGAATTTGGCTAATTCATTCTCCATGTCCGCATGATCGGTGAGCTTCTGACCTACTTCATTCTTGAGAGAAAAAACCATATTATGATGTCGATATTTGATCATATACCTGTGGAAGAAACCCGTATTATTTTCGCCTTATTTTAGCCATTTGATGTGAGATTTTTTCTTCCGAAGTATTTCTTCTTGAACTCAATGCTCTTTCAATTGGATGAAGGTCGCTCCTTCTTCAACCAATTCATCCGTTCAACGTTCCAGAATAATGCGTTGTTGTATGTTCTCCATGTTAGCTTCGATCTCCTGTTTGGATTGTTGAATATTTCCAAATTCATCTTGATTCCATTGTTTGATTTTGGCTTTGAGGAATTTGAACTTTTGATAGAATTAGCGCATGATAGAGCTTGGCGAGGGGGATGCCTATTTCCACCATTGATTGTCGTTTCCCACAAAATAGGGATATCTAAGCCAAAAGATGTCAAAGTGAAAACGCTGAATCTTTGGGCTAGTTTTGATGTTGGCTTCCGAACATATCGGCCAGTGCTCTGATCCTCTGCATGACAAGATTGAGACTTCCACGAAGATGTCCTTAGCCCAAAAATATTCATAGGCTAAGAATAAATTAAGTCGGGAATAAATTTGGTGACATCCTCCTTGTCTGTTGTTCCATGTGAAAAAACTATTGAGGGTATCCACATTGGCAAGTTGGTGTGTTGTCATTAAATATAGAAGGAATTGGCATTAACATCTAGTTTTCATAGAAATCAATTGTTTTTTTTATTTGATTTTTTATTTATTTATTATTATTATTTTTTAATTAATTAATTAATTATTTATTTTTTAGGGATTTAATCTGGTTAAAGTCATTGCTTATGATCCAAAGGTATTTTTGAACAAGAGAGTGGATGTGTTTGATATTGCGGAGAAATTTTTCTTTTTCGTTGAGAAGGTTTGTCCCATTGGCTATTTTGCTAGTCACGTTGGAGCTTGTCAGTTGAAACTGACTTGAGAGAATGTAAGGGGATGTTGTTGAGTTTGATAAGGTGATATTTGCATGTTTCCAGATTAAAGCAAGGCCTCTTTCTTACCCAGATGAATTTAGAGCCACTGAATCACTTCCTTTCCATCACTTGCTTGAAATTTCATTTAATCGCTCATTGGAGCATTTGTTCTCTTGTATCATTATTATCGTAGGATTTTCCTTATGGATTCGGTCTTGTAGGAGCATATGTTTACCTTTGAAATCGATTTCCTTAATGTTCCATGTGATCAAATTCATTTAGAAGGATGGGGGATGGAGGGGCATATCTCCTGCTTATTTTAGAAGATCCTTTTTGCTCTTTTGTGGCCTCTCTTCTTGATCTCCCTAAGAGGCTTCGTGGACATATTGAAACTATGATTTTTGATGCCATTTCTTGATGAGCTAGGGTTTTGGGCATTTTGTCACCTTTAGGATCCCAAAGGTTTGAAAAATCTTGCTCTAGAGCATCTATACTTTTTGCTCAGGAACTGATTGAAAATCCTTACTTTGTAGCTCTTCTATCATGCTTGCTAGGGTGGCTTCATATGTGTCCATATCATATGTGTCCTCTTTAGTTACTTTTGGAGATGCTTCCTCATATTATGGATTATTCTTCTATGACTCCTCTAGGCCTACTTCTAGGGATTTTCTTTTCGTGGAGCCTTGGTTGACGTTGGGGGTTCTCTAAGAGGGTTTCCCAATCCGGGTTATGTGGAATTTTTGAGTCATTGCTTAAGGCTACATATTTGTTATTGGATTAAGGAGGATCCTTGGGGCGAGGAACTTCCCGCTATCTTGGATCTCTTATGTGTGGAGCCACTTTACCAAATCCTTCTACATCCTTTTGTCCTGATTTCTCCATAGGGGGTTCCTTCTGGATCAAAAGGAATTCACAAAGAAAATGTCCATATTCATGGCATCTATGATAATGAAATGGGACATGTTCTTAGTCAAGAGTTTGCTGATGGAGTTCTTCATTATAGTAAACATCTATGGTAGTTGACAAGGGCTCTGAAATATTCATACAAACACAAATGCAAGCATATAGTGTATCTGCACATTTTGGTTGCCTATGATATTTTTGATGAAGGTCCAAATTATGTTTATGATTTATTCTAATTCTTCCTCGTTCTAAAATCCCTTGGGAAGCGAAAAAAAGATGAATTGATACAAGGGATATAAGAAATTCCCCTGTTCTGAATTGTATCATTCCTTCTAAAATTGCATGAAGAAGCCCATATTGTTAAAGAAATAGGGTCCATTTTAAGAAACCCTAGATTTGTCTTCTAGGTTTTTGAATATCATGGTGAAGAACCCTTTAGCCCCTGATTCCAGGTCTACTTGTCCTTTGGGTTTCCATTTATTTTGTATCCAACTGATTAATGCCCTCTTTGTTGGCCACATACCTATAAACTTGCTGATCAATGTGTGGTCCTTCATGTATTGGATGCAGTGCTCCAATATATCAAATCAGATTTCCAACTTAGGGTTTTTCACTGCTTTGGGTAGGCATCTACCTTGATTGCAATTTTTCTAGTAAGCTCTAGATGTATTTTCCTCCCTAATTCGGTTCCTCAACTTGATTCTTGTGTACTGGTTGTGATTGATGAGGTGTCGTAGATGCATTAACTTGAGCTGCGTTGTATCTTAAAACTTCATTCCAATAGTAGTGGGGTACCCCCCCCTTGGAGGACTGTGCCATGGCTACTCTCATCTAAAGAGAAACTTGCGAGCCATTGGAGAAAACCCTAGTCGGGTGTTGGGACGAAGGTGTGAGAATACCAAGGCATTAAAAATTACAGAGCTTAGAGAATCTAAAGTATTTTTTCATGAGAAATGATAATGAATCTTTTAATTTAAAAATATTACACTTATTAATTCAATTTTTAATAATCAACAGTTTTATTTTAATTTCGGATCTACCGAGTTTCGAGAGAGATCAAATCTATCGTGACGTAAACATTTTTTTTAAGTGAAAAAATTGAGGAAAGGTTTGCAAACCTCTTTTTGAGCGCAAAACTTGAGGACATGTTTTCACCTCAAGAGATTTGATTCCTCTCCGTACTTGATAAATCTAGAGTTAAAATGTATTTACATTGATTTTAAATAATACTATTTACACTATATATAAATTTCACACGCACACACATATAAATATTTATGTTTAAAATTTTATCAAAAAATTGATAATACATAACATTTTTGTTTGGCGCGCGCGTGCACACACACACACATATACATATATAATGTGCTTAAAAAATAGTTTACTATAAATATTAAGTTTTTATATGTTTATTAATTAAATTTAAATATATGGTTTTCAAATATCATGATTATTAATATGAATCATCATTATTTTAATTTGCATGGTATTAATTTATAACTGTTATTTATATTTAATATATATTTCACATTTTTTTTTCAAAAGGATGGTTAGGAGCATTCTATTAAAAATAAAATAAGGTTTTTAGGCCAGAACCTTTACATATTTCATCCAACTCCATTATAATTCTTCTCTTAGATGTCCAAAACATAAATAGACTACGTTTTTGGCATGATTTTACCTACAATTATGAAAAAATCCTATTTTATTACTTGTAAAAAACTCCTAGATACAAACAAAACCTACATAACATCAAACCAACTAAGACAAGGAAGATAAAAAGACAAGTAATTGGCCTGCTGCTCTAGGGTCTTCTTCAGACAAGGGTTCATTGATCAAACATGCCACTCTGGACCTTGGACTTTCTTCTCCTTTTTCCTTACTGCATCTTCACTTGCTTCAGCCTCTGGTGATGCATGCTGAACTTTGGTGGGATACATTTCTTCCATATCCACCAATTTGTAGTGCATGACTACCAATTCAATCCTAATTTCACCTTGTAGCCTGTCAATTTTTCTTTGCATCAATGAGTTGAGCTTGGTGTTTATTAGCAGCTGAAAATATTTTTGTGCTTTCTCCTCTCTCATTCCATTGACTAAAATCACACAACATACCTTCCATTGCTTCCAGGATCCTATCAATAAGCTGGCTCATATTGACATGATCATTGTTGTGGAGTGAAGAGCCTATATTCTCCATGGAGAGATTGCACAATGTTGGGACTTGCCCACAAATATAGTGATCAGAATCTGGATTAGGGGCAAAAATTTGCTCAAAAATAAAAGTGCTCAAAATCGATCAAAACCTAAACGACTGCGTTCATATCGATGATATGATCCCAACGCAAATCATTTCACTCAAAACGGAGTTCATATGAGAAAGTTAGAGCCTGCTGTCCGTTTTGTCAAACATGCAAAATTTTGTGACTGGAATGCTGACTAGACATCCGTATAGCCAAGTCAATAAAAAGAATATTCCATGGAATATTATAGGGAATATTCTTTTGAATATTCTCGCCAGGGAGTCGAACCCATGACCTCGCCCACACAAGCACCGAATTTTACTGCCATACCACGACAACATTACTTAACAACTAAAGGTTTGAAGTTGTATTTAAATGTTAATGCGTTGAAGTTTGGAGGTAACGCTAACGGTAACTGCTAGCATGTGATAAACAACCCCTTAACTGCTAGCATTAAGTTCTAACCGAATGGATTAATGCGCTAAGTGGAGGATTAATGCTAATTAAACTGTGATTAACCTTTAATGAATTTAGGATTAGGGTTGTGGTGGTTTTGGTAGGTCCACAAAATTCGGAATTCCTCCATTTTTGGTGGAGTTAACTGGAGTTTCTCCAGTATTGGTGGAGTTTTCCTTGAGAAAACTGAAGAGACCATAACTTCTTCACATTTCGACCAATTTTGGCTCAAAAAGAGTCATTCCTAGATGATTTGGATGCTATGAACATAATGGAAAATGTTCCAGAGGCAAAAGACAATTTTGTAAGTGATTTTGTTACGTTGAAGTTTAAGGAAGCCTAGGGCCACCAAGAGGAGGTCAAGCCTAGATCAATTGAAGTCCAATTGCAGAGCTTTGAAATTCATTTTTTCTGGATTTTGGGTCTTTTGAATCCAATGGAACAGGTTGCAAAGCCATTGGAGCACTGTAGGTGCATGTAATCAGAGAATTGACCATTAATCGAAAGAGGGCCTAACCATTGAAGCAGGTCCAAGGAGATGTAGCCCAAGAGGGGTGAAATCCTTTATCAACTTTTTGTTATGAGTTTGCTGTGTTTTATTTCTCTACAATTTCTTTGCTGTATATGTGTTTTTAAACAACTAATTAACCTCATGAATTTCTCATAAAAGACACTCAATACTTGACACATGATTCCTCACATTTTGGTTAATTTGAGATGATCCTAAACACATTTTTTTAATACTGATGAGGGAGCTTGCATAACATTAACAAGTTTTCCCAATATTCAGATCATACAGGCTCTTAAAACCAAAACTATATTGGATTGATTCCCTTCCTTGCTCAATGTCCTCTGTAGAGTGGAACAAAGACTTTCCCACAATATATAATCATTAGTTATCCTAGCACTAAACCAGTCATATCCATCTCAGCCTCTGATCTCCCTCCTTGTCAAAATTAGTTGCGAGACTAGATCATTCATTTTGAATTGGCTTTGAGTTGCTTACTAACAGTGCAAATTGACACGAAGAAGGAGAAGAAATAATTCTAACTTGAGGTGAATTGAATGTAGATTCATAATCAATATTCTCAGCCCTTTTAAAATCCAATTGCCAATGTAAGGTGGAGGGAACACTGGACATCTGAACACTAATTTAACGTGAATAACATGCTATTTGTGGATCAGATTAGACAAGGGTATTGAAGAGGAGTTGTCTAAGGCTGGGGAGTTAATATCTATCGCTATTCCATAGGGGCCATTGCCAGAGGTCAAGTTGGGGCCTTCAAATTCCATATATTTCTATGCACATTGATATCCTCAGATTCCAACATTCTTAGTCGACCTTTAATGCTTTTACATATTCCTTCTTTGTCATATGTAAATGTCATGGCGATGGGGAGTTTATTAAAAGTTTGTTATTCAATTCTAAGGACCCTTGGTCCAATCTTGTCCCTTTGTTGGCTAAAGCACCTGCTGTAGGGTTCAAATTCCTTAGAACATGAAAAAATTCAACTTGTTCGTACTATTGGAGTTGAAGAAGAATTTGATGCAAAATAGGGGAGAGACTGCTGTTATACAGACCTTTTGCCTCTTATACTCGTTGGATTACAACCAATGAATCACCAAATATCGTGATTTTCATGATTTTCTTTTCAATGATCAGCGCTAAGCCTTTCCAAAGGACTAGATACTTTGCTTGATTATTAGTTGCAAAACCTAGAACCTAGGCACATTGAATCTTAATTTTTTTTTATTGGGGCAAAGCATCGTTCAATAGATCTTGTTGATCTCTAATTTTGTCTGTAAGCCTTTTGAATTTTGCCTCTATTTGATATCTTTCTTGCTCACCCATAAGAGCAAATTCAGTTGTTTCGCTATCGCTTTCATCGTCTTCAAATGGATAGATACCAGAGGATAACAAATTCATACCTGATAGATCTTGTTCATCTTCATTCTGAAGTGATTCTGAATCTGAAGTGCTTCTTCCACATAGTCCCCAATCGATGCTCCCACTGTCATAGTTCTTCTGAGATGTCTTCCTTTTCTTAGGTTCTTTCTTCTTAAGCTTCTTTCCCATTGTTCCACGGATCTCCTTCAAGCGATCAAGCTTCTACCAAAGGACCTGCTCAGATTCCAATTGTTGGAAATAATACTGAGAGGGGGGGTGAATCAGTATTATTTCCAACAATAAAACTTTTCCATTTCCATACTTAGATACATATACGCTACTTCAATAAAGGGAACCTGCGTGTATACGCAACTGTGTTTAATGCAACTAGCGTATATCCAGAATACTTATGATTCAGTTAATCCATTAAATGTTGATCTTTAGTTAGTGCATCAGAACTTCATTAACCATATGTACAGTAACCAGGTGCAGTAAAACAGACTAGATCATCACACACAAGAAGCACACATGAACACCATGATATAAGGTGGAAACCCAATGTTGGTGAAAACCACCTGCTGCAAGTCGTCTCTATCTTATTTTAACAAGAAACTTCATTTTACAATAGTTCTGTACTGGTGTAGTCTTATACTAGTACGTAGGCTTCTACCTGCAGAGGGCTACAACCCTCTCTCGTTTTCCAGACTCTCCTGGATGGGAGCTACAACCCCCTTAGCTCTTGTACTAGCTGATCCATTTACTAGTACGTAGGTGCCTGCCTACTGAATGCTCCAATATTCACTCGTTCTCTAGCTGCTACTGGAAAGGAGCTACCACCCCCTTTGCTCTTGTACTAGCTGATGTACTAGTACGTAGGCGCCGGCCTACAATCTCCTTTCATCCTCCAGGGACCACATTTCATACATTTTCAGACTGGATACTCCTGAAGCACAACACTATAATCTGAAGGCCACGTTTCATCCAATTTTCATACTGGACCCATAAATATCATTGAAGCACAAAACAATCAATACTAGCATCATCAATTTTTGAATCACTGAAACACTGAAACCCTGTCAACAACACAGTCACCAGAACACAGAGCAGACAACAGAACTCTGCAATAACAATCGGACCCAACTGCAACTTCAAACATCATACTTCATAATGTATACGCTACTACGATGAATCAAACCCGCGTACATACGCGCTTTCACCAAAGCCAACCCACGTACAGATCTATAAATATTCAATCATGACTTGCGGCTATTTCAAACTTAAATTATACTCAGTTCAGAACATTACATGCGTCAGTATGCAGATCTAGAATAAGCATAATCAACCATATAGAGATAGTTCATTTCAAACCATTTGATCCCGATCTATCCTTAGATCTTGTTCTCCATCAACCGATGAGATTCCTCCTTAGCTCAGATCAAGCAATGCATCATCAACCCATAACCTGCATACTGGATCTCATGCTTCATCAGATATTCAAGACTTTTTCAATGCCTTTGCCTAATGATCTTCTTCTCCTTTTATAGTCTTAGGCCTTACTCAATACCATGGTCCAAAACCATAACAAATCAATACCATGGACCCAATACTTGGGATCAACAATTCTGACAAGATACCATGGTCCAAAACCATGGGTCCAAATACCAAGGACTTAATACCATGGACCAAAACCCAATGTATGCGCCTTCCCTTGCATGAAAGTGCATGTATACGCATACGCGCCTTTTGATCGATGATCCCATGTGTATACGCGACTTTGATAAGAGGAACCTGCATATACCTTATTTTCTTCATTCTTTGTAATCTAATCATCAACTCTTTGCTACTGACCTACTGCACTATGATATGTAATTTGTGTGATTGCCATCAAGGACAACACTTGTCTCATAATGCCAACAATCCCCCTCTTTGGACTTGATGGCAAAGCTAACTTGTCATTACTGAGAACTGTCATCTGATTCCTTTGAGCTGTCTTGCATCCCATGCATTTAGTCACATCTGATATCTCTTCTGTAGATTCATCTAGTTATAAATAAGTGAGATGTTCTTCTATGAGTGGGTTGCCATCAAGTACAACACATTAATCATAATGCCAACACACCCTTCCCTCTCCTGCGACTGCTAATATATATTCTAGATTATTATATTTAAAAATATCCTTATTTCTAATTGTATATTTATTAATTAATTTTAAACACAAAATTCTGAAATATCATAGTTACAAATATGAATCATTACTATTTAAATTTCTTTTAATGTGAAAAGTATATAACTTTTTTTATTTAATAATTTATTTATAATTTTATTAATAAAAATAAAAATATAATATAACAAAACTTTTTAATTATTAGTTAATATATAAAACACTTTATTACAACATCTCTTTTAATACGTCACTACAACTTTTCCTCTCCATATTTGGTTAAACAATTAAAAATTTTAAAATATTAGATACACATATTTTCAAAATTTAACACATTGATATTAAAAAACTTAATTAAATATTTATTTTCCATGCTTGAATATAATTTTTATATAATTTTGAGATCAAAATTAAATTTAATTACGCCGTAAGGCGTTCCTCTTTGAAATCAACTCTCCTAAGTGCCACCTTGCACTATTATCTACCTTTAGATTTAATGTTAAATGATTGAACAAGAGTCAATCGTGAGATTATTATTTAATAATAATTTCATATTAAAAATCAATTAATAGTTAAAAATATTTAACTATTAACTACCTTCCCTTAAACTCATAAAAGCAAGAAGATGGCTAACATCTTGCCAAAAACATTCTCTGAGGTTTTTATTCATTTTCTTGTTTCGATTCAGTGACATGAATAATGAGTAGGCAATAATGTTGGTTTCTGTTCCAGAGCCGAATCCGCCAAACAGCATCCTCTGTTCCAGAGCCAAATCTGCCAAACCGCAGGATGGGATGAGGCCGTAGTTAATGAATCCTGCCGTTGGTGGCTGGAGTCCGACCATACGATGGAGGCCCTAGTTAATGAATCCTGTCGTTGGGTCGAAGATAAGGTGGCTGAAGTCCGACTATACGATGGAATCTGCGAGACGAAGATGGGATGAGGCGCTAGAATAATCAGGTACTGCAGAAAAGAAACCAATTTTTTGTTTGAGGTGAGGTGAGTTTAGTTTCTGCCTACAGTCTCCTTGAGGGAGTGTCAATAGCAAAAATATTTGGTATGTAGAAAAGAAACTGTTGACACCTAATCCTTGTGATTGGGTAAATATATGTAAATAAATAAATGAGAAATGTGAACAGTCATCGGGAGATGAACTGAACAGTCTCTCCCCTCATGTATATAACAGACCTACTTGATTGAAAGAAAATACAAATCAGTTTTTGCTTTGTGGAGTTGTTAGCCTCCTGCTGCAGCAGGTTAATCATCTTTCATGATCGACATTTTTACATGCCAAATATGTCATAATTTGCTTGCTGCAATGCTCCATATTTGCTACAGATGGCCAGAGAAGTATCCATGAGAGTGTGCTAGTCTAAATGCCACTGCTGTGTTCCAGTTTTGATGAGTAATCCATTTTGATCAGTTTTCAAGTATAGGGAGGTCCAAACAGCTTAATCTTGGCCTCCCTAGGTTTCAATTTCCTGTTGTAGAATATAGAGAATGAACATTTGTCCAAACAGCTTAATCTTGGCAGATTTGTAGTTAGGTAGAGAAACAAGGGTGCTCAACAGCTTAATTTGAGCCCCTGGCTGAAATAAGTGTAGAAGTAGATAGGAGCACAAGCAACAAGAAAGAATGAAAAGCTAGGTATGCTAGTTCAAGTGCACCCAAACCAAAAGAAGAGAAAATGCTAGGTGAGTAGGTCGGGTAGGTAGCTTTGTGTTTGCAGAATCATGGCTTGTGATCCATTTCATATTGTCAAGTGTTATATCTATCATATCACAAGTTGAAGGCAGTTGTTCAGTTGAAGGACTTCAAGAAATGCATGTCTAACTTCCCCTTCTTCCTCTTTCCCCCAAATCACTCACTAACTTCCCTAAAAGAGGTTAAGATATGCTTGGTACCTCTTAGTTTCATCATTCTCCATATCATTTACCTTGGTGAAGATCTCCTTCACTCAAGTAATATCCATACTGCTTCTATGAATCATTTTCCCCCTTAATAGCCTAAGATCTGCATACTTAGCACTCTCTGATCATTTGTCATGTTAACTATTAACTTTACTATGTAGCTCCCTATATATTTCCCCTTCCCCTACTAAAACTATGTTAATAACTCCCCTATATACTTATCCCGTCCCCCTGGTTGAAAAATAACCATAAATACATTTGGGAATTGCTAAGTTTACCTGAAACTGAGCAAGAGCCCTCACTTCCCCCCTCAAACCATCTTCCAAATGCATTAGGACCCCTTCCTATGCATAAAATCCCTCCTTTCATCTATGCAAACCCTCCATTATCCATGTTTTAACCTTTTTTCAAGGCCCAAAACCCTCTCGCCATGCTTCGGACCCCTTCCGATGCATTAACAACCTTCCTCCGATTTCATTTTACCTTTCTTCAAAGGCAAAAAACCCTTCCGATGCTTTATAGCCCCCTCCTATACATATAAACCCTCCTTCGATGGTTTCCCCCCCCGACGCGATATCGCTGTCGGAGGTAATAACAGTGCTGGACCATATATATATGCCCCCATTCCTTTTTGCCCCGATGCGATATCGCTATCGGAGGCTTTCTCCATCATATTTTCCCATATATCCCGCATATACTCTTTTTTATCGCAACTCACCTTTTTTGTTTTATCGTTTAAACTCAAGTTTTTTATAAAACTTAAGTTATAACGTAAAAACCCGCATTTTTCAACAATATCGCATCGCATCCGTCCATCGCCCCCGCTCAGATCAACGGCCCAGATCTTGTCGGCGATCTCCCATTTCGGTGATCGCAATTGTATAAAGTCCTGCCCCATGTCCCCACCGATAGCGAAATGCCGATTTAATCGCGGCCGCCCATTCGGGCCCTCAGATCAACGGTCTTTATTAAGTCACAGCCCCATATATAGCATTGCTTATTCCAAAGCCAAAGTATTAATAAAATGCAGCATATAAAATTATCGGGTCAGAAAGGAGGCCTTTGTACAGCGAAATGGGAAAGCTCCGATATTTCGGAGCCGAAAAGTTATAAAGGGCAGTTTTAAGGGATTTCGGGTCCGCATATTGATTTTGTTAAAATCCGCCAATATGAAATCGTCGATGGACCGGACCCGATCTCCATAAAGAAAGGGCATATAAGCATTTCGGGTCAGCGACATTTCGGAGGTTTTATATATTGGGACCAATGGTCCGCCCCGATGCGATTTAGCGCCAGCCGTCGGATCGGGTCCCCAGATCAATGGCCCTGATTTAATCGCAGCACTCTCCATGTATCGCTCCGACTGGCGTAGCCGAAATAACAATAAATCATGGTATATTAGCATTTCGGGTCCGCAAACCAAAGTCTTGTAAATCCGCCGATATGACATCGCCGATGGGCCGGACGCGATCCCAAATAAAAGGAAGGGCCTATAGCATATCGGGTCCGCCCAGTTTTGGCGATTGTTTATGTGCCACCCCCTGGTCTGCCCTGATGCGATATTGCGATGAGATCTGGGCCGTTGGATCAGCCTGCGCCAGATCCAACGACCAGGATTTAATGATTGCTACAGTGTCCACTTAAGCGCCAAATTTTCACAATTTCGCAGTGTTTTGAGAACATTTTCATATTATGATAAAATGGCCATTGTTTAAGGTTTGTGTGCAGCGCTCCCGCCCGCCACAACCAATAAGGGAAATCATACATCCTTAAGCCATTTAGGATCGCTCCAAGCCCGGTTTTGCTCCAGGGGGCCAGTCTCGGCCTCGACACAGTTGGCAACACTTTTTCCTCCTGTTTGCACCATTTTTCAAAAAGTTTAAGGCTAGTTTTGATCGGCCAGAGTGCCGATAGCATTCCAAAGGCCACGGGAACCTTTGCAGCAGTTAATTTTGCATTAAAAGGCAGAAAAGGGGCAATTTGACAGCGTAAAGTGTATCAGAGGAAAGAGAAGGCTCAAGTGCATGTCAAAGGGTATCAGGAAAGCGGCAGAGAGTATCAGTATTGCGGTTCAAAGCAGATGAATTCAAAATGGCCCCAGCAGATCTAGCAAGCCGTCATTGAGCCGTATAGCTCACCAACTCTCAATTTTTTCCATTTAAGGCAGCAGGACCACTTGAAGGCACAAGTAAAGGGTTTAAAAAGCAGATATTGGCAAACACAATGAACCCAATCATATTTTGGAGCAGCGCTGCTTCCTTCAATGCGCAGTTATCACACAGAGGACAGCGCATGGCTCAAGGAACTCTTTTAGTCCATTTTTGAAGCTGCAGGACCATGCGCAGCCCTAAAGAGCCATTTTGATGAGGCTGCTCCCTCATGAACACCTGTTTTAGATATTTTATTGCATTTATTTCCAGCACAACTTAGCATTAGAAGCAGTTATTGCACAGATCTCTTTTGAATATGTTTTGATAGATATTTTGAGATATTTTCTCCCTTGACACATGTTCAAGGGATGTTTGTAACTATTTTCTATTTAAACCACCCTCTGCATTGTTTTAAGGGTTGGTTGGTCGATAACTTCCTCTAGACTTGCATTGTATTTTCTGAGAGTCTCTATAATCAAAGATCGCTGGAATGTTTGGGAGATGAACTGACTGTTGTGTTTTAATGTCTTAAGAGTGACTATGGAATCCTAATGCTTCTACATAGCCCAATAAGTGTTTCTTATCTCTGTTTACAGTTTATATGTTTTATGCCATCATTGTTTCACTATCTAAATAGAAAAAAGAAAGAATAGTTCAGAGCTCACTTAGTTGTATTCTGTTCTCAATTTCTGTCATTTATCTATGTTTTCCTCTGAATTAGTCCTGAATATGAATACTGATTTGATCATATTTACACTAGTTCTTTCATATATGAATGTTGTTTAGGAATCCTTGATTGCTCCTATATAAATGTTCATTCACCTTCCCTCTGTTAGCATAATGAGAGCTACTTAGTTGCCTTTCATTTACTGACCTTCGTTCCATCTTTATTCTAGCTAGATATTGTTTTATGTGTAGCTATCCTGCTCTGTATTCCTCTTGTGACCAAGAAAACGCAACAGCAAGCCTAATCCACGACTCCATGCCCAATGGTTTGAACTTCTCACACTATGCATCCCAACTTTGTTTGAAAGAATCCTCCATCCCATCAAAATCAAAACAAAACCCAAGAAAATCATAACTAGCCTAAAAATCAACCCAAAACAAAGCTAAATTATAAAGAGAGAGCCCTCTCTGATTGCAGGTAGGCTAGGACCTGCAGTCCAAAGATTGGTTTGTGGTTACCTCGGCCGTATCCTTTAAGGAGCTTTAAGGACAACCTGAGTGATAACATAATGGCGACTCCACTGGGGAACATCCTCAGATAATTTCACAAATCAAGTTGGAAAGCTCCACTAGGAAAGAACCAGACCTTCAAAAGTTTCTTTCTAACCCATATAGTCTTAGAAAAATCCCCAAAAAACAAGCTAGAAACTAGCTCCCAAAAGGAATTCACGTTATACAAGGTCAAATCCAAACCCAAATCCCCCAGCAGCTTTTGAAAATCCCAATATAATCCCAAGGAACCTCATGAAGCTAGAGCGAAGAGAGGATTTTGCTGATAATAGTCCTGAAGCAGTTCACCCACGCTGTGGCCTAACTCCTGTCAAAGTTTTATTTCGTTCAACCCCTAGTTCCCCTTGTTCTTCATCCACCTCTCAAAGCACTCCTTCCACACCTCCATTCGCTACACATATTCCCATTACCACTACTACTCCTATTATCCCAGTTGTTCCTATTGTCCCTCTTATCCATGTGAATATGGCTAACAGATATGCACCTTTGCAATTACCTGCAAATCGCGGGGCTATGCCTCGGGATTACCAAACTAAAATCACATATTTTGATGGCACAAGTGCCTGCACAACCCTTCAGCATACAAAGAAAATGCAGGATTACTTTGAAAGCTATGAGATTGACGATGATGGTGTGAGAATGAAGATTTTTGTCCAAAGTTTGACAGGCGATGTCAGGACTTGGTTTAGAGCACTTCCAGCCAATTCCATAGCAGACCCAGAAGCCTTATACCAATCATTTATCAACAGATGGGAGAAAAAGAAAGACCCTTTGCACATACTAGCTGAATACGATACAATCAAAAGAGGTCCACAAGAAACAGTCTTGGACTATTGTGCAAGGTTCAATAGCATTTATAATGCTATCCCACAAAACTTAAGGCCCCCACCTGACCTTGCCTTATATAAATTCCCTGATGGATTCGACCCAGATATGGCCTACCAATTAAAATAAAGAGCCCCTAACAGCCTTGCAGACATGCAAAATGTGGCTGTCACTGTGGAGGCAAATTTAATTGCCAAAAGAAACAGAGCTAGAACTGAGAGAAGAACCACCTTCAAAGAAGAACCCTCAGCCTTAGACCAAAAGCTGGATGCTATTATCACTGGCATGCACAGGCTGGGAGACATAGTAGAGAGTGTTGAGAGGAAATCATCATGGGAAGGACAACAACCCAATACCATAAGGAACCCAAATTTCAGGAAAACTCAGGACTCAAACGCTGGTAGATCTAGTCCAGACCGTGATATAAGGCCTCCTTTCCAAGAAAATTATACAGAAGCATCCACATCTAGTGACGCCATAGACGACACTCACATGAACTTGGTGGATTTGAAGGGTGAGCAACAAATTTTCCTAACTCAACAAGACCAAGATGAGCATGACTTTAATCAATTTCAGACCCAGTCAGGTGAGTCTTTTGACTTCAAACAAGGTTATGATTCAACTGTTTATGAAGTGCACAAACAATATAAACTGAGAACTAGAACAATTGATGTAACCGAGCCCATCAAACAGAAGGAATCAAAGCAGCCCAAGAAGATTAAGGACAAAGCTTCTTCCACAGAACCGACCAAACAAACAATCCCAGATTCGAAAGAAGTCACAATAGAGGATATAACAGACACACCAGACATGCGGCCCTCTAATGATCAGCCTCTGCTACCTTCGTCCTCAAAGGAAAATGTAAATAGCACTCCTAAAAGCCTTCCCAAAATAGAAATACCACAAGGTATCACTCACCATAACACTGATAATCAAGAGGAAAACGCAGAAAATACACTTGAAAAGGGGAAATCTGCTATTGCCAACACAAAGACTCCATTGGAGAAACCATTCAACTTAGAAGCAGAAATAAGCAAACTTAAGATTTCCATCCCCTTATCTGAACTTGCAAAGCATGATGTGTATAGGCAACAAATCCAAAGATCACTGCAAATGCCAGAGAAAAGGGATGATGTGAATGTTTTAGATGATACACCTGAGTTGCTTTTTGGTCCAGAAGTTGATGGCAAATCAGCACATGGAGATGTTCTACCCTTTTATGTCAGTCTGCACATACATGATAAAGTTTTACATAATGCAATGTTTGACTCAGGTGCCTCACACAACCTTATGCCCAAAGCTGTAATGGAGAAGCTAAACCTTGATGTAACAAGACCCTACAAAGATCTATTCTCCTTTGACTCAAGTCAGGTCAAGTGTTTAGGCTTAATCAAAGACTTATGTGTCTCCTTAGTCCAATTTCCCAACAAGATAATCCTAATGGACGTGGTGGTTGCTGACATCCCACCAAAGTATGGCATGCTCTTGTCAAGATCTTGGGGGGAAAAACTTCAAGGATCTCTCCAATTAGACCTCTCCTATGCCACTATTTCAGTCTTTGGGCAACCAAAGAGACTGTATAGATAAATACTGATGAAGTATGTGGTAAGTAGTGAGGAAAAGCCCCAGAATTTCCCTATCTATTCAATCCATTCTGATATGGATTCTTTTATTTTGTTTAATGATGAAACAAGTCCTCCAACTAATCAGAGGCCTTTGCCTTTAGTACAACAAGCACACATCAATGAAGAAACGGTTGCACATACCCATGAGACTGTCACAACAGCCAATGCAACCAGCACGCAATAAAAACCTCCCTAAACACAAGATTCGGGTCTGCCCAATCCTAAAATGACTGAAACTCTTAATACTAACCACAAGCAAGAAATCACATGGTATTTAGAGTTTGATGGCTCTGTTAACAAGTTAGGAGCAGGGGCAGGAATATGGATTCACAGTACACATAACAACCATGCAGAGGGTCATGCTTATAGACTGAATTTCAAATGCACCAACAACATGGCTGAGTATGAGGCACTCCTCTTAGGCCTTAAGCTGCTCAAATCTTTAGGAGCCGCCAAAGTTTCCATTCTAGGTGACTCAGACCTAGTAATCCAACAAATGAAAGGCAACTTTGTTACCAATGATAGAAGGCTAAGAGATTATAGGACTGCTGCCACTGCAATACTTGATACATTCACTGAATCCAAGCTTGCCAAGATTTCAAGAAATCATAACATTCATGCTCACAGCCTAGCCACTTTCGCTAGTACATGCAAGCTTCCCTTTGAGCCAAATCACCATTTCACTGCTGAAATAAAACATAGGCCTGCTGTCCCAAATAACATTAAAGATTGGCAAGTGTTTGAGGATGATGCTCAAATCAACAATTTTCTTACCTTACAGCATGAGTTTTCAGGCCTAAACATTGATATGGATGCCATGGATGATCCCCTGCAAGCAATAAACCAAATCCAGCAAACTGTAACAACTAGAAAATTGCTACAGCCAACCATCTTTGATGAAGAAAACATAGAAGAGCTGAAACAGATGCATTTGGAGGAAATAGCCAAAATAGAGGCCGAAATCATTGATCTAAAGGACAATTTTCTCCCGGTTGGCCTCACTCCACTAGAAGACATGTTTGATGCAAATGATGTGCCCAAAAATCCAAAAATGCAGCCTATAAACACTGCCATAGAAGAATACAACATTGAAACAGCAGAGAAGCCCAAAATGATCAAACTATCTAAATCTTTGCCTCCTGATCAAAGACCAAAGTATGTGGATTTGTTCAAAGAATTCCAAGATGTATTTGCTTGGAGTTATGAGGACTTGAAGTCCTATGACACCTCAATTATTCAACATACCATTCCCTTAAAGCCAAATCAAAAGCCCTTCAAATAGAAACTGAGGAGAATCAATCCTGTGCTTCTCCCTTTAATTGAGAAAGAAGTGAAAAGAATGTTTGAAGCAGGTATCATAGCACCCATTAGATTTTCTGAATGGGTATCCAATCTTGTTCCCACAAGAAAGAAAACAGGTGAGATTAGGCTTTGTGTAGATTTGAGAAACCTAAACCAAGTCTCCCTTAAAGACCACTACCCATTGCCCAAAATGGACCACATCCTACAAAGAGTAGTGGGGTCATCTAGAATCTCTTTGCTAGATGGCTTTTCAGGTTTTAATCAAATACTGGTTCACCCGGATGACCAAGACAAGACAGCCTTTACCACACTGTGGGGAACATTTAAATATGTGAAAATGCCTTTCGGCCTAAAGAACGCAGGTGCCACCTTTCAAAGGGCCATGGACATTGCATTTGCCAAGGAAATCCATGATTTCTTGGTTGTCTATCTTGATGATCTTACCCCTTTCTCCAAATCTGACCAAGACCACCTAAGACATTTGAGACAAGTGTTCCTAACATGTAGGAAATATGGCATTTCCTTGAACCCCAAGAAGTCTTTATTTGGCCTTGAAGAAGGCAAGTTACTTGGACATATCATTTCAAAAGACGGGATTAGAATTAATCCGGAAAGGATCCAAGCCATTCTCCAAATCCCATATCCAAGAAACATAAAAGAGCTGCAAGCATTCCTAGGAAAGATCAATTTCCTAAGGAGAATTATCCCAAATCTAGCCGAGCTGATAAGTCTGTTGAGCAACATGTTAAAGAAGGATGCCAAGGTAAAATTGTCTCTTGAAACCAAGCAAGCATTTGAGAGTATCAAAGTTTCCTTAACTCAAGCCCTAGTCCTCACAAGTCCTCAATTTGATAGGGACTTTATCATATTTTCATTTGCATCTGATAAAACCATAACTGCTATCCTATTGCAAAAGGATGACCAAGGAAATGAAAATCCAATCGCTTTTTTCAGCCGAGCCTTAAGAGATGCACCCCTGAAGTACCAAATCATGGAGAAGCAGGCCTATGCCCTTGTTAAAGCAATCAAAGACTTCAGAATTTATATTTTATATTCACATGTGATTGCTTATGTCCCAAATGCTGTTGTAAAAGACATATTAACCCAAGAGGGGTTAGAAGGCAAAAGAGGCAAGTGGATTGCTAACATTCTTGAGTATGACATAGAAATAAAGCCAACCAAGCTAATAAAGGGACAAGGTTTAGCCAAACTGATGTCCGAAACAAACTTTCAAGCCTTAGACATCAACCAACTGGACAATGAACAAGAGCCGACGACTCCACAGATCAGTGACACCTTTTTGCAATCCCCATGGTATGCTGATATTTGGTTTGTATTGTTAAACCTGTGTGCTCCCCCAGGATTGTCCAGGACCAAGAAGAGATTTTTAAGAATGAGGGCTTTGAAATTTTGTGTCTTAGATGGTGCTTTATTTTGAAAGAATCATGAAGGCATATTGCTTAATTGTTTGACCATGAATGAAACTAATAATGTCATGAAAGAATTCCATGCAGGGGATTGTGGAGGACATCTATATTGGAAGTCCACTGCTGATAAAATTTTAAGGGCTGGTTTCTATTGGCCCTCTTTGTTTGCAGATGTAAAGAAGTTTGCTATCTCATGTCACAAATGCCAAATCTTTGAGGGCAAAAGAAAGCTGTTGCGCTTGCCTCTTAAGCCCATCTCAACCGAAAAGCCTTTTCAACAATGGGGTCTTGACTTCATTGGAGAAATCCATCCCTCTTCCTCAGGCCAACATAAGTGGATTTTAACAGCCACCGACTATTTCACCAAGTGGATTGAGGCCATCCCATGTAGGCAAGCCAATGACACCACCATTATCCAATTCCTTGAGTGCAATATCCTTTCTAGATTTGGCTGCCCTGAGAATATCATCACTGACAATGTCGCTGCTTTCAAATCCAAAAAGATGATTAATTTTTGCCATAAATTTCACATTACCTTAGGCCACTCTACAGCCTATTACCCTCAAGGTAATGGATTAGCCGAATCATCCAACAAGAGCCTGATTAGTATTATCAAGAAGATCTTAGAAGAAAACAAGAAGAACTGGCATAGAAAGCTCACAAATGCCCTATGGGCAGACAGATTGTCAACCAAGAAATCCATTGGGATGAGCCCTTATGAGCTAGTATATGGCATGGAGGCCAGATTTCCTTCATCACTGGGCATTCCTATTATCAAGCTGCTACAAGAGATTCAATCTGAGCCAAATGATATACAAAGGAGGATAAACCAAACAATTCATTTGCAGTAGACAAGCGAGCAGGTCTATGACAGAGCTCAAATTATGCAAGAGAAGCTCAAAAGGATGTTTGATAAGAGAACTAAGGCTAAGAATTTCTGTGTTGGCAACAAAGTTCTAAGGTGGGACTCACGAAGAGAAGACAAGGGAAAACATGAAAAATTCGATTTCCTTTGGAGAGGGCCATTTGTTATTTCTGCTGTTCAGGGAAATAACACATATTTCCTCAAATGTGTAGAGGGCAGCACTGCTAAAGAAGGCCCTGTAAATGGCCGTATGCTAAAGCATTATCATGATCCCTTTTGTTGAACATAACCCAGCTTTGTATATATCTCTTTGTACATTGATATTTGTATATATCATCACTTTTGTTTTTATTTTATATAAACAGTCCGATTGTTAGAGGAGCAGCAACAAAGTTTGTGAAGACATAGCCAATGCAAGTCCTCTATTTTTAATCTCTGTCTCTGCAGTAATCTCAACAAAACAGCAAGAGCAACGCTGTCATATCACAGTGATTTATGTTAAAGAGAAGTTGTTTGCAGCTTGTAGTCTTCAAGTCAACAGTATCAAAAAGAAAGGAGGATTTTCAGTTTACTTCAGCACCCTTTCAAAGACAAGAAAAGAAGAGCTCCAATTTTATTCCCTTTTTGTGTTTATTTCACAAGGCAGTGCTCAAGCAAAAGTGTATGCAATATCAAGCATGCAGAAGAAAGCAGGCGATGCTTTATTTTTCATAGTGTTTCAGATAAGGAGGAGTGCTGCATTCAGAAGTTAAAGTTCTAGTCATTCAGCAGTTAGCACGGAAGAGATTTTCAATTAACAGCAACTACAGAGGATCAAGGCATTCTGACCTGCTGTTCTTGGCTTGTCACAAGGAAAAGCCATCCCCAAGTGGAGCCACTGTTAGCCTCCTGCTACAGCAGGTTAATCATCTTTCATGATCGACATTTTTACATGCCAAATATGTCATACTTTGCTTGCTGCAATGCTCCATATTTGCTACAGATGGCCAGAGAAGTATCCATGAGAGTGTGCTAGTCTAAATGCCACTGCTGTGTTCCAATTTTGATGAGTAATCCATTTTGGTCAGTTTTCAAGTATAGGGAGGTCCAAACAGCTTAATCTTTGCCTCCCTAGGTTTCAATTTCCTGTTGTAGAATATAGAGAATGAACATCTGTCCAAACAGCTTAATCTTGGCAGATTTGTAGTTAGGTAGAGAAGCAAGGGTGCTCAACAGCTTAATCTGAGCCCCTGGCTGAAATAAGTGTAGAAGTAGATAGGAGCACAAGAAACAAGAAAGAATGAAAAGCTGGGTATGCTAGTTCAAGTGCACCCAAACCAAAAGAAGAGAAAATGCTAGGTGAGTAGGTCGGGTAGGTAGCTTTGTGGTTGCAGAATCATGGCTTGTGATCCATTTCATATTGTCAAGTGTTATATCTATCATATCACAAGTTGAAGGCAGTTGTTCAGTTGAAGGACTTCAAGAAATGCATGTCTAACTTCCCCTTCTTCCTCTTTCCCCCAAATCACTCACTAACTTCCCTAAAAGAGGTCAAGATCTGCTTGGTACCTCTTAGTTTCATCATTCTCCATATCATTTACCTTGGTGAAGATCTCCTTCACTCAAGTAATGTCCATACTGCTTCTATGAATCATTTTCCCCCTTAATAGCCTAAGATCTGCATACTTAGCACTCTCTGATCATTTGTCATGTTAACTATTAACTTTACTATGTAGCTCCCTATCTATTTCCCCTTCCCCTACTAAAACTATGTTAATAACTCTCTTATATACTTATCCCCTCCCCTGGTTGAAAAATAACCATAAGTACATTTTGGAATTGCTAAGTTTACCTGAAACTGAGCAAGAGCCCTCACTTCCCCCCTCAAACCATCTTCCAAATGCATTAGGACCCCTTCCTATGCATAAAATCCCTCCTTTCATCTATGCAAACCCTCCATTATCCATGTTTTAACCTTTTTTCAAGGCTCAAAACCCTCTCGCCATGCTTCGGACCCCTTCCGATGCATTAACAACCTTCCTCCGATTTCATTTTACCTTTCTTCAAAGGCAAAAGACCCTTCCGATGCTTTATAGCCCCCTCCTATACATATAAACCTTCCTCCGATGGATTTCCCACCCCCCCCCCCGACGCGATATCGCTGTCGGAGGTAATAACAGTGCTGGCCCATATATATATGCCCCCATTCCTTTTTGCCCCGATGCGATATCGCTATCGGAGGCTTCCTCCATCATATTTTCCCATATATCCCGCATATACTCTTTTTTATCGCAACTCCCCTTTTTTGTTTTATCGTTTAAACTCAAGTTTTTTATAAAACTTAAGTTATAACATAAAAACCCGCATTTTTCAACAATATCGCATCGCAGCCGTCCATCGCCCCCGCTCAGATCAACGGCCCAGATCTTGTCGGCGATCTCCCATTTCGGCGATCACAATTGTATAAAGTCCTGCCCCATGTCCCTGCCGATAGCGAAATGCCGATTTAATCGCGGCCGCCCATTCGGGCCCTCAGGTCAACGGTCTTTATTAAGTCATGGCCCCATATATAGCATTGCTTATTTCGGAGCCGAAGTATTAATAAAATGCAGCATATAAAATTATCGGGTCCGAAAGGAGGCCTTTGTACAGCGAAATGGGAAAGCTCCGATATTCCGGAGCCGAAAAGTTATAAAGGGTAGTTTTAAGGGATTTCGGGTCCACATATTGATTTTGTTAAAATCCGCCGATATGAAATCGCCGATGGACCGGACCTGATCTCCATAAAGAAAGGGCATATAAGCATTTCGGGTCCGCGACATTTCAGAGGTTTTATGTATTGGGACCAATGGTCCGCCCCGATGCGATTTAGCGCCAGCCGTCGGGTCGGGTCCCCAGATCAATGGCCCTGATTTAATCGCAGCACTCCCCATGTATCGCTCTGACTGGCAGAGCCGAAATAACAATAAAGCATGGTATATTATCATTTCGGGTCCGCAAACCAAATTCTTGTAAATCCGCCGATATGACATCGCCGATGGGCCGGACGCGATCCCAAATAAAAGGAAGGGCCTATAGCATATCGGGTCTGCCCAGTTTCGGCGATTGTTTATGTGCCACCCAGGGGTCCGCCCCGATGCGACATTGCGATGAGATCTGGGCCATTGGATCGGCCTGCGCCGGATCCAACGGCCAGGATTTAATGATTGCTACAGTGTCCACTTAAGCGCCAAATTTTCACAATTTCGCAGTGTTTTGAGAACATTTTCATATTATGATAAAATGGCCATTGTTAAGGTTTGTGTGCAGCGCTCCCGCCCGCCACAACCAATAAGGGAAATCATACATCCTTAAGCCATTTAGGATCGCTCCAAGCCCGATTTTGCTCCAGGGGGCCAGTCTCGGCCTCGGCACAGTTGGCAACACTTTTTCCTCCTGTTTGCACCATTTTTCAAAAAGTTTAAGGCTAGTTTTGATCGGCCAGAGCGCCGATAGCATTCCAAAGGCCATGGGAACCTTTGCAGCAATTAATTTTGCATTAAAAGGCAGAAAAGGGGCGATTTGACAGCGTAAAGTGTATCAGAGGAAAGAGAAGGCTCAAGTGCATGTCAAAGGGTATCAGGAAAGCGGCAGAGAGTATCAGTATTGCGGTTCAAAGCAGATGAATTCAAAATGGCCCCAACAGATCTAGCAAGCCGTCATTGAGCCGTATAGCTCACCAACTCTCAATTTTTTCCATTTAAGGCAGCAGGACCACTTGAAGGCACAAGTAAAGGATTTAAAAAGCAGATATTGGCAAACACAATGAACCCAGTCATATTTTGGAGCAGCGCTGCTTCCTTAAATGCGTAGTTATCACACAGAGGACAGCGCGTGGCTCAAGGAACTCTTTTAGTCCATTTTTGAAGCTGTAGGACCATGCGCAGCCCTAAAGAGCCATTTTGATGAGGCTGCTCCCTCATGAACACTTGTTTTAGATATTTTATTGCATTTATTTCCAGCACAACTTAGCATTAGAAGCAGTTATTGCACAGATCTCTTTTGAATCTGTTTTGATAGATATTTTGAGATATTTTCTCCCTTGACACCTGTTCAAGGGATGTTTGTAACTATTTTCTATTTAAACCACCCTCTGCACTGTTTTAAGGGTTGGTTGGTCGATAACTTCCTCTAGACTTGCAATGTATTTTCTGAGAGTCTCTATAATCAAAGATCGCTGGAATGTTTGGGAGATGAACTGACTGTTGTGTTTTAATGTCTTAAGAGGGACTATGGAATCCTAATGCTTCTACATAGCCCAATAAGTGTTTCTTATCTCTGTTTACAGTTTATATGTTTTATGCCATCATTGTTTCACTATCTAAATAGCAAAAAGAAAGAATAGTTCAGAGCTCACTTAGTTGTATTCTGTTCTCAATTTCTATCATTTATCTGTGTTTTCCTCTGAATTAGTCCTGAATATGAATACTGATTTGATCATATTTACACTAGTTCTTTCATATAAGAATGTTGTTTAGGAATCCTTGATTGCTCCTATATAAATGTTCATTCACCTTCCCTCTGTTAGCATAATGAGAGCTACTTATTTGCCTTTCATTTACTGACCTTCGTTCCATCTTTATTCTAGCTAGATATTGTTTTATGTGTAGCTATCCTGCTCTGTATTCCTCTTGTGACCAAGAAAACGCAACATCAAGCCTAATCCACGACTCCATGCCCAATGGTTTGAACTTCTCACACTATGCATCCCAACTCTGTTTGAAAGAATCCTCCATCCCATCAAAATCAAAACAAAACCCAAGAAAATCATAACTAGCCTAAAAATCAACCCAAAACAAAGCTAAATTATAAAGAGAGAGCCCTCTCTGATTGCAGGTAGGCTAGGACCTGCAGTCCAAAGATTGGTTTGTGGTTACCTCGGCCATATCCTTTAAGGAGCTTTAAGGACAACTTGAGTGATAATAGGAGTTACTACCTGGCCTGACATGGTATCAGAGCCAGCCCTTTTTTAGCTTTTGCGTCCCTTGTAACTCCATGTCTGCTCTCTATATAGCTGAGCAACTCCTCCATAAAATTAGCTGCTCCTATCATGGTAGCTGCCCTACTGTCCTCCACTATTCAGGCTGTCCATCCTGTCTGACTGTCCAAACGTTTCAAAAAAAAGGAAAAAAAAAAGGAGAGGGCGCTGTCCTGACAAGCACTGTCCTGTGCGTTAAAGTTTTTGAAATGCCCTGACTTGCGCCTGCCGCCTCCATTGCATGAATTGATTCCTATTCTGATTACTCGCTCTCCCCTGATACCAGGAGCAGCGTTAGCCTTAGGTCCTGCGCTGGAGTGTCAGGCCCGTTTTGCTTTGGAATTGAGAGCTGTGAACCTGACATGGTAAAAGAGGCAGCCGTTGACACCGCGTTGTCCCCCCTGTTGTAATACTCTTTAGGAATATACTCAGCGACTGCAAATTTTCCTCTCCTGAGAGATACCAAGGGCAAGAGCAGTTTTGCCGGTTCCAGAAGGACCTGCGAGAAGAAGGGCATGGCCAGCCATCTTCTTCTGGCGAATCATATCGACCACCAGCCCGGCTGCTTTCCGAGCTTCTTGCTGCCCGACGAAACCCGCTGCCTGAGGCAAAGCTCTGCCATCTTCCCTGAGGCCGAGGCCTTTGATGTGCGTGTGCATTAAAATCCGCTGCGCCACTCTGATACTAGGAGCAGTGCAGTGAGAAGACTGTGTGCCGGAAATTTCCAAAGTGCAACAGAGCCAACCATTTGAGCGCTAACAAATGCCATGAACCGTGACCTCGTTCTAGTGGCGGAATGGTATTTTTTTTTGATGGTGTTTAAACTATAATGCAATCTCTGCTCTAATCTAATATTCGAGTTCCAAAAAAAAAAAAAATATATCGGCAATCTTGCAATTAAGTTCTGTAATTCTAAGAGTTCTGAATTGGTAGAAGATGTCGAGGCCTTACAAAAATGTGCACGTTGACATAGTAGCAGAATAGATAAAGCCGATTGCTGGGAATTGGAGAGGAGCTGTGGGTGATGTTACATGCGTGCCATAAAAGGATCTTTGTATCTTGGTTTTTCAGAGGGATTTCTTAGTTTTGGGAAATTGAATTAAATTTGGAGAAGTGCTTAAGTTTTTTTTTGCAGTCTTGTGGCGTATTTTATGTGGCTTAAAATTAGAAATACATCTGGACTACATTCTTCAGTTTTTCTTTGGTGAACGCAGTGCTGTTGAGGGTATTTTATACTGCCATATTTTGTGCTTTGAATCTGCTGTCCCATTATATCAGAACTATTTTTTTTCATTAAGAGTAAAAGATTTGCAGCCGAAATTTTATTTGCTACAGTATGCATTCAATCATATCTATGGTGGGAATAGTTCTCACTGGCAAGGAGAACTATCCTGAATGGTCCCGGATGATAAAGCACACCCTCATTTTCAATGAGTTGTGGAAAGGAGTGTGTGTCGGAGAAGGAGACAATGACCTAGTATAGCCTACCTCAGATAAAGAGCTCGTCATTTGGGAAAAAAGGAACAACAAAGCTTATGCATTAATCGCAAAATCTGTAAATGAAGAGGTGAGTCGCCATATTTCATCATATTCAACTGCCTTTGAAGCTTTACAAAAGCTGAAAGAACTCTATGACTCACATTCTGCACTTGAAGTCGTTTAACTCATGATTAAACACTTCACTCTTAAACTGCAAAATAATGATGCTATTGCTCTTGCATCTGAAGTAAAGTCAATAATGCATATTAGCAAATCTACTAAGGTTGAATTGGATATTCCTCTTATCGCTTTTCTCAAGGCACTTTATCCTACTTGCTCCAATTATCTTGAGTCATTGCAAGCAAATGGAAATCTCAATTATATAACCTTTGACTCTCTTGTGAAAAAGTTTGCTGAAAGAGAGAAAGCTTTTGGAAAGAAGATAACCCCTGAATCTTCTGAAGAGACTGTGTACCTTGCTCATAAAGAAAAGCATCCTGCTCAAGATTCTACAAGAGGAAGAGGTGGACGAAGAGGAAGAGGAAGATATTTCAGAGGCAGGGGGCATACATTCTCAAGGAGAAAAGGAAGATTTGCACTGCATTCACTGCAAAAGAAATGGATCACATGATGCCTCTACATGCAAGCTACCATGGGACAAGATTGAGCAGAAAAGAAACCAACAGAAAGGTAAAACTGATGATACAGACAAAGGTAAAGCACCTGAATCCGCTCACTATGTTGAGGCACAATGTAACATTGGAGTAAATGAAGATTTGTTTAATGCTTCACTTGCTTCATGGAAAAATGATTGGTTGCTTGATTCAGGAGCAACCTGCCACATGACTCATAAAAAAGAAGTTTTTCATGATTTCACTGACAATGTTGATGGAGCAGTATACTTTGCAGATTAATCAAAAATCAAGCCATTAGGGCTTGGCACAGTCAGGCTTAAAATGCGTGGTCTTCCAGACTTTCTTCTGGATCATGTTCTATATCTCCCACAACTCAAGAGAAACTTGCTGTCCTTGGTTCACATCCGCCAGCAAGGTCACTCCATTCATATGTTTGATGGAAAGCTTGAGGTAAGAAAAGCATCTGACCACTCACTTGTCATGAGGGGAATAGAAGAAGAAAGGCTTCTCAAACTGTAAGGAACCTCTGCTCATGCACAACATTTCTCATATAATTCTCATCATGAAGAAGGTACACTTCCATCAAGTTTATTATGGCATGCTAGATTTGGACATTTGAACTATGAAAGTCTCCGCTTATTGAAGAAAAATGGTGTCGCTGGTTTGCCTACAATTCCTAGAAAACTTAAGCAATGTGATGCTTGCACTCTAGGAAAGCATAGCAAACAATCTTTTCATGATTCACATTCAAGAGCACATAGGAAACTTGAACTCATTCATTCAGATTTATGTGGTCTAATGCCTGTTCCTTCTGCAAATGGAAATAAATATATCATGACATTTATTGTTGACTACACCAGAATGTGTTGGGTTTATTTATTGAAGAACAAATCTGATGCTTTTCAAACATTCAAGAATTTTCATAAATGGATTGAAAATGATGCACAATCTCATATTGGGTCTATTCGCACTGATAATGGAAAAGAATACACATCAAATGAATTTGAAAACTATCTTCGTCAACATGGGATCAAACATCAAACAACTGTGCCGTATAATCCCCAACAGAATGGTGTAGCTGAAAGAATGAATAGAACAATCTTGAATATGGTACGATCCATGGTTTTCTTAAAAAATGTAAAGATAATGTTTTGGGCTGATGCTGTTCTATGTGCTGCATATATAAAGAATAGATGCCCATCTAATGCTATAAGAAACAAGACTCCATATGAAATGTGGTATGGACATGTTCCTTCGGTTAAACATCTCAGGGTCTTTGGTTCCACCTATTATGCTTTGATACCAAAGGTACATAGAAATAAAATTGGTGCTAGAAGTCGTAAGTGTATCTTCCTAGGGTATTCAAACACGTCCAAAGCATACCACCTCTATGATGAAGTAAATAAAAAGTTTGTTGTATCTAGAGATGTAATTTTTCTTGAATCATCCAAAACTGAGAATGTTGTTGAGTGGCAACTTGATTGCTTGGATAGATTCGCAAAAGCAAAATCATGTCAAGAATTTGATAATCAGATTCCACATCTTGAAGGGGGGATTCCTATACTAGATCAACATGTGGAATCTTCTTCTAAAGAACACTCTCCCTCGCAGGAAACTCCAACAACGGATGATGCTTTAAGTGATGTAATTGATAGAATTGGGAGACTCAATCTTGATTCAGTCCCAACTCAATCAACAGAGCAGCTTGGACCATCTCAAAAAGGTCCCCCAAAGTGGCTGACAAAGACACTTGAAAGTGTTCATCCTGATGAAGTCGGAAAGACAGGAACCAGAATTTCAAACCGGAAAAATGGAGGTGATGTAGATGACTCTAATTCACCTGTTGATATGGATGTTTCTTATGATTGTGAATTGAACATGTCTACAGATTTTGAACCAACTTCCTTCAAAGAAGCTGCTTCTCATGATGAATGGAAAGAAGCAATGCAAAAGGAGTATGATGCCCTCATAAAGAACGACACTTGGAAGCTGGTTGATCCTCCATTAGGAACCAAACCAATTGGCTGCAAGTGGGTCTACAAAAACAAGTATAACGCTGATAGCTCACTTGACAAGCACAAGGCTAGGCTTGTGGCAAAAGGTTTTGCACAAAAGGAAGGGGTCGATTATGAGGAGACTTTTCCCCCACAGCAAAATGGGCTACCATCCAGACACTCTTTGCACTAGCAGCTCAGAACGGTTGGAAAGTCCATCAAATGGATGTAAAAACTGCTTTCTTGAATGGAGATCTAAAAGAGAATGTTTTTATGTCCCAGCCTGAAGGATTTGCTGTGAAAGGACATGAACATAAAGTATGCAAACTTGTTAAGTCCTTGTATGGCCTCAAACAAGCACCGCGAGCCTGGTAAGAAAAACTAACTGAGCATCTTCTAAAACTCAATTTCAATCATTTTGATCTTGATGATGCAACTTTATTTGTCAAGAAAGTTGGCAAAACAGTTGTATATCTTGTGGTATATGTAGATGATCTTTTAATGACAGGGAACAATGAAAGCTACATTGCATTCATAAATAAGGAATTGGGGAAAAGTTTTGAAATGACTGATTTGGGCTATGTTCATTACTATCTTGGCATTGAAGTAACCCAACATCCAAAGTCCATATTTCTTTCTCAAAAAAAATACATTGGAGATTTGTTGAACAGGTTTGGCATGACAGAGTGCAATCCTCTCACTACTCCAATGAAACAAAACTTAAAGCTCACATCTATTGAAGGAAAGGAATTTGAGGATGCAACAAAGTATAGACAGCTTGTAGGAAGTCTCAACTACCTAACTACTACCAGAACAAACATTTAATTTGCTGTTGGAATCCTCTCCAGGTTTATGCAAAAGCCTTGTGAGGGACATTGGTCTGTTGGAAAAAGAGTTCTAAAGTACTTGAAGGGAACTCAAGACTTTGGAATCAAGTACACACAGGTGGATGACTTCAGCTTGATCAGATACTCTGATTCAGACTTCGATGGAGACAAAGAAACTGGGGTATCTACTTCAGGATATGCTATGAGTCTTGGATCAGGAGCTGTCTCCTGGAGATCACGCAAACAATCAGTTCCAGCAGATTCCACAACAGAAGCAGAATACGTGGCAGCAACGGAAGCAACAAAAGAAATTGTGTGGCTCAAGAAAATTCTTGAAGATTTGCAGCTAAAACAAGTACAATCAACTCCACTCATGATTGACAACACCTATGCAATAAAGTTGGCCAAGAACCCAAAGTTCCATGATCGAACAAAGCACATCAATACTAAATATCATCTGATTCGACATCATGTTGAGGCCAAAACAATCCATCTCCATCATTGTTCCACAAATGAGCAAATTGTAGACATCTTCACCAAAGCGCTTGGAAGAGAAAAGCTTGAACGATTCAGAACGATGCTTGGACTCACCAACATCCCTTCAGATTAAGGGGGGGAATGTTGACACCTAATCCTTGTGATTGGGTAAATATATGTAAATAAATAAATGAGAAATGTGAACAGTCATCATGATATGAACTGAATAGTCTTTCCCTCATGTATATAACAGACCTACCTGATTGAATGAAAATACGAATCAGTTTTTGCTTTGTGGAGTTACTACCTGGCCTAACAGAAACTAAAAAAATCTCTTTCAATAATTAGGTACTGTAGAAAAGAAACCAAAAAAAATCTCAGTGAGGTGAGTTGAGTTTAGTATCAGAAGCAAAAGTATTTGGACCATAGAAAAGAAACAAAAAAAAAGGGTTGATTTTAGTTTCGCCCTGCCGTAGTGTCAGAAGCAAAAATATTTGGACGGAAAAGAAACCCAAACATATCTGTTTGAATAATACGTAGTGTCAAAAGCAAAAATATTTGGATTGAAAAGAAACTCAAAAAAAGCTGTTTGAATAATCAGGTAGTGTAAAAAAGAAACCAAAAAACTCTCTTTGAATAATCAGGTTGGGGAATGACAGAACAGTATTCGTTGCGATTTCACGGAATCTGCTCGGGCAAAAGGCATTTGGATCTCAGCAGTACTGCCTTCGCTGACATGACTTCTCTTGGTGCATCTTTGAATCTCCTTAACAATGGCACTGGAGTTGTCTTTGTTTGATTTCGTTGGTAGTTATCTACTCCTACACCTCAATAAAGTAAATAAGGGTCAAGTAAATCAGAGGATTTTTTTTTGCAGAGTTGATGCTTTATGATGTGGATTTTTCTGTTCATTTTATTGAATGTGTCTTCTTATTTTATATTATATTATATTTGCATTCAACGTGAATGGAAGTGCCAATGACTACTGGTTCGCTATCCTTATCGAATACGAAGACAAAGATGGCGATCTTTGAGCCTTGTATATAAAGAAGGTGTGTTATTATATAGAGAATGAGTTAAGTTTTGGATATGGAGATCATGTTGTTGAATTTATTTCGATTGTTTGATCTTTCTCTTGATTATGAGATTTTCTACATGTTCTTTCTCAGAGATTGACATAAAAATACGAGATTCAAAAATATTTTTAAAATCTAAAATAAACCTAAAGATGCCCGGTTCATGTAAATCCATGTATCAATTCATGGTTACAAAAAGATTCATGTTTACATTATCATGTATGCAGGCAAACTCTAATACATGGGAAGGAATGGAAAAGACTTGGGGTGCAAATTGGTGTTTGAATAGCGGCCCTTTACCAGCTCCATTCTCTATTCGCTTGCAGTCTCTTTCTACTGAAAGAACACTCACTGCAAACAACCCAGTGCTACTTACAGACTTGTCAATTATCACTGATCGCCATCCGAGCTCCTGTGACGTCCGTTGCATTTGTAAAGTCTTTTCATGTGGATAAAAATAAGAGTGTAGCAGGGTGTTTCAGTTTTTATGATGGTTGAAATTGTATATCCCACGTTAACACGAAATTGTGATTTTTCTACGTGTGGATATAACCAAGAAGTTACCGTTTTTCTAACTATTCCAAGTTTAGGAGTTTGTTGTTCTAGATATTGTTTTTTGTTTAGAAAGTACAAATTTGAAATTGTTATTGATCTGAATCAATCAAAGAAGGAAGAAATAGAGGATAAGCCTCTATAACCAAGAAGTTGCCGTTTTTCTAACTATTCCAAATTTTGGGAGTTCGTTATTCTAGATACATGTTTTTGTTTAGAAAATATAAATTGGAAATTATTATGGGGAGTTTGGTTACCGATCATAATTGTTTTAATAATATCTTAAATATGTTTGACTATGCCGTGAAAATGGCAGACTCTGGACATAGAATTCGCAGCATCCTAGGAAGGAAATGGCGACCAGAGCTTTACCTAAAATAATATCTAGACATATATTTAACTATCTTTTCAATTTGAAATTCTTTATATTTCTAATTTTCTTTTAAGTATTTAATATATATATTTTAAAATTTATATTAAATAATTGTTAATACTCAATGTTTTAGTGATAATTAAGTCTATTTCTTATATAAAGGTGTTTCTAATTTCTTATTATTGTGTAATATATAAGGGTGTTCTAATTTCCGATTATTTGTGTTTCTAATTTATAAAAAAAAAAGTATTTTTAAAATGTGATATATTTTGATTATCAAAAATTTATAAATTTTTTTTTTTCAATTATCATTAAAAATTTCAATTTTATGATATAAATTGAATTTACCAATTCAATCATATAAGAAGAGTTTAATTGGTCATGTAAATCATTAGATTCAAAGTTTACCAATTCAATCATATAAGAAGAGTTTAATTGGTCATGTAAATCATTAGATTCAAAGTTTAGATCTCCACTTGGTTCAAGCCAACATTAAAAAAATGAAGAAAAAAATATCAATCGCATAAGAAGAGTTTAATTGGTCATTTAAATCATTAGATTCAAAGTTTAGATCTCCACTTGGTTCAAGCCAACATAAAAAAATGAAGAAAAAAATATTGGGTGATTGATATTCATAACCATTATATTTCATAACTTGATATTTATATTATAGTTATATTTCATAACTTGATATTTATATTATGTAACTAATGTGTAGAGTGTGTTAGCTTATCCTTTTTTCAGGTGTTTTTAGGGCAGAAAATGTGTCTTCATTGATCACACAAGCATAGCCTTATTTTACCAAAGATGACAAACATGGTGGCCCATTCCCATGTGCATATTGTAAATTGAAGAACTTGGTGGTTCATTCCCATGTGATTTGTAGTTGAAGTTTAAGAAGTTTCTCATAGAATTTTAGTGACGATGTTGAATTCACTCCAAACTAATATCCCAAATGATAGTAGCCAATAAAAATCCAATAGTTTATCTCTATGTGCCTTGAAAAGGAAAACCCTACCTTATGTGTAGTTGACATTGAGCAGAAATCAATAGTGACCAATGTTGCCAAGATTAATTTAGAGGACTCTCAATTGTTGTGTCACAAAGATGACACTATTGTCTCTTGCCCTACATGTTCTTGTGACTTCCACGACAATCTCACTTCTCTTGGAGCTTGTATTGAGTATACCAACCTTATCCACTTTGGCAGAGTCCTCTTATTTTTTATTTTTTATTACTGAATCAATTGACAAGATACAAAGCTCATGCACTTCATGCACTTTCAATTCATTACAGGAGAGATGCCCCACATCTGATGAGTCTAGGTGTACAAACACCCACTAATAAAAATACATCTCCTCTCGTACAATGCACTTTTCACATGTGCCTAATTAGATAACATTGACATGTCAAGCTCAACTACAAAGAGTATTGGGGAGTGAAAATCCTATCACAACTTCAATTACATGATGAATTATAGTAATTGGAATATTGTTGCTCAACATCCAAACTTCAACAACTTGACCCAAAATTTTTAGCTTCAACTAGAAGCCACTCATGCATATGCATTTCTGAGTAAGTAACTCAATCATTTTCCCCTAACTTCAACAACTTGACCCAAAATTTTTAGCTTCAACTAGAAGCCACTCATGCATATGCATCTCTGAGTAAGTAACTCAATCATTTTCCCCTATGTTCTCACACTTCACTATTTTTGACAACACCTTATCAAATTTTCATTTAAATGCTAATAAGTTAAGATATCCCTAGTATTGTTTATGTCTTTGATGGTGCCTTTACAGATGACAATGCATTGTTTTGGGGAATCAAATACTACAATTATATGCTTTTGGAAGTTGAACCAATGGGTAATGTCCAGTGTGACTCTTCATCTATGCTCTTTTTTCATATGCTCAATACTACAATTATATTCTTTTGGAAGTTGAACCAATGGATAATGTCCAGTGTGACTCTTCATCTATGCTCTTTTTCATATGCTACCGACTTACGGCGTTTCCATTGCAACATTTGATGCAATTGCTAATATTAATATATTTGAAACATTTATGTATCATTGTAACAATTAACATTTATGTATTATTGTAACAATTATTAGGCACATTAACATTTGGAATGTCATTAAGAGGGTAATAGTTCAAATAGTTGGGAGGTGCCTTCTTTCCATTGAGATTTAAGTTTTCAATGAGACATTTGACTTATTTTGATAAAGTTAGAAAAGTATGCAACATCACTTTTACAATATCACAAACTATTAATGTATTTGATAAATAAGCTATTAAATATACTTCAGGGTTATAATAATTGTTGATTTGATAAATATAATCTAAATCACATTAATAAATTACAAATTTCTAATAATTAAAAAAATTAAAATACTTAATATCCATCTTTAAACTTACACATATACTATACAATTTTACTTATTTTTCAATCTTAAAACTACCGTCATAATAATTTTTTTACTCATTTCAAATTTTAATTAATATTAAAAAAATTTAAAAATTGTAATATTGTCCACAATTATATCTTATCACTATTGATTGATTATTAAGACGTTAGTAATCACATTAAACAATCTACCAGTGTTATGTTGATCACTATAATAAACAAAGGGTAACGTCTTACATTTAATATATTTGACATAGTTTTCGTTTGCCATTTAACAAAAAAACCTAAACATTGCATGTGAATAACATAAGAGACATACTTTAGTTAGCTTATTATGATATATTCACCCACTAATATATCTCAAGAACCTGAAATAATCTTAACTTGGAATGTCTAATTATTTTAGGAAAAATGAGATCACTTGTGGCTTAATTAATCACATAAAAGTGTGCACTTACCTTACAAAGCGTACACCCTAAAAAAGCCTTGAGTTGAGAAATAATTGATCTTTCTCTTTTCTTCATGTAAGTTTAAATTTTGAGGGTTTTACCTTGTAATATCTCATGTCTATGTGTTCGTTGTGTCATAATGATTTTATGACCACATGTAGTTAGCAAACATGATATTAGAGTGGCCATAAAGTAAATTTAGATAATTAGTGCATTTGTAGTAACCTTATTGTTACCTCTTTTTTTAAATATTGTTACAAGCATTGTTGTGTAAAACTAATGTAAATTTATGTAAATAATAAAAATAGAAATGATGACTAGCCTGAGAGGGACACTGATTCAAAGTTTGGAGGAAAATGGGGAGGATTGCTTGAGAATCCTAAGCTTACAATCTAAATTTCCTAAGTAGTTTTCTGAATTAAAAACCCTATAGGGAACACTGTTAGGAATTAAATTATGCATATGGGATTCGTTGTCAAGAAGAGGGAGACGAGAGGGCATGAATGAGGCATGCATTAAAATCCTGTATGGGTCATTGTCGTGAAAAAGGCACAAGGATAGACTCAAAATTATGGTGGTGTATGGCGATAAGGAGGCAAGACCACTAACACCATCACCATGGTAGAACTGTTGGAGAATCTAGTAGGGCAACTATTTAAACCAATTCTCCTTATCCTTAATAATTGCTTGTGAACTTTAGTTATCTTCTTATTGTTCCTTATTAGATATTTTCAACAAACAATTATCAAGAGTAGAAACAATAAAGACAATAGACATAAGAAGTAGGCTCCAAGCCAGGGAAAAACCCCTGCAAGGGGAAAACTAGAAAATAATGTCTTCTCTTCTTATAACATCTGATCAAATGAGAAAAACCAAGACTTAAACTCCTAGACCAAGTCCTCTTCCAAGCACCAAGTCAGTCCTCTAAGAATATCTTCCCAATAGGTCAAAGTTCAACCAATTCAACAAGGGTCAATCCTCCTTCATTCTACTTCAAATCTCAATTTTGGCCCCTAGCTCGGATCTGTAACCGCAACCTAAAACTCTTAGTTTTGCAATAACTGCAAAAACCCTAATTTTTGCATGTGTGGACAAAAGTAGAAAATTTCAGATCCTTCTTTGTTTTCTTTTGGTCTTTCTCTTGCTTCCTTAATTCTCGCTCTTGTTTTCTTCTCTTTGCTTGCTTATGATCCAAATGTAGAAGTTGTATGTACAAAATGAGTTGAATCTCCTTCTATATATATGCTTTTCATGGGGTCGTATAACCCTTTATTGGTCGACTTCTCACTGGTAGGGCTGACTTGTGCTTGGAGGCTTATTTTGACTTTCTTGACTCAAAATAATATCTTTTACATGTTACAACTTGCCCAATAGGGTTTTATACAAATGGAAAAGACCCTTTTGTCTTTAGAAAAATATCCTTTTGAGTAGACAAACCCTAGGAGCATGAAATGCATGCTTGACCTAGATGACCAATACAAATAGAGTATGAAACCCATGGTTAAAAATAATATTTTTCTTTCTTCTTTTGCTTGTAACATAAGATATACATAATGACATGAGTACAATGAAAATTATGAAGAGTGAGACTAGTTACATTTTCCAACAAGACCAAGCCTAGTAAACACGCCATGAGGCAGAGAATGTCGGGTGGGGGGGAGTTTCGCAAGGGGAGGCATCGAAGAGGCAGAAAAGATAAAAAAAATAGAAGAAGAGGGGCTTTGGAGACATAAGGGAGAGAAATTTAGGAAGAGGAGCATTGGTTAGAGTGCGAGGATAGGTTGAAAGAAGGAAAAAAAAATTGTTGCTGAGGAGTACAGGTGGAGCAAGTGCTTTGGACTCCTGTGTGCTTCAAGTAAAGCCATCGTGAGGCTCTGTATTCTTGAAATTTTTATTTACAGGTGAAGGCCAAATCCCTAGGTTCCCATGAAGGTCGTCAAGTGAAACTATTAGTGTGCTCCGGGTTCCTACAAGAGACAGGTGGAGGCACTAGGTTCTAGATTCCTGATGAGAAAAGTGGGTAGAGAAGCTTGGACCTATGGATTCCTTGAACTAGTTGTGGGGAAGAGCTACAATAACTATGGATTCCATGAACTAGTTTTGGGGTGTAGCTGTAGTAACTAGGATTCCTTGAACTAGTTATGGGGTGGATCTATATATGTCCTGTATTCTCTGTTAATGCTTGCATTTGGGTGGAGAAACACTGCACTATGGATTCCCAGTGGATGGGTGGAGAAACACTGCACTATGGATTCCCAGTGGATGGGTGGATGCTTTGTGGACTCTTGATTCCCATGTAATTGAGTAAATGAATGGTGTGTCAATCCCTTGAACACTTCCCTTCACATGCTTTGTATTAGGTCCATGTTGCATTATATAGTTATAGTTTAAACTGTTGGAGGGTGATATCACTATTGAAACACAAAATATTTAGGTTCTATCTCAGAGTGAACATATCTGTGTAATCTCAGACAATATGCCATTTCCATGTCACAGACTCAAACTGGTCGATCAAGCCTTTGTGGCTTTATTAATCTCATGCACTAGCATAGTTAGGATTGCTGTAACTAGCATATGTCACAGGTGATCTATATGCATTTCCAAAATTGATGTGTGAACCTCCATAATGGTCACCACTTCCTCTGCTTCCAACACTCACATGTATGATGAGGGTGGTTTGAAGTTTTACAGGTACAATAAAGTCACGACAACCATAAGAAGAAGTATGCAATAGAAGGATTAGTGGGCCAAAACTGCCTCAAACATACATAAATAAGAACATGCCAAATGTTAATTGCAAATTATTTCACAATAATTACTAGCATGACGTGGAATAAGTAATCACAAATTCAAAAGCAAAAACACTTGCAACAACTACAAAATAGTCCATAACATATTGCAGGTATGAAAGCAAACATACAAATACAGTGAAAATACCAAACAAGTGATACAACCACTATGGATAAGCATGGGAATCAGTGCCATAAATGAATAAATTCTTATTATTGTTGCTGCAAATACAAGTACACATCCTGTAATTCATCAAATCCCAACAGTGGAACATGGGTTGCTCATACCATTATCCAATGCAAAACCCTAGCCTCACTACAACTCACCTTACTAGTTTCCAAGAGTTGAGTAACTCTAGCTCTTCAAGCAAAGATCAATTATCTACTTCTAGTCCTATCTATAGTGCTAAAATTCCCCCCCAAATGAGGCACGGGTATATTTATAAAGGTGAGGTGATTATTCACCTACCATGACCGTTCACCTACCCTCATGTCTCTTGATATTCCATACGACTCTCTACTGTCTAACGACTATCACACGCTCAAATCTATCTCTGTATATCCATTAACATCATGATGAAAAAAATTTACATTATGAAAGAAGAGAGGTCATGAGGAGAATAAATAAGGTTATGCGAAACCCTAGGGTTCTTGTTGTCAATGTTGTTGTGAAACCATGGAGACTTACAATAAATTGTTGAACTGCTTGCTATTGCACATTGCTTACATCCAACCATCCTCTGATGTTGTGTTCTTGATATTCCCAACAGGTTCTAGGAGCTTGAGTGGATCCAATTTCCATATTTTCAAAACCCTATTTTCAACTTCTACGAGAAACCATAATTCTTCTTTCTAGATCAACATTCTTGCTCCCTTTCTTTTACCCTTGTGTAGTCCTTTTCTAAGAGCAATATCATCAAAGTATGCGTATCTTATAACATTGTTGATGTATGTGGAAACATCAATAGCAAACTCAAGGCTACTTCAGGATCTTGCTACAAAATATTCCTTTTATTTTCCACACGAAGTACTAGGTTTTCTCATTGGTCCTTATGCACAAACTAGGCTTTTGTCATGATGTTTGTCTTGTGCCTTCTATCATCTAGAGTTACGAGTTGATTGACCATAGTTACTTCATTGTAACAAAACCACTGAAGTCCATGTTGCATTATATATTTATAGTTTAAACTGTTGGAGGGTGATATCACTATTGAAACACAAAATCTTTAGGTTCTATCTCAGAGTGAACATATCTGTGTAATCTCAGACAATATGCCACTTCCATGTCACAGACTCAAACCAGTCGATCAAGCCTTTGTGGCTTCATTAATCTCATGCACTAGCATAGTTAGGATTTATGTAACTACCATATGTCACAGGTGATCTATATGCATTTCCAAAATTGATGTGTGAGCCTCCATAATGGTCACCACTCCCTCTGCATCCAACACTCACATGTATGATGAGGGTGGTTTGAAGTTTGCCACATAAACCTCACAATGTTCAACACATTTAGAATCTATGTGTAATTTGCATTTTGTGTAATGACCTTCTTTATTCCCTTGGCCAACAATGTGTACCATTGATAATTAGTTCCTACTCATGCTTTTGTCATTCGCTTGAATGCATTTTTTTTGCATATCTCCTTGTCCACATACTTTAAGACAGTCATGTAACCAAAATATAGTATTTTCATTATCCATGCATATGGGCTACATTTTTTTTAATGACATCACACTTATTTTAACAAGAGAGAATTATGATACATACCCTTATCATTATTCGGTGACTGGTATCAAGGTTGGTCATCACATCAATGGAAGAGCTCATCGCATATCCCAACAAGCCTGGAATTTCACATTCTTACACAAGGTAGTGCTTTTGATGTTTGTTTGGACACATATTTGAACAAACTTTGCCTTATGCTCATGTTGTTGGATTATAGTCCTCATCGTAGCTTTACAATAGGCTGACATTCCTATCGATTATTAAAAGTTTACTTTATATGTCTAGCATTTAAAATGTAGCCTTCATGCATATGGGAGATATGACCCTTTGACTATGCCTTGATGAAAATTATTAAATGTAGCCTCACTTGCCATGACTCTTATTTTTGTAATCCTAAGGCTCTCTATTTAAATGTGTTGCATGGTTGCAAGGTCGCATAGTAGGTGAGATCGCATGAAACATTGGCTTCGTCAAGTGCAACTTTGCGACTTAGCGACTTAAGAATCTGTCACAATTTCTTAGTTTATTACTAAAGCTCAACAATGCGATTTTGCGCTATGTAAGTGATTGCGCCTAGGAGTTGCGATTATTCCCATTAGAAAATAGAAATGCGATATACGAGTGAATTTTCAATTTCAGGGAGATCATAATGTATCAATTTTGCTGCACTTGTGTCCCCATTATCTCAATGATCTCCTTGATGCTTTTAGTTGGTATCCCATCAAATTGAACGATGACATTTCCAGGATGGAAGCCAACTCGATAGGCAGGTGATCTAGGAGTCATCTATGGCACAAGAACACCCTTTTTTATGGGCCTAGAAAGCGAGGCCTCTCATTTAAGTTGAGTTATAATAAGTTTGTTTAGTTCATGCATCTTAAGTCCCAACCATGGATGCACAACTCTTCCATGTTCCTTGAAACGCTCAATGGTCCTGATGACATAATCTATTGGGATAACAAAGCTAACTCCATAAATGGAAAGAGCCTTCATTATGTTAATACATATTATTGCTCCATTAAGAATGAATAACGGTATACCAGAGTTCCTCCATTGATTGCACACTCTATTTGTAAATAGTAATATTCTTTGCGCATTCCACCCAAACCCAAATCACTACTTTTGCAATCTCTATAGCTCACAATTCTATTAGTAACTGTATTTTGGAGAGATAGAGGTTATCTTAAAGCTATCACTCAATCCCCTAGTTGAAGTTTGATAGAAGCACTCCTTTTGCTGTCAACAATGAAACCTTTATGTTGATTTTAACAACAACCATATTAGTATGAAAAACAACATTGATAACTTCTGCATCAAAAGTCCTCCCACATTGCAATGTAAGAACAACCTTCAACAGTGCACTAGAATTTTGATAGAGACTCAATGTATGTGAACCATTTCAAACACCTTTTCAAAATCGACTAGCCTACGCTGCTCTCCATTCTTTGCAAAATTGTAATGGCATGCAGGGTTACTCATGGCGAAGCAGCTGGAGCTGATGACAAAAGAGAAACCCGAGCATTGTTCCTAATGGATTTTACTTGCACTGTCTTCCAATCAACGCACTGTATCGTGGCAATGTTAATCATTATTTACATTACCTATTGGTCACAATTTTCTTCTTTGGTGCTGGTGGCACCTACAACTCAAAATCTCACAAAAAACTACGAGTGTGAGTTGCGATTTTATAAAATAAGTCTCCTTTTATAACTCTATCACAGGTTGTGTCCTTGCTCATGTACTATGGTGTATCTCATTCACTTTTTGCATGCATGCTTCCACAATTGTTCAAAAATCAATTACCATCAATACAATACATTGGTCATTGTATTCATAAACAATGTATTCCCTTCCGATGTCTCTTTTGAATGACGTGTTTCAATATTTGCCACCAAATTATCAATAGCTCTCAGCGTAAGCCTGCATTATCCTTTATAATGCTCATGGAGTGATGCTATTTGTTGGAAGAATCACCGCACCTCTATGGAATCCGTAATTTCCACCCTGGGGATCCTAGTTACTGGTTTGTAACGTTTACCAACACTTGCGGGTTTTGGTGTAACGACAAACCTCCACATGGTATCAGAGCTTGGACCCAGGTTCGATTCCCCCAAGTTGCGTTTGAGGGGGGTGTTGGAAGAATCACTGCACCTCTATGGAATCCATAATTTCCACTCTGGGGATCCTAGTTACTCGTTTGTAATGTTTACCAACACCTGCGGGTTTTGGTGTAACGACAAACCTCCACATTATTCATTTGGTGTTGCTACACAACATTTTTCTTTGCAATTCGGTCCTAGTACAACCTTAAATTAGTGTTATTCACATATGTGTGTCAAATTAACGCATCAATCAAAGAGTAATGCTACTTATATATAGTGTCAATCATTTCTTATGTACGCACTGATCCAAAATAATGAATAGGAAATTTAAGCGCATGGCCATTGTTAATGGCTTCTACTTTTGCTCCCATTCACTACCTATTCTTATACGTATACTTCCATCATGTTATTTAGGAAAATGTGCATATAAAATTTGTTTAAACTATTTCAATTAGATCCCTAGATAGCGACTTGCCTTGATCTACTAGCACACCATGTGTCCCTTCGTTACTGCGTTTTCTCTATGCGAATTTGTTGCGTTCATGAGTTTGCTACCTTTGAATGCAACCTCGACATCATTTAATGTATCTTCTGTGAATGGCTGCCAGCGCATTCTATGCGCACCTCACTAACACTATTGATACCCAAATACATAGAATACCATCGTGCCTTCCTCACATGCTTATACATTTGACAATATGCCTCTTTACATAGAGTCATAAATGTAAGCAATAATATATACAATTTCTCTATGGTGGTCTTCCATATTTCCTTTCCATAGTGTGCCAAGGTACTTTGAGTTCACCTTTTGAAGGCTCAACTCTCGATGGTAAAATAAGAGACCTGCGAGGCCATAAGAAAGTAAGAGCCTTTTTAATTTTCTTTTAAACACAAAGTAACTCTAATGGATTTAAATAGTGAGCCATAGGATTACAAAAATAAGCGTCATGGAAAACATGATTTGATTATCCTCAACTTTAGTAGATGTCAGGATAATTGCAAAAGAAGCTTTTGAATGACTTTGTGAAGGAAACTGAATCAAACGTTCGAAAGTTTTCTTGAAAGATTGATACATCAAGCAGAATTAAAAGATTTGATAGCTTAGTTTTTCATGCATAAACTAGATTCCCCTTTTGAAATTGAATACCTATGTTCATGAATATTTACAGGGACGGTGATGTGATCAATGCAACTAAAATTACCATTAAAAGTTGACGAGAAGCAAGCCAGGTAATGCGAACTGAAAGTGAAGACCAAGACAACAAAGTTTAACCCTTCGTTCCTAGTTATGAGAATCTAGAGTTTTGAGACATATGGATAAGACAACATCTCCCAAACCCTAAACAAAATGGAAGCCAAAATGAAGTCCTGTACATTATTACAAGGTACCTTCACTGATTACGATGCATTTTATAGGAAGATGCATCATTAAAGCAATAAACCACCCTAAACCCTAATGCAATCATGAGGTCAAACCTGAGATGAAACATGATGAATGAATGTAATATGCATAATGTGAGTGGGAACATCAACAGGGTTTGATAGGAATGAGTCATTATGAAGAAATTTCGGCATAAATCACGTTCAGAAGGGGCCCCTTTGAGGCCTATCGTCAACACCATTGGTGGTCCAACCTACCTTCTTGCTAAGTTCCTTGCCCTTAAGCTTAAGCCCCTGGTTGGCTGTACGGAGCCCTTCGTGAAAGACTCAGCATCCTTCATTAAAGATCTTAAGGACATTAAGCTTAACTCCGATGACATTCTCGTCAGCTTTGATGTGGTCTCCCTTTATACTTGCATCCCTATAAAGGAGGCCTTGGAAGTGATCTATCACCTAACAGATCCCGATACCGCGCATCTGGTTGAGATCTGGCTCACTTCCACTTTCTTCTGTTTCGAGGGTGAGTTCTTTGAACAAACATGTGGTGTTGCCATGGGCTCCCCCCTTTCCCCTATTGTTGCAAATATTTTTATGGAAGATTTCGAAGCCAAAGCTTTAGCCTTGGCTCGTCTCCTTCCCAAGCTGTGGAAAATGTATGTAGATGACACTAATGTCATCTGGTCCCATGGCCAAGAGGAGTTGGATCTCTTCTTTAATCACCTTAACTGTCAGTCCTCTGCCATTAAGTTCACCATGGAAAAAGAGGTCAATGGTTGCCTCCCTTTCCTGGATATTCTTATATCTAAGAATAAGGACGGCTCTCTCTCCCACTCGGTGTTCCGGAAGAAAACACATACTGAGCAATATCTTCATGCCGATTCCTATCATTTCCCTGCTCAAAAGATGGGTGTTCTTAACACCCTCGCTACTCGTGCCCTTAGGATTTTTTATAATGAGAGCTTCGATAAGGAGAGATCCCATCTCCTTGATGTCTTTGTGGAGAATGGCTATAGTAGGCGCCTAGGTCAGAAGGCTTTCCTTAAAGCCTCTAAAAATTCGTTAATTAAAAAAGAACCTAAAGAGCGCCGTCTAGGTGTCCATCTTCCCTATGTCCAGGGAACCACGGACAAGATTGCTCAGATCCTTAATAGGTATGATATTCCCTCAACCTTTAGGCCCCTCAACACCATTCGCACATCCCTCCGATCAGTGAAAGATCTTGTTGACCCGAAGGACATGAAGGGTGTCTACTTGATCCCTTGTTCTTGTGGGACCCCTTATATCGGGGAAACAGGGCGCTCCATCCATCAGAGGATCAGGGAACATGCAGCTGACCTAAGACATGGAAGAACCAAGTCTTCAGCGTTAGCAGAGCATGCGGAAAAGACCAAGCATCAGGTTTGTATAGAGGAGGCCAAGGTGATTGCCAAAGTAGCTCAGTTCCATCATCGTAAATTCAAGGAAGCTATTGAAATTGAAAGAAGGCCTAACAATCTCAATAGAGATGACGGCTGGAAGATCAGTAGCTGTTGGATCCCTGCCATTTCTTCCTAGTCTTCTTTCTCCCCCCCCCCCCCCCTACTTTTTATCCTTTTCGAGCTTTCGTTGTCCCCCTTGGAGCCTTCTCTTTTCCTTCCTCCTAGGGTGTCTCCTTCTTGCTCTATGGTTTTCTATTGGTCGTTTTCCTGACCTTCTCCTTCTTTTTAATTTGTGTAGCTCTTTCTATTTATTTATTTATTATTTTATTTGTTTTATTTTATTATATATATATATATATATATATATATATATATATATATATATATATATATATATATATATTAATTAATTAATTTTTATTTTATTTTATTTTTAATCTTAACTAATTCTTTATTTTATTTTATTTTTAATTTTATTTATTTATTTATTTATTTTTTTTTAATTTTTAGTTTTAGTTTTAATTTTAATTTTAATTTTATTTTTTATTTTTTATTATTTATTTATAATAATAATAATAATAATAATTATTATTATTATTTTTTTTTTTTTTTTTCGTGTTAAGGTGGTTTATTTCTTCAGGTATATTATTATTATTATTATTTTTTTGAACTGAATATTATTTTATTCTAGTATATTTATTTATCATTATTATTGTTTTATATATATATATATATTTCATTTTATATAAATAAATAAATAAGTATAATTAGTTAAATAAATAATAATAATAATAAATATTAATTAATTAAATAAATAAGTTATAACTTTATACTATTATTTATATTTTCTATTTATGAAACTACCAATTTAATTAAATTTACTTTATTCATATAATTTATATATAGGTAATTTATAACTAGTTTGTTTGACCCTAGTCCCCAGTCAAATTTAGACGTTGTCCTAGTTAGCTGTTGGTAGCTCTGCTCAATGTATTTAACTGGCCAAGATAGATCTGATTTTTCAACTTGTCCTGACGATAAACCACACTAGTTGGTTCGAAACGCGTCACAATGATTTTTTGAATGTGATTTACGCCGAAATTTCTTCATAATTGTTATGGATCACAGAAGCCTCAATTCAACCAGGAATGAGCCATGTGGAGATTGATCGACAGAAAACTTGATAATAATCCTAATGGTCTGAGGCGAGTAGAGGGGGACTCGATTTTTTTTTGGATATGCCCAAATTTTTTTGGTTGCTGTTGTAGCAGCTACAACAATTGACAAACCACTTGTAGAATCTAGCATCTCTGGCTATGTCCCTACAATATATTGAGTCTAGAAGTTAGTGTAAGGAAGTATTGAACAAACACTGTGGGTATTCCTAGGGTTACTTGGCCTTTTATGGATATGCCCTTCCCCCATGTCTCAGCTCGGTCCCGTTAGCCTTTACACGATAACTAAGGGTTTACACTTGTAAGTTTTTGACGATGATGTAGAGAACATGACAAAGGGCTTATTGTGTTCATAAGTTTAAAATGATTTTCTAGTGTCAATCTATTGCTAGCTAGCCTATTCAATACCCCAATGAAGTCTCTCCAAGAAATCACAAACATTGCCCCGCTGCCAGTGATCCCGGTCAATACCCTGATGGAGTCATTGCATCACCTATATGCATGGGAATACTTTCTCAATCCTTTACCCTTTATTTAATTTTATTTTTTGTATGTGGACCTTGGCATCAATTATTTGGAATTTATTCCGCGAGGGCGAATGAGGGACCCCAACTTATTTTACGTGTAAGAGAGTTTGTTCCTTTCTTGACAAAAACTAGAGGATTTTCTGATTTAGGTTTTCCCTCATGCCTTGCTTCCACATCATATCTCCAATTGACAGGTGGACAATGAAAACACACCAGGAAATATCTCAGGACCATGCTAGATGCAAGGTTCAAGTTATAGATATAAGTCATTTGAATTGATTAGGGTTCCCCACAAGCACCTATTTGTATTTTCAGTTCTAATGAATCAAACTCTTAGAGAATATGTTCAAGATGCAGTTTTGATGCCTGGTTATACAAGAAGTTGTCTCTTGGAGTAACCATCACAACCACACACAATCATTAGGGTTAGGGTTTTAACATTAGGGAAAAGTGACCAGGAAGATTTTGTATGCTTTCATCATGTGCAAAGAGGATAAATAAGTTCCTTTAGGTTTCGAGCATGTGCAAATAGGCATAAGAAATCTAGCCACAACACCAAAGGTTCAAAGGACTCTAGGCTCGTGAAGGCTCATGCAGTGGCATGCAACAAAGAGAAAATACAAGGCTAGGTCAAAAACGAGTGTAATATATGCAAGAAGATGAATACACAATGTAAGGCAACATATAGGGATATATTTCAATGCAATGCTATGTAAATGCACAAGAGAAATCAACTAACCACGACAAAAAGGATGATGCAATGCCTATGCAAACAATGTAATGCAAAATGATGAATGCATGATAAATGCATAATGTTATGCAACGAGCTAACTTCCTGTAGTAAAAAAAACAAAAATACACAACAAAGCATATCTAAACCATAAAGCAAAATTCTAACAAGAAAACCTTAACAAACTTTGACAAGTAAATCCTAAACTAGTATAAACCTAAAACCCTAATTTAACAAGGGATTAGGTCAGGTCATGTGAAATCAAACTTTCAATGCAACCACCACAGTAGTTCCCGACCTGCAAAAACAAAGATGTCAGCGATTAGAACTAGTATAAAGAATTGTGCAAAAACAATAATGCTTACTTGTGAAACATGCACAATAGTAAGAAGGTCACACTTGCTCGAAAGAAAACGTGCCAAAAAATATTGTTCAAGCGAAGCTGCGGCCTTATCCTGGTAAACATAATGTTAAACTTGAAAACCATGATCATCTAGACATGACACACATTCATTCACGCTTAACCCGAAATTCAACACAAGTGAAGCAAGAGGCTGCTTGCTTGCAGAGGAATTATAGATAAGAATGTTCAAGCCAATCAACAATCCTATCATGATATTGAGGATGATTAACTTGATTACTTTGAAAATATGGGCCTTTATCAGGTACAACTGAGATACGAAATAATTAAAGCAAAAAAACCCTAATTTGAGGTTGTTCAAGGATTTTGCCAAGGATGTGAGGACCTGACATAACCATTGGTGACAGCTAAAGTGCCTCACTATCCTAACAAACCTCTGAATGCTCAAAAGATTGATCATCTAATAATGGTGGTTTCATAAGATCAACAAATGAATGTGCATGGTCCTCATTAGATATGTTGGAAAAATCATTCATTAGAGAAATTTTGAGGTCTAAAATAGGCCTCCTAAGAAATATTATTAAATAATATTGGAAATGATAAACTAAGATTAGATTACATCATCAAATTTTAGAGGGAAAATGAAAAAATGACTTTTTCAACTTATCTCCCTACTGTTTTACTCAAATTTTGAGCAGGAGAACTCATTGGATGCATAATTCAATTCCTCATCCAAGGATTATCCATGTTGCATACTTTCAATGAACCCTGATACATGAAAAATGAGAAATACATGGAAAATGTGATTGCAAACATGTTTTTGATGTATTTCTCATTTTTCATGTAGCAGGGTCCATCGAAATTATGCAACATGGGTACTCCTTGGATGAGGAATTGAATTTTGCATCCAACTGGTTCTCCCACTCGAAATTGGAGTAAAACCATAGGGAGATAAGTTGAAAATACGAGTCGAAAAAGTAATTTTTTTTAATCTTTTTACTTTTTTACTCCGAAAATGGTGAATCCATCCCCATGGTTGACATCATCATCTTGAATATTATTGGTTCTTATAAATTTGATTTTGGTTTTACATTTTTTGTTTTGAGGCCCATTTTAGACCTCAAAATTTATTTACTGACTGAATATGTCGCTGGCTTGAATGTATGTTCTAGCATTGACAGGTTGGTTGTTTAAAAGATCCATTTTTTCTAATTTGGAAGATGAATATGAATTAACCGGAGGGGAATCTTGAAAGAGAGGAATCAATACATTTATTTCCTTGCATACAATGGACTGTAAGATAACACCAACTTGTACCTAATCATAATCTACACTAGCTAGGGGAAAATCACATAGGTTTGAAACAATGGCTGGTGTACTTTCTTTATCAAACAGGTCAAGGTACAAGGGGGATTGCACATCAAAATATTTCGAAAATGAACTTGCTTATGGAAAAATCGTGCTGAGAGGGGAATCACACGATGATACCATAATTTGACTCGCTTCAAGGGTCTCATTAGGATTGTGAGAACCTGCCATAACCATTAGTGGAAGATGAAGTGCCTCAACTTCCTTATGAGTCTGTTAGTGTCAGTATTTGCATACTTCCATCAGGGATCAAATTTTCTCTTTGCATTTCCATTTTAGGGGTCCCATACTAAAATTTTTCCATCATTTCATTAGGTCATGTCAAACTGATCCACTGATGGTTGTCTTCTCTTCAGAAAATCAAATTTTTCCCTCATAGAGTATACTTGTTGACCCTTATTCAGGTTGTCTTTAGTTATGGTTTCATGGTCAATTTGTAATCATGCTTTCATTAGGTCATAAGGCATGTTTCATTAGGTCTTAGGGTTTCATTTCCAAGGTCAAGAACATGATTTAAAAGTGTAAATAAAGGGCAGAAAGGGTATGAGGATGATAAATAAGTCAAGTATGATGGCTAGTAAGTCATAGCCACTATATAATTATCTTTTAAACTAATGTAATTTTCACCTCAAAAAACATGTTTTTGAGGTGAAAACAAAGTATTTTGAGTTAATTTGTATTTCTTATGTAATTTTGGTCACTTTATGTAATAACTGATCCCGACTGCACCAATGCATCTCTCCTTACTGCAAGACAAAGAAACACTGCAAAAATCAGTTCAAGTTGAGCATCATCCACTTGTCAAAAAAGGAAAGGGCTCATGCAAAAATTGAGGCCTTAACTCATCGGAAGAGAAGGACAAGCTTGACCTATTGGTGGAGGCTTCACTCCATGCTTAGTCACCTTTAACATCAGCTATGTCAACCATTTTCGAAGACCCTAAAATTAGTTTTTTGCTTTTTAGAGTTTCCTATTTTTTTCAGGTAATTTTTGTATCAGCCCCTTGGTCAAACGTGTAGCGCCTAGGGTGCTGCACACTTTTTTGGGGCATCTTTTGGAGGAATGGCCACCACCATTGGATTAATAAGATCATTTACACTCAAGAAAACCATGTTTCTAGATTTGAAAGTCAAAACTACTAGGTAGAAAAGGAAAAAAACCACCTAAAAATCATGTTTCTGCCTATTTTCTGAGCTAGGCACTGCGCGTTTGAGCAGTATTGGGAGAATGTAGTTTTGGAGGGACAAATAAAGCTCAATTTGGAAACTAGGGCATTTTTGGAAACTAGACAAGATAAGCTTTCCAATGAGCTATCCTGAGCTAGATTTGGACACCAGGAAGGTAGTCAAAACTCACCCTGAAGATGGCACTGTGCACTTCCTTCAGGCGCTGCGTGTTTGACACTGGCACTGTGCATTTGATAGGCAACCAAATTTTTCACTGTTTCTCTCAGAAAATACTTTTCACCTGTGGGATTTTGATTTTTCACTGATGTAATTCATAATGATGATGTAATTAAAGTGTGTTTTTGTTACCTAGGGTAGATACATCAAATGAATGGCCTAAGTGGCATGTAATGAATTAGTTTGCTTCATATTAGGGATGAGTCAGTTTGACCACCCTAGTCTTTAGCTATCAATTCAGTCTTTTGTGCAAATGCTCCTCCTCTCATGGATTCGACCCTTGAGGCTAGGATTAGTTGTTTTGAGGCCTATATCATGTAGTTTCTTAGTCATTTTACAGGTTGGACTCAGTGTGGATGCTTAGAGCTTGATTGTACACCTTTGTAAGCAGTTTGGCAAGAAATTAATAAGAATTGAAGCTATTTTTATGGGATCCCTGTAGTATGGAGTTTTAGTACAATTTCTTCTTCTATGATTATATGTTTATATGTTTTATGTATGCCATCAATCATTTCATTGCTTCTAGTTGAATGTTTTCAAGTTTGATAGGTAGAATTCATTGCATTAGTGCTCTGCCTTGGGAAACCATTCACCGTGTCATGTCTTTTGCAATCCAGGAAGGATCCATGATTGTCACATTCCCTTCTTAGTGTTGGGGTGTGTTATATTATTTCCATGACTAGCCCATGTAGTTAACCGGGGGTTAGAGGTGGGGAGGTCACAGGGGGTTTTAGGGGTACCCGTAACCCCACTTTATAGGGTCCGGGGCAGCACCCCGGAAAATTTTGGTTTTGGACCCTATGTTAGGTTGGGCGGACCCACCTATGGTTTTGTGCATGATTTTCACACATGTTTTTTGGACACGATGGTTTTCGGTCCATGGTATTGGACGCGATGGTTTTTCGGTCCATGGTATTGGACGCGATGGTTTTTCGGTCCATGGTATTGGATGCTTCGGCATGTATACATATGTATTGTAACATTGAAAGGAATATAATGAAAAATCAAGCTGGTAGTCCCGGTTTTGAAAATCTCTGTGTATATGTGTTTTATGTGTTATGCTCTCGCATTGTTTATTTTATGTGTTTTAGAATTCGTATGCAGGTAATTTCTGTACGGGGTTAAAACCTACACTTAGCTTCTCACCAGTCTTAAACATCTCACCTCATCAAGCCCTAGAGTGCTAAAGCCTATGCCTACCTTGCCCCATAGAACACCCTGCATTTCTAGCCTAATTTCTGAGACCTAAATTGCCCAGATCCTCATGATTCGGCAAAACCTCTATAAAATCCAATTAAAACTTTCGAGCTACTATACCTAGCCTAAAATCCTTTACTTGATCCAGTCATCTTGACTGAGATCCTTACGGAGAGAGCCCTCTCCCAGCCTAGTAGGGCTAGCTACTTGGCTAAGCTTGGTTTGTGGTTACCCTGGCATTGCCTCCCTTCAGCCTAAGGTCAATATAGGTGATAACAGAGTCCCCAAACCTTCAGAAGTTGAATCCTAATTTTTTTGGTGGCTTCATAAGATCAACAAGTGGACATGAATGACAATCATAAATGATATTAGTGAATGTGTTTTCGATAGAATGACAATCACTGAAGCCACCAATTTGATTATATTGGGCATTTGACACATAAGAATCCTCTTGGATTAAAAGTGAGGATAGATCGATTGACAAACCATCCTTAACATACCACGGTGTATAATCTTCCTCTTCATTTGATAGAGTTTTCACATTGAAAATATAATGGATAGGAGATTCAAAATTATCATCTTCAGATTGTGATACTAGATCATTATGTACCTAATTGCAATTAAGACCAACAAAATATAGATCAGAAGGGTTTAAAGAAATATTTGGTGTGTCAAAGTCATTAAATAAATCAGGGTGCAATGGATGAAAAGGATTGGGTAAGGTGACAACACTTTCAACCAAATATAGTCCAAGACTCAAAACCTTCATATTAGTGTCAACTCGAGAAAACAGTGAACCTGCATGCATATCATGCTTCATAGAATTGATAGGACATTCAGTTTTATTTGAGGCAAGATATCAATCATTTTCAATAGGTGAATGAAATTTAGGAATAGATTCAGGCAGATGCATGATGGGCTCAATTTGGGCCTTATTTATAGGGAGAGATGTTAAATCAATTTTATCTTTAGGTTCAAATTCTGTAGGATGTATGAGAGGTTCCGGAGTCAAACAACTTGATTCCTTTCCTTGCAAACATTCTTCATTATCTAAATTAGTTATGACCGAAATTCCATTCAGTAATGAATTTGAAGGAGGATGAGAAATTTTATAGGCAATAATTTCCTCCTTGGAGGCTCAAGGATTTTCTCGACTCACAGATATAGGAAAGACCAAGTTAAGGATGAGATCTGGCCAATTTGTAACTTTTAGATTATCATGATTTTCATCAAAATTAGGATTTGTTTCATATGTAAAAATCTGCAAAGAAACATGGACCAAATGTTGGAATTTCTCACTCAAATACATATAGTCAAGATCTCTTTCAGGAAATTCACAACAAATGTGAACAAACCTACCAACAAAATATTCTAATGATTCTTTGGGTTTCATTCTAAGTTGATTCACCCGTTTAAACACATCTTGAAAATTGTACCTATCAAAGGTTTGACGGATTTTGTTGATGAGGTTCTCAAATGAATGAAATGAAGTAGCTAGCAACGTGTGACACCACTGCTTGACGCGACCTTGAAGCATGAGTGTAAACAACTTGCCAATAAAATATTTACAATATATTCTGTTAGAGTGATAGAAGTGAAAAAGTTGGATAATGTGTCTAAATACCGTTGTTCGACCCTCACCATTAAAATTAAACAACGACAAGTGATAGACTCTTTTGCGGGCACTGATAGGTTTATGTTATTAGAAAAAAACTTGTGATAGATATTCAAGACGGATCCATTTGTAGATATGAAACTAAATTTCAGGCTCTAAGGGCTCAACTTATTATCTGGCCCTCCTTCTAGCACCAAAAATTTGTTTATGGTGCTGGATGCTGCCAACAACTAGGGGGGTCTCCCCTGTGTGAGGTACCAATTAGACCTCACACTGTTTGGTATAGGAGCCCCATTCGATATGTGGGCCCGTTTTCCACCATGAATGTTTCTCTCTTGCTTTTCAAATGAAAATATTTCAGAGTGAGGACAAGAATGAAATTCTCGAGGAATGGTACAAGGTCAACCCAAGATTGACAGACTGCAGAAAGAGGTACAAGAAATTCATGACAACCATAAGAAGAAGTATGCCATGACAAGGGTTCAGTGAGCCAAAAATGCCTTTGACATACATAAACTAGAACATGATAGAGGCTAATTAAAAATTAGTTCACAATAGGTCACCAACATGGCGTGGAATAAGTAAGCATAGATTCGAAGCATACAAAAACTACAAACTAGTCCATAACATATTGCGAGTATGAAAGTACACATAAAAATATAGTGAAAACACTAGAAAACCAATACAACCACTATGAGTAAGCATGGGAATTAGTGTCTAAAATGAGGAACTTCTTATTATTGATGCTTCAAATACAAGTACACATCCTGCAATTTATCAAATCCCAATAGTGGAACATGGGATGCTCATACCATTATCTAATGCAAAACCCTAGCTTCACTACAACTCTCCCTACTAGTTGCGCTCTTTAAGAAAATATCAATTATCTACTTCTATTCCTATCCATAGTGCTAAAAATCCCCCCCAAATGATGCATGAGGGTATATTTATAGAGGTGAGGTGATTGTTCACTTATCATGACCGTTCACCTACCCTCATGTCTCTTGATATTCCATATGACTCTCTACTGTTTAATGGATGTCACATGCTCAGATCGATCTCTGTATAGCCATTAGCATCATGATGAAAAACATTTACATTATGATAGAAGTGAGGTCATGAGGAGAATACAAAATATTTTCAAAATCCTAGGGTTCATGCTGCCAATGCTGTTGTGAAACTATCAAGACTTGCAAGCATTGTTGAACTTCCTGCTATTGCGCCTTCCTTAGATCCAACCATCCTCTGATATTGTGTTCTCGATATTTACAATAGATTCTAGGAGCCTAAGTGGATATGGTTTTCGTCTTGTTAGAACCATAGTAGCAACTCTTGCGAGAAACCCTAATTATTCAGTCTAGATCGACATTCTTTCTCCCTTTCTTTTACCCTTGTGTAGTCCTTTTATAAGAGAAATATTATCAAAGTATGTGTATCCTGTAACATTACTGATGTATGTGGAAACATCAATAGCGATCTCAAGGCTACTACATGATATTGTTGCAAAATATTCCTTTCATTTTCCACACGAAGTGTTGGGTTTCCTCGTTGATCCTTATGAACAAACTGGGCTTTTGTCATGATTATTTTCTTATGCCTTCTATCATCTAGAGTTACGAGTTGATTGACCATAGTTACTTCATTGTAACAAAACTAATGAAGTCCATGTTGCTTTATATATTTATAGTTTAAATTGTTGGAGGGAGATATCACTATTGCAACACAAAATATTTAGGTTCTATCTCAGAGTGAACATGTATGTGTAATTTTAGACAATATGCCATTGGGATGTCACAGGCTCAAACCGGTCTATCAAGCCTTTGTGGCTTCATTAGTCTCATGTACTAGCACAATTAGGATTGTTGTAACTACCATATGTCACATATCATCTATATGCATTTCCCAAACTACTGTGTGAACCTCCATAATGATCGTCACTCCCTCTACTTCCACCACTCACATGTACGCGGAGGGAGGTTTGAACTTTACCACATAAAACTCACAAGGTTCAACACATTTAGAATCTATGTGCTCTTTACATTTTGTGTAATGACCTGCTTTATTCCCTTGGCCAACAATGTGTACCATTTATAATTACTCTCGACTCATGCTTTTGTCATTCGCTTGAATGTAATTGTTTTGCATAACACGTTGTCCAAACACTTTAGGATAGCCTTGTAACCAAAATATGGTCTTTTCATTATCCATGCATATGGGTTGTAATTGTTTTATTGACATCATGCCTTTTTTACCAAGAGATAATTATGATACATACCCTTAACATTATTCAGTGATTGGACTCAAGGTTGGTCATCACATCATTGGCAGAGCTCATCCCATATCCCAACAAGTCTGAAATTTCACGTTCTTACACAAGGAAGTGCTTTTGATGTTTGTTTGGACACATATTTGAAGAAACTTTGCCTTATTCTCATGTTGTTGGCTCATAGTCCTCATCGTAGTTTTACAGTAGGTTGAAATTCCAATCGATTATTAAATTTTTTCTGCATATATCTAGCATTTAAAATGTAGCCTTCATGCATATGGAAGATATTACCCTTTGAATATGCCTTGATGTAAATGATTAAATGTGTTTCCTCACTTGCCCATTTTTTTCATCACTGATCGCATTGGACTCTACATATAAGTCACATATTCCAACTATGATTTTCAGGTGTGAGGTGCGACTTTAGCATGGTCGCAAGGTCACATAATTGGTGAGATCACATGAAACATTGGCTTTGTCAAGTGTGAATCTGTGACTTTCAACTTGGGAATAGGTCACAAAGTTGCAAAATAATATAGGTCACAATTTCTAGGCATATTACTAAAGCTCAACAATGCAATTTCGTACCCTCTAAGTGATCGCACTTGGGAGCTGCGATTATGCCCATTCACAAATAGAAATATGATCTGCAAGTGGATTTTCAATCTGAGGTAGACCATAATGTATTACTTCTAGCGTAGTGGTATTATGTCCCCATTATCTCATTGATGTCCTTGATGATTTTAGTTGGTTTTCCATCAAACTAAATGACGGCATTTTTCAGGATGGAACCTAGCTCAATAGGAAGGTAATCTGGGAGTCACCTATGGCACAAGAACACCCTATGTTACACCAGGAAAGTGGGGTCTCTCTCTTTAAGCTGAGTTATAATAAGGTCATTCAATTCATGCATCTTAAGTCCCAACCATGGATGAACAACTCTTCCATGTTTCTTGAAATGATCAATGTTCTTGATGATAAAATATATGGGGATAACGAAGCCAACTCCATCAGTGACAAGAGTCTTCATTGTGTTAATATCCATTATTTCTCCATCAAGATTGACTAACGATCTACTATAGATCCCTCATTGATTGCACACTCTGTTTGTAAATAGTAATATTCTTTGTGTATTCCATCAAGGCCTAGATCACTACTTTTGTGATATATATAGCTCACAATTCCAGTAGTAACTGTATTTTGGAGATACAAAGGGAATCCCAAAGATATTACTCAATACCGTAGTTGAATTTTGCTATAAGAACCAGTTTTGATGTCGACAATGGAACCTTTATGTTGATTCTAACAACAACCATATCAATATGGAAATCAACATTGATAACTTCTCCATCAAAAGTCCTCCCATCTTGCAACATAACGACAACTTCAATAGTGCGCTAGGGTTTTGATAGAGAATCAATGTATGTTAACCATTTCAAATTCCTTTTCTGGTCCTTATATCGATTAGCCTACGCTGCTCTCCATTCTTTGCAAAATTGTAATGGCATGCAGGGTTACTCATGGCGAAAGAAACTGGAGCTGATGATAAAAGAGATACCCGAGCATTGTTCCTAGTGGCTTTTGTTTTCACTGTCTTCCAATCAACACACTATATACATGGAAGAATTAAAAAATTATTTACATTCCCTGTTAATTGCATTTTTCTTCTTTGGGGTTGGTCGCACCTACAACTCGAAGTCTCACAAATGACTGTGAGTTGTGGTTTTATAAAATAAGTCCCCTTTTCGAACTCTATCACAAGTTGTGTCATTTAGCTCATGTGCTATGGTGAATCCTCATTCACTTTTGGCATTTATGCTTCCAAAATTGTTCAAAAATCAACTACAATCAACACAATACATTGGCCATCATATTCATAAACAATGTATTCCCTTCCACTATATCTTTTGAATGACATGTTTCAACATCTACCACCACATTTTCAATAGGCTCTCATTCTCAACGTAAGCCTACATTATCCTTTATAATGCTCACGGAGTAATGCTATTCCTTTTGTGCTACTACACAACATGTTCCTTTCCAATTTTGTCCTAGCAAAACCTTAAGGTAGCGTTCTTCACATATGTGTGTTAAAGTAGTGCATAAATCAAATGAGAGTAACACTACTTATATATAGTGTCAATGGTTTCTTATGTATTGGATGATCCAAAATAATGAATGGGAAATTTAAGCACATGTCCATTGTTAATGGCTTCTACCTTTGCTCCCATTCACTATCTATTATTATATATATACCCCCATCATGTTATTTGGGTAACATGTGCATATATCTGTCATGTTACACTATTTCAATTAGACCCCTAGAGTGCGACTCACCTTGATTTGCCAACGCACCATGTGTCCCTTCGTTACTACGTTTTCTTTATGCGACTTTGTTGTGTCCATGGGTTTTCTACCTTTTAATGCAAGCTTGAAATCATTTAATGTATCTTAAGTGAAAAACTGCCAACACACTCTATGCGCACCTCACTAACACTATTGGTACCAAAATACATAGAATATCATTGTGCCTTCCTCACATGCTTATACATTTGACAATATGCCTCTTTACATAGAGTCATAAATGTAAGTAATAATATATATAGTTTCTCCATGGTGGAATTCCACATTTCCTTTCTGTAGTGCACCAAGTTACTTGGTGTTCACCTTTTGAAGGTTGAACTTTCGATGGTAAAATAAAATACCCATGAGGCCATAAGAAACTAAGAGCCTTTTTAATTTTATTTTTAACACAAAGTAACTATAATGAATTTAAATAGTGAGCCTTATGCATATAAAAATAAGAGCCCTAGAAAACATGATTTGATTAGCCTCAAATCGATTAAATTTCACAACGGTTGCAAAGTAGGCCTTTGAATGACTTGGTGAAGGAAATTGACTCAAATGTTGAATTTTTTTCCTGAAAGATTGATACGTCAAGAGGAATGAAAATATTTGACAACTTAGTCTTTCATGCATAAACCAAACTCCCCTTTTGAAGTTGAATTCCTATGTTCATGAATATTTACAGGGATGATGAAGTGACCAATGCAACTAGAAGTACCATTAAAAGGTTATGGGGAGCAAGCCAGGTAATGCAAACTGAATGTGAAGACTAAGACAACAAAGTTTCTAGGGTCTTGAGACATATGGATAAGAACATATCCTAAACCCTAAACAAAATAGAAGCCAAAATGAAGTCATGTACATTATTACAAGGTACCTTCAATGATTATAATGCATGTTATAAGAAGATGCATCATTAAATAAAAAAATCACCCTAAACCCTAACGCAATCATGAGGTCAGTACCCAATATGAAACATGATGAATGAATTCAATATGCATCACGTGAGTGGGCACATCAATAATGTTTTATAGGAATGAGTCATGTGGAGCTTGACCGATCAAAAACATGATAATAACCCTAATGGCCTGAGGCGAGCAAAGGGGGACCCAATCTTTTTTTGGATATGCCCAAAATGTTTGGGTGTTGTCATTGAAGCTACAACACATTCCAAATGGATAAGGGCTTAGTTTGGGGCCCTTAATTAGTGATCTCCCCATTATTGATTTCAGTCATTTTTAGTCATCATCAATTTTGGCACTAGAGAGAGGGCCAGTGATGAGTATTCCTTTTTAGAGCCTTTTAATTTTTAAAGTTATTATCTATTTACAATGGTTCCTTCTACACTTCCTATTTATATTTACTTCACTAGAATTACATGCTGAGAAATCTAGGGTATTCAGAATTAAAATATTTCTCTTCTTTGATATTGCTTGTGATATACTTTTACTTCTTATCTTATGATATTTTCTTTAGTATGTTATTATTGTGTTCTTTTTCATCAATACAATTACCAATAATAAAAGTCAAGTGACACAATATTTAGGCTTCTTAGCCAGGGCCAAAACCTCTCACCTCTTGATTGGAAAACCCAATCAAAATTCTTGTTCTAGATCTTCAATTGACGAGTACCAAGACCATGACATAGACCCTTGATTCTAGTATCCTCCCAAGAACCTTGCCACTATCCTTGATGTTGTGCCTCTTCCCTTCAACTTCCTTCTTGATCTGGAATTTCTCTCCTCGACTCCTTTTAGAGAAACTAGGTCTCTATCCTTCACACTGTTCCTTCTCGACTTCATCTAGAGAATACCAGTCTCTAAGTCTTCACTGGTCTCTTCTAGAGAAACTCGGTCTCTAGACTTCTATCTGGGTCACCCAAAATAATCCTTCCTTTGCTTCCCCAATAGAAACCTCTCCTTTGCTTGCCCAGAAGAAACCTCTTCTTCGTTGCCCCAGAAGAAACTTCTCTTTGCTGCCCCAGAAGAAATTTCCTTCTTCGCTTGCCCAGAAGAACCTCTTTCTTAACTTTCCTAGAGGAATCCTCTTTCTCACTTCTTTGTAGCCTTCTTCTTCGCACTTCCTTCTTCACCCTTTCTTCATACTTCTTCTTGAATGAAAGCTTGTCATGTTTCTTGCTTCTAATGGAGGCCGAGTGTGACTATATATACACCTCATAATATGTCCTTTAGGTCAACATGATAGCTGGAGATTATGCCAACTCCTTTTAGCATGTTATACCATTGTTGTAGGCTGACTTGAAGAGGATGAGTGACAAGTTCTTGGAGGATACTTTACATAGACAATATTGATATTTTACAAAGTGTAACATGAATTCATTACGTGACAACGACTCTATCATTTTATGACTAGATGAAAAATAATTCCTAAAGACACTCAATGGGAGTCTTGACTCAAAAACAAAATCCCTTTCTCATGAAACCCATGAAGCAAGTCAATATAATAAATTTATTTTTCTTCATCACATTACATAAAATCATAATTACATGTCATTATGAATACTGTAACAAGATACACTTTTCAACAATCCCTCTTAGCTAGGGAGGTATTCATAATGGTACTTGGACTTTATCAATCTGAATAATTTCTCATAAGAATAATTCAGATTGGTAACTCATTTGTCTAGCATCATATCAACCAAAATTGTTACATAACAAGTCCTTGAATAATAACTCCTTATCTCCACAAGGTTTGAGCTCAATGTTAGCGAGACCAATGATTTATAGACACCCTCATCATTGTCTCTCTCGGAACATACCCCACTGGGGTTCTATCAGGATATGTTCCATGAGGACAATTCTTAACTTGGACTCCCCAACCCTCAAAGGATATCGGTCCTCCATGACTACTCTTCCATTGGATTCCATGTCTCATCCCCAAAGAGTATCAGATGCCAAATGATTACCCAATCCTCCATTTTGTCTTCCCAGATGAAGACCAGAATGTCATGTATATCTCTCCCTCTCAAATAGGGAGGCCATATTCCAATAAGGAATGTAGACATTCCTACATGCAAGGAATGCACCTAATATCCCTCTTAGCTTAGGAATTTCCAAGTTTCTTCCAAGTAAGAAACTTATTTTTCCAAGCTCCCTCTTAACTTGGGACCTAAAACATCTTGTCACGTGGAACAACCAAATTCCTGAAGAACTCCTTCTCTTCTTTGATGTACTTAGTTTATTTTTTCATGGAGTCTTCATATTTTGGGTCTCCTTCATAGGGCACAAACCATCCATCACTTTCATCCATGAATTAGTCATGTCCTCATCCCATCAGAAAGTGATCCATCAGATTTTCCATTCGGCCTTTGCTTTATGTCATTATGCCTTCATGCCATATTTTTCAAAAGGATCTTACATCCTTCAATATGGTCCTCTTGGTAGTCATCCACAAATCTTCCCTTAGGAAGTTTTACATAAGCCCATCCAAATATTAGTTAAAAAATAAGAAAATGAACACTTAAATCAAAATTACCTTTGTAATGGTCTTTCATCATGACATCTTCTTGTAGGTATCAACATCTTGCATGCATATTGACACATTTCCAAAATATATGCTTTGTTAAGGGTCTCCATATTTTTCCGACTTCTATCAGAGTCTTCATATCATTCCGGGAGATATTCTAGTCAAATATTCTTGGACTTAAAATGTTGAATGCCTTCTAACTTTGTTGCATATTATCATGATCTCTTCCTCTCTTTTCACACTCCATTCCCAGGAGCTTCCAATTAGAGTTCCTTAATTGTAGTCAGCTTCTTCATGATTCATATGAGAACATATTATGTTGATTTCATCTAGTGTGACTTATGTTTTTCTGCAATCTTTCGGAGGAGGAGATCCCTTCTTCTTTTGATTATATTTCTCAAGATGGAAATAGTGATCCATATTACCTACAACCGTATGAGTTTCATAATATCCTATGTAAGCATACATACCTCATCTTTCCTTTTGGTCATCTAGAATTCTTGTCGTAGCTTCATTTGATCGAAATAAATTTATCCTTTATACCTTCTTTCCTACTATTTCATCATGCCATCATCCCTTGAATCCCGCAAGTTGGAATTCCTGATGAAAGTTCTTGCTTTTCTTTCTAGATCGGTGAATCATTTGATGAGGATTCCAACATAGAAACTTGAGGATATTTCATATACTCACCCAACATATGTTTCCTTATTAACTATTGTCTGATGATCCCAGTCGATGATGACCTCTACTTCTTTATTTCAATGAGGTTTCTAAGAGCTCTTATTCTTTGTACTCAATAGAATTTCTTCCAGACACGATTTCTTCTACTCATGTTACGAGCTCTTACTTCTAATGCTTCTAACACGATGCTATTTTCTAATCTGATGAATCCTATTTTATATACATTGATTCGTATCTATAATTTAAAATTTAAAAGTAACTTCTAATTGTTGGCTTGTTGGGGCCTGACCAAGGTTCAGAGGTGATTTAGCCAAACAAATCCCAGTACTATTGGCCCTTTTGGCAATAGTCTGCAGAGCGCGGACTGAGGTCTCACATGAAGTAGTATGGGAGGGTGCTAGAACCAGGTTTCCGCACCCTGGAGATGTCTGATGAGTTCAAGTCGTCCGCGGTTCAACCCTGCGCGCACGTCGCTACGTGCACTTACCCGTACCTCGCAGCTTGAGATGCTGCCTTTGTGCAACCCTACTAAGGGGCCGAACGCTGTTATTACCCAAGCCTTTACTAGTATTTTGCTGTTAGTTGATTAACTTAGCTTACTTGCATGCTTTAAGTTATATGTAGCAATATAAATCATTCATACAGGTGCGTGTAGTAAATAAACAATATATTTGCAATTTATATCAAACCTGTAATAACCCAAGAATAAATACACGAAATTAAGATAAAACTTCTCTTTATTATTTTCTTCCTTGGTTACAGACTCGACTCCACCCTGTGCACTCAACTACAGGGGTACGCACACTCAGCTGTAGACTACTAGGCCTCTGCGCACTCAGCTGTAGAGCCTTCTCCTACTCTACGACCCAAGACACACTTAGAATCGTACTCTTTTCTTCTACTTCGTTGTCTATTACTTAGTTAGTTATATTTTATACTTAAAGCCTTGCTTTATTTATATAATCCTATGGTCCACGGGCCATGGGCAGGCCGACATTACATTACATGACTAGGGTGGACAACCCTGTGACTCTATCATACATTTCGCGCTAGGCGCCCATAGTTCGCGGAGTCTTCACAACAATATTAAGTCAAAACTTGGGCTTTGAGCCCCAAAACATGCATTGGGGGGATTCCATGCCCAACAAGACCCCAACACAAACATCGTGACTCATGCTCGAGTCACTCGGTCGGTGCGACGATCTTGGCGCGGAGTCCCTCCAACTATTCTTGAACTGTACTAAGGTCATCAGTGCACTGAGTTACTGCTTGCTGGATCTGCTGCATCCGCTATTCCGAGGCCTCTGTGTCTGAACTGTTTCCAAACATCTGTACCGGTATCTGCTGCATATGTTTATAGTCCTGTGCCTTTATCGGGCGCCTTGGAGCACGAAGACTGTGCTTCTACCGACTAGTCAGATAGCTGTCCACCTATGTAGTGCTTCAAGCGGCTGCCATTCACTTTGCCTGGGAAGGGTTCTTTTTTTAGTTTGACTAGTTGTACCGCTCCTCTATCTGTAACCTCCTTAACCATGTATGGTCCCAGCCAATGCATTCAAAATTTTCCCAGAATTTTTCAAACTCACTATTGTACAACAGCACCAAGTCATTTACCTTGAAGGTGCGCAACTTGATATGATGGTCATGCTAGGCCTTTTCACGTTGCTTTTGGACCTACTGATGAAAACCAGCCACGAACCTTTCCTCCTCAACTTCTTCCAATTGTGCGAGCCTTTATTCCAGAGCTTCGCGGTTCATCACCCCTGTGAGCGCTACTATGCGCAGACTAGGTACGATATATTCAATTGACATGAAAACTTAAACACCATAGACTAACCAAAAATGTGATTGTCCCATCAGTTTCTTGCACGTTGTTCAACAAGTCCATAGAACTACAGGTACGCGTAGGTCCCAATCGCTTCGCTACGCGTTGCACACTTTGGTCAACGCAGTCTCCAGTATTTTGTTGAATGCTTTTACTGTCCCATTGGCTTGTGGGTGATACAGTGTGATTTTCTGATGATACACCTGGAACTCTTCTGTGAGTGCGCTGATGGTTTCATTCAAGAAATGTGTACCGTGATCACTCATTAAGATTTTCGGACAACCAAATCGGGTCAACACGTTTTCAAACAAAAAATTTGCAGCTGTAACGGCCATGCAGTCTTTGACCGGCTGTGCTTGTGCCCATCATGTTAGGTACTTCTTCGTGGTGATGATGTAGCGCGCACCCGTCTTTCCTTGAGGTTTGATAGGTCCCACAAAGTCTATTGCCCATTTCTCGAACGGCTGCAACGTTATTTGTGGATTCAAAGGCATATCATCCCTCCGCGATGGTTTTCCCATCCTTTGACATATATCGTAGGCCTTACAGTGTGATTTTGAATCGAGGTGAAGGGTTGGCCACCACAACCCTACACAAAGAATATTTTGTGTAGTCGCTCGTCCTGCATAGCGTCCTCCTGTAGTGCCCCCATGTGCTTTTGCAAGGATCTAAATTCATTCAAATTCAGGTACGTACCTTCACAATATCTCATAATTTCCCATTTTATATAGGTGCCCCGCGATGATAGAAAAGTCCGCTGCATGCACCACCAATTCCTTCTTCTATTGGACGAAGTATTCCTTCGGTGTGATCCATGTTGTCAGAAAGTGGATTATATCTTTGAAGTGTCCATCCACGATGCACACAACAAAGAGATGTGCATTAGGTAATCCTTCTTCTAAGCTAGTAGGTTCCTCGCCCGTCTCAATATGCGACAAGTGATCCAGTCTTGCGTTTAGGCGTCCAAGTTTTACCATGACCTCGAAGTCATATTCTTGGAACAATAAGAGCCACCTACATATGCACCCCCCCAACACAGGCTTATTGAATAAGTACTTTAGTGCGGAATGTTAAGTATACATCTTGAAATGTCCTCCTAGCAAATAGTATCAGTATTTTTGGAGCGCGTACATCATTGCCAACCCCTCACTCTCGGTTGTGGAATAGTTCTTCTTGGCTTTGGACAATCTACGACTTGCAAACATGATAGGATGATCCAAGCCATCTCCGCCCTCTTGTGTGAGCATTTCTCCCAGCGCGTTACACGATGCATCAACATGGACATGAAACTCCACATCCCATTTTGGGAAGACCAGGATTGGAGCAGAGGCCAATTTCCCCTTTAGGACATCTAGGCTCTCCATGCAATCAACATTCCAACAAAATGTGACATCCTTTTTTAATAGTTTCTCCATCGGCGCGGTGATGTTAGGATCTTCAAGCAATGGTCCTCGAACCACGCAAAAACCTTTAGTTTCTAGAATGTTAATTTTCCATGGATCCTCATCATCCTCGTCAATATTTACATTGTAACACTCCAGCACACAGCTCAGGTGGGTCGCCCATTCCGGCTGAAGCACTTCCATTGGCTCCTAGGGTATCTTGAAGATAGTTGCTTTCGCTGCTTGTAGCGCATCATCGACAGTATCCCACCATCGATGTTCAAACGTGAAGGTTAACAGGAATCCTTCGCGCAGGATATCCCACTCGCTCATGCCATGGCGGAGTTCCATCTCAATATAGCAATTCATGGGTATGACATCCGGGGTATGACAGAACAAATGCACCCATTTAGGTTGTGGCTCTTCCCCGTAGACCATGGCCCATTTCGCGAGGTGTGCATGTGGATCATCCCATTCTTCATATTTGTCTATTAGCCGCATTTGTGGTTTCCCAAATTGTAGGTGCATCATCCTTCTGCATCCTCGCTATTCCTTAAAATTCTGCTGGTGCGTACCCCATCACCTTGCGGGCGTAGCATGCAGTGCCCATTTCATAGCATCAAAACGCTGCTGTTCCGACACCTCTCTTTCAAATTTGTTCAGGAAATCATCCACCACTATCAACCAGTCATACATAGGCATATCTCTTACCTCTGTTGTCATGCAGAGTAGTGATCCTACCATCATGTTACAATTGAGTGTGGTTACCTCATGTAACCGGTTCTACCATCGTTCTATTTCCTTATCTGAATTTGAGGTGCAGGAGCTTTCGTGCTCCCACGAAATCCTACCATCCGCTGTTAGATTCACCCAGTCCTGCTCCCTCGCAATTATCTTGTAGATACAGTCTAGATCATCGTCGCGAACTGGCTCTGTGTAGCGTGATCCTTCTGCAGGGTCTAAAGGTACGACTACGCGTAGTGACTTTTTCTAAAAAATCATCTTGCGCTTCTTTAGATTTATCACTCCATTCATCTCAGTGGCCCAATCTATTCCCAGTAGCGCGAGATAGGGATTGTTGTCATCGACAATCTCTATCACTTCGAAATATGAAAGTGCGCTTGCACCTTTGATATCTACTGTTAGTCCCTGCAATCTTCCCATCGTTAGGATCTTTTGCTGGTTCACCATTCGCAATTGAATAGGAGCCTGGCAACACGGGCCTGCCCATGCACTCCCATGTCTGCTTTGGCAGGATGTTTGCGTCTGATCCTAGATCCAGAATCACTTGATCCATTTCATATTCTTTGATTTGTGAAATCAATCTCATCTCCCTTCCTGTTTGTGTTGTGTGCTTCCCGAGCTTCCAGACTACGCGTGGTTCTCCTGATCCAGCGCACCTAGTGATGAGTTCTTGCAGTCCCTTCACAGCGTTATGTCGTGCAATAAATTCATGCACGTCTCCAGGAAGGTAGTGAGCATTGATGGGTCCATCTCCGGTTCTAGTTTGTCTTTAATACCTGAAGTGGAGGCCTCAGTGAAGCTCTTCTTAGCTTCCATGAATGTCTCCTTTGCGCGCTCCAAATCGAACTCTGGTTCCTTTGTTGGAGCCTTGCAAACCCAAGCACTCTCTTATGTCTGCTTACCTTTGACGTCTCTTGTCGTAATACCACTTCAGAGCATGATATTTACATTTGGGTCCTCTTCGCGCGGCTCAGACCTCATCGTTTGCAGGTTTTGAGTCGGTGGAGGCTGGAGTGTTCCTATATTGCACAACCTCACTATCAGTGTGGGGCAGTCCTCCATCTCATGATCAAATTGGGTACAATATAAACATGATGCTATCGTTAGATTTGTACAATCGCGGGCATAGCACCCTGACCCTCTGTAATTGTAACAAATCAGCTGTCTGCGACCCCTTCCTAGTCCCATTCCACCTCAACCTCGTCCGCGCCCCTGAAATCCAATGTGCACCATCTCTGTATTTTGATAGAGGGCTGGCGTTTCGGTCTGAACTCTGTAGGTAGGAGTCCGATCCATCATCAGTTCATAACTTCTACAGGTGAGCTCATCATGGTCTACTAATCTACAAAAGTTACAGAACAACTGCTGGGACGTCTGATTATACTTCTTTAATTGGTGGCAGTTATCTGTAGCATGCTTCCCTCCTATCTGACAAATCGTGCACCATAATGTAGGCACTGCGCTTGGTCCTGCTTGTGCCTCTGGTCTCAATGGCATTGGTCCTCCTCCCGCCAGGTAGTTCATGAAGACTGGACAATGGTCCTTATCATGTCCCTGGCCTTTGCACTTTATGCACCATACCTCCTCGCGTGCTTTTGGGCGAGTTGTCTTGTCTTGCTTCAAACTCTGCATCTCTGGACACAGATTTTTCAACTGCACCTGGATCTGTTGCACTCCCAGGTTAGGATCTTGTATCGAGGTCTCGTGTAGTCTCATTGCGATCTCAAAATCTTCGGCCTGAGTGGATAACTTCTACTGTGACAGTGCAGTCCTTAGATGCAGCGTTAGTGACACTACAAACCATGCACGGTGCTGCCCATCCGTCAAAGTCACATTGGCTTCGCAAATCATACCCTTTAGTCTCTGATCCAGCTCCTAGGGGGTCTCGTCTAGAAGCATTGCAATTTCCTTAAACCTGATAATCGACTGTGTCTCCGATTTTGGCCTGCTAAATTCCCTATTTAGCGCAACTTGGATATCTGCGATCCCTGCGTTTGGATTATCATTGGAATGCTTAATGTACCCAGTGCGCGATCCTGCAATGTGCTTACCAGCGTTTCCTTCTTTATGTTTTCATCCGTGACTCCTTGTGCTTCCCATACAACCTTTACCACGAACCAAAATTGGTCTGGATTTTCGTTCCCTAGTCCTTTGAACACCGACAACTATATTGCACTTTCCATATTGAACTATGGTGGTGGCAGAGGTGGTGTGGGCGGAGATGTGGGTGAAGATGGTGAAACTGGTGGTTGTGTAGGTGGGGGTGGTATGCACAGAATTCGCTGCCTTATCAGACTGATTGCACTTCTTGGTGAAACTTTTGCGAGCTCTTCCTTGCTTTCTTGCCGAGGCGAAATCAAGGGGCTAGTTACTATCTCTGCACTACCTTTGTTTCTATAGATCCTCCCACTTCGCGTAGCCCCAAACATCAATTTATTCACATAACCCGCTTTTCACATAGTAGCATTTTAATCCAAGTGTTCAAAGATTTAACGTACTTACCTCGCGGTCCTTTGAGGAAGAGTCGTTCCGCCTCACTGTAGCTAATTGAAGTATCTACTTCGAACTCGATGATAAACCCTCCTATAATTCGATCGAGACAATGGTCCACAACATGTGCGATCTTATCTTCTGATGCTTCTAGTATGTGCACCGACTCTGGAGTCCACAGAATAGGTTTGTCGAGCCTACACCTTCCTTGACTGTCTGCTAGCTTCACGATCCACTCGTACAACTCAAAGGGGAAGGATGCAAAGAAAATTTCGTGGATTTTCGTATATAAGTCACAATCTAACAACTGTCCCTTCGATACTCACAGATTCTTATTTTCTTGCGCCGCGAACTCGTGAATCTTTCTGTCTAGCCACTCTTCAATTTATTTCTTTGTCGGATTCCAGTGACGACATCAGACATCTCTTATGTAGATCACGGTCCTGGCAATAGAACCATTTGTTGGCTTGTTGGGGTCTGGCCCAGGTTCAGAGGTGATTTAGCCAAAAAAATCCCGGTACTACGGCCCTTTCGGCAACAGTCCGTGGAGTGCGGATAGAGGTCTCACCCGAAGTAGTATGGGAGGGTTCTAGAACCAGGTTTCCACACCCTGGAGATGTCTGATGAGTTAAAGTGGTCTGCGGTTCGACCCTATGCGCATGTCGCTACGTGCACTTACCCATCCCTCGCAGCTTGAGATGCTGCCTTCGCGCAACCCTACTCGGGGGCTGAACACTATTATTACCCAAGCCTTTACTAGTATTATGCTGTTAGTTGATTAACTTAGCTTACTTGCATGCTTTAAGTTATACGTAGAAATATAAATCATTCATACAGGTGCACGCAGTAAATAAACAATATATTTGCAATTAATATTAAACCTGTAATAAACCAAGAATAGATACACAAAATTAAGATGAAACTTCTCTTTATTATTTTCTTCCTTGGTTACAGACTCGATTCCACCCTGTGCACTTAGCTGCTAGGGTCCGCTCACTCAATTACGGACTACTAGGTCTCTGCGCACTCAGCTGTAGAGCCTTCTCCTACTCTACGACCCAAGACACATTTAGACTCTTGCTCTTTTCTTCTACTTCACTGTCTATTACTTAGTTAGTTATATTTTATACTTAGAGCCTCGCTCTATTTATACAATCTTATGGTCCGCAGACCATGGGTAGGCCGACATTACATTACAAGACTAGGGCGGACAATCCTGTGACTCTATCATACATTTCGTGCTCCGCGCCCGCAATTCGCGGAGTCTTTACAACAAGATTAAGTCAAACTTGGGCTTTGAGCCCCAAAACATGCCTTGGGGTGATTCCATGCCTAATAGGCCCCCAACACAAACATCGTGACTCGCCCTCAAGTCACTTGGTCAGCGCGACGATCTTGGTGCGGAGTCTCTCCAACTGTTCTCAAACTGTATTGAGGTTGGCAGCGCACTGATCTGCTGCTTGCTGGATCTGCTGCATCTACTGTTCCGAGACCTCTGTGTCTAAACTATTTCCATACTTTTGTACCAGTATCTGCTACATATGTTTATAGTCCCGCACCTTTGTCTAACACCTTGGAGCACGAAGACTATACTTCTGCTGGCTAGTTAGATAGCCGGCCCACCCATGTAGGACTTCAAGTGGCTACCATTCACTTTGCCTGGGAAGGGTTCTCTGTTTAGTTTGGCTAGCTAGACCACGCCTTTGTTTGTAACCTCCTTAGCCACGTATGGTCCCGGCCAATGCATTCTGAATATTCTCGGAAATTTTTCAAACTTATTGTCGTACAACAACACCAAGTCATTTACCTTGAAGGGCAACTTGATATGGAAATCATGCCAGGCCTTTTCAAGCTACTTTTGGACCTGCTGATGAAAACCAACCAAGAACCGTTCCTCCTTAAGTTCTTCTAATTTCACTAGCCTTTCTTCTAGAGCTTCGCTGTTTGTCATCCCTGTGAGCGCTACTATGCGCAGACTAGGTATGATATATTCCATTGGCATGACAACTTCCACACCATAAACTAACCGAAAAGGTGTTTGTCTCGTGAGTTTCTTGCATGTTGTTCGGTAAGACCATAACACTGCAGGTACGCGTAGGGCCCAATCGCTTCACTGTGCGTTGCACACTTTGGTCAGTGCAGTCTCCAGTATTTTGTTGAATGCTTCTACTATTCCATTGGCTTGTGGGTGATACAGTGTGCTTTTTTGATGATAGACCTAGAACTCTTCTGTGAGCACGCTGATGGTTTCATTCAAGAAATGTGTACTGTTATCACCCATTAAGGTTTTCAGACAGCCAAATCGGGTCAACATGTTTTCAAACAAAAACTTCGTAGCTGTAGTGGCCGTGCAGTCTTTGACCAGCTGTGCTTACACCCATCGTGTTAGGTACTTCGTCACGGTGATGATGTAGCACATGCCCATCTTTCCCTGAGGTTTGATAGGTCCCACAAAGTCGATTGCCCATTTCTCGAACGGCTTTAGCGTCATTTGTGGATTCAACGACATCTCATCTTTCCGCGATGGTTTTCTGGTCCTTTGACATATATCGCAGGCCTTATAGTGTGCTTTTGAATCCAGGTGAAGGGTTGGCCACCACAACCTTGCTCGAAGAAGATTTTGTGCGATCGCTCGTCCTGCATAGTGTTCTCCTCCAGCGCACCCATGTGCTTCTGCAAGGATCTGAATTCATTCAAATTCAGGTACATACCTTCGCAATATCTCATAATTTCCCATTTTATATAGGTGCCCCGCAATGATAGAAAATTCTGCCATGTGCACCACCAATTCCTTCTTCTGCTGGACGGAGTATTCCTTCGGTGCGGTCCCTGTTGTCAGAAAGTGGATTATATCTTCGAAGTGTCCGTCCATGACACGCACAGCAAAGAGCTGTGCATTAGGTAATCCTTCTTCCAAACTAGTAGGTTCCTCACCCATCTCAATACACGACAAGTGATTTGGTCCTGCGTTCAGACGTCTAGGTTTTACCACGACCTCAAAGTCATATTATTGGAACATTAAGAGCCACCTACATATGCGTCCCTCGAACACAGGTTTATTGACTAAGTACTTTAGCACGAAATGGTCAATATACATCTTGAAATGTCCTCCTAGCAAATAGTGTCAGTATTTTTGGATTGTGTACACCATCGCCAACCCCTTGTGCTCAGTTGTGGAATAGTGCTTCTCAGCTTTGGACAATCTACGACTTGCAAACACGATAGGATGATCCAAGCCCTCTCTGCCCTCTTGTGTGAGCACTGCTCCCAGTGCAATACACAATGCCTCAACATGGACACGAAACTCCACATCTAGGATTGGAGTGGAGGCTAATTTCCCCTTTAGGACATCCAGGATCTTCATGCAATAATCATTCCAGCAAAATGTGACATCCCTTTTCAATAGTTTCTCAATCGGCACGGTGATGTTAGGATCTTCGAGCAATGGTCCTTGAACCTCATGAAAACTTTCAGTTTCTGGAATGTTAATTTTCTGTGGATCCTCATCATCCTCCTCAATATTTACATTGTAACACTCCAATGCACAACTCAGCGGGGTCGCCCATTCTGGCTGAAGCACTTCCATTGGCTCCTGGGGTATCTTGAAGATAACTGCTTTTGCTGCTTGTAGCACATCATCAACAATATCCCACCATCGATCTTCAAATGTGAAGGTTAACAAGAATCCTTCGTGTAGGATATCCCATTCGCTCGTGCCATGGCAGAGTTCCGTCTCAGTATACCAATTCATGGGTATGACATCCAAGGTATGACAGAACAAATGCACCCATTCAGGTTGTGGCTCTTCCCCGTAGACCTTGGTCCATTTCGCGAGGTGTGCATGTGGATCATCCTGTTCATCATATTTTTCTGTTAGCCACATCTGTGGTTTCCCAAATCATAGGTGCATCATCCTTCTACATCCCCACCAGTCCTTAAAATTCCACTGGTGCGTACCCCACCACCTTGCGGGTGTAGCGTGCAGTGCCCATTTCAGAGCATAAAAACGCTGCTGTTCCGATACCTCTCTTTCAAATTTTTTCAGGAAATCATCCACCGCTGTCAACCCATCATACATAGGCATATCTCTTACCTCTGTTGTCATGCAGAGTAGTGATCTTACCATCATGTTACAACTGAGCGTGGTTACCTTATGTAACTGGTTCTGCCATCGTTCTATTTCCTTATCCAAATCTGAGGTGCAGGAGTTTTCATGCTCCCACAAAATCCTGCCATCTGCTGTTAGATTCACCCAGTCCTGCTCCCATGCGGTTATCTTGTAGATATAGTCTAGATCGTCATCGCGCACTAGCTCTATGTAGTGTGATCCTTCCACAGGGTCTAAAGGTACCACTACACATAATGACTTTTTCTCAAAAATCATCTTGCGCTTCTTTAGATTTATCACTCCATTCATCTTAGTCGCCCAATATATTCCTAGTAGTGCGAGATAGGGATTGTTGCCATCGATAATATCTATCACTTTGAAATCTGCAAGTGCGCTTGCACCTTCGATATCTACCGTTATTCCTTGCAATCTTCCCATCAGTAGGATCTTTTGCTGGTTCACCATTCACAATTGAATAGGAGACAATTGTAACGAGAGCCTGCCCATGCACTCCCATGTCTACTTTGGCAGGATGTTCTGTCTGATCCTAGATCCAGAATCACTTGATCCATTTCATATTCTCCAAGTTGGGCAGTCAATCTCATCTCCCTTCCTGTTCACTTTGTGTGCTTCCCGAGCTTCTAGACTACGCATGGTTCTCTTGACCCAACACACCTAGTGATGAGTTCTTGCAGTCCCCTATCGTGCAACAACTTCATGCATGTCTCCACAAAGGTAGTGAGCATTGATGGGTCCATCTCCAGTTTTAGTTTTTCTTTACTACTCGAAGTGGAGGCCTCTGTGAAGCTCTTCTTAGCTTCCATGAATGTCTCCTTTGCGTGCTCCAAATCGAACTCTGGTTCCTTTGTTGGAGCCTTGCGAATCCAAGCACTCCCTTCTGGCTGCTTACCTTTGTCGTCTCCTATCGTAATACCACTTCGGAGCACGATATTTACATTCGTGTCCTCTTCACACGGCTCAGACCTCATCATTTGCAGGTTCTGAGTCAGTGGAGGCTGGAGTGTTCCTTTATCGCACAACCTCGCTATTAGTGTGGGGCAGTCCTCCATCTCATGATCAAACTGGGTACAATATAAACATGAATCTCTCGTCGGATTTGTACAATCGCAGGCATAGTGCCCTGGCCATTCACAATTGTAACAAATAAGCTATCCGTGACCCCTTCCTAGTCCCATTCCACCTCGACCTTGTTCCCGCCCCTGAAATCCAGTGCTTGCCATCCCTGCATTTTGATCAAGGGCTCGCGTTTTGTTCTGAACTCTGTATGTAGGAGTCTGATCCATCATCAGTTCATAACTTCTACAGGTGAGCTCATCATGGCCTACTAATCTGCAAAAGTTACAAAAAACTATTGGGATGTTTGATTATACTTCATAATTGGTGGCATTTATATGTAGCATGCTTCCCTCCTATCTGAAAAATCACACACCATAATGCAGGCGCTGCACTCAGTCCTGCTTGTGCCTCTGGTCTCAATGGCATTGATCCTCCTCCCACCAGGTAGTTTGCAAAGATTGGATAATGGTCCTTGTCATGTCCCTGTCCTTTGCACTTTATGCACCATACCTCCTCGCGCTTCTGGGCGAGTTGTATTGTCTTGCTTCAAACTCTACATCTGCAGACACCGATTTTTCAACTGCGCATGGATCCGTTGCACTCCCAGGTTAGGATCTTGTATCAGGGTCTCGTGTAGTCTCATTGTGATCTCTAAAGCTTCAGCCTGAGTGGATAGCTTCTGTTCTGACAACGCGGTCCTTAGATGCGGTGTTAGTGACTCTACAAACCATGCGCGGTGCTCCCCATCCATCAAAGTCATGTTGGCTTTGCGAATCATACCCTTCAGTCTTTGAACCAGTTCCCATGGGGTCTTGCTTGGAAGGATCACGATTTCCTTAAACTCGATAATCGACTGTGTGGATATCTCCGATCCCTGCATTTGGATTGTCATTGGAATGCTTAATGTACCATGTCAGTGCGTGATCCTACAATGCGCTTACCAGCGTTGCCTTCTTTATGTTGTCATTCGTGACTCCTTGTGCTTCCCATACAGCGTTTACCACGAACCAAAATTAGTCATGATTTTCGTTCCCTACTCCTTTGAACACCAGAAACTTGATTGCACTCGCCATATTGAATTGTGGTGGTGGCAGAGGTGGTGTGGGTGGAGATGGGGGTGAAGATGGTGAAATTGGTGGTGGTGTAGGTGGGGATGGTATGCGCAGAATTCGCTGCCTTATCAAACTAATCGCACTTCTTGGTAAAACTTTCGTGAGCTCTTCCTCGCTTTATCGCCGAGGCAAAATCAAGGGGCTAGTTTCTATCTCTGCACTACCTTTGTTTCTACAGATCCTCCCACTTTGTGTAGCCCCAAACATCAATTTATTCACATAATCTGCTTTTCACATAATAAAATTTTAATCCAAGTGTTCAAAGATTTAACGTACTTACCTCGCGGTCCTTTGAGGAAGCGTCATTCCACCTCACTGTAGCTGACTGGAGTATCTACCGCGAACTTGGTGATAAACCCTCCTATAATTTGATCGATCCAATGGTCCATAGCGCGCGCGATCTTATCTTCCGATGCTTCTAGTCTGCGCACCAACTCTAGAGTCCACACAATAGGTTTGTAGAGCCTATACCTTCCTTGACTGTCTGCTAGCTTCACGATCCACTCGTACAACTTAGAGGGGAAGGATGCAAAGAAAATTTCATGGATTTCTGTATACAAGTAGTGCTCTGACCACTATTCATTTGATACTCGCAGATTCCTATTTTCCTGTGCCGCGAACTCGTGAATCTTTCTGTCAAGCCACTCTTCAATTTATTTCTTTGTCGGATTCTAATGACACGACATCAAACATCTCTTATGCAGATCCTGGTCCCGACAACAAAACCATTTGTTGGATTGTTGGGGTTTGACCTAGGTTCAGAGGTGATTTAGCCAAAAAAATCCCGGTACTACTGGCCCTTTCGGCAACGGTCCACAGAGTGTGCACTGAGGTCTCACCCGAAGTAGTATTAGAGGTTGCTAGAACTAAGTTTCCGCACCTTGGAGATGTTTGATGAGGTCAAGTGGTCTGCGGTTCGACCTTGCACGCACGTCGCTACGCGCACTTACCCGTACCTCATAGCCTGAGATGTTGCCTTCGTGCAACCCTACTCGGGGGCCGAACGCTATTATTACCCAAGCCTTTACTAGTATTTTTCTGTTAGTTGATTAACTTAGCTTACTTGCATGCTTTAAGTTATACGTAGAAATATAAATCATTCATACAGGTTCGCATAGTAAATAAACAATATATTTGAAATTTATATCAAACCTGTAATAACCCAAGAATAGATACACAGAATTAAGATAAAACTTCTCTTTATTGTTTTCTCCCTCGGTTACAGACTCGACTCCACCCTGCACACTCAGCTGCGGACTACTAGGCCTCTGCGTACTCAGCTACAAAGCCCTCTCCTACTCTATGACCCAAGACACACTTAGACTCTTGCTCTTTTCTTCTACTTCACTCTCTATTACTTAGTTATTTATCTTTTATACTTAGAGCTTCGCTCTATAGGCCGACATTACATTACAAGACTAGGTCGGACAACCTTGTGACTCTATCATACATTTCACGCTCCGCGCCCACAATTCATGGAGTCTTTACAACAAGATTAAGTCAAAACTTGGGCTTTGAGCCCCAAAACATGCCTTGGGGGGATTCCATGCCCAACACTAATGAAGAAGACCATCTTAGTCATAGTAGAGATCTTTTACTTCTTCATTCTTGCGCTTCTTTGACTCATGCTCTTTCACCTCTTTAGTAGTGTAGGCTTCTTATCTATTCCTCTTGTCCTTACTATGTTTAGGAAAATATATTCTATAGTTCCCAAGTTCTTGACATCCATATCATCTTACCTTATCCATGTTCCTCCTTTTCTTTTGAGGACCAAAATTTCAAAATTTCCCTTTCTTTCTTGCCATAACAACGTATGCTTGATTCTGCTCATTTGGTCTGACATCAACCTTTGCCTTTAGTCTAGTTTCTTCGATCTTATAGAGTGATCATATATCTTTAAATGGAATAGTATCTTTCTTTCCATATATACTTGAAGTTAAGTTACCCCATTCTTCCGGTAGTGCATTCAATACCATTATGGTCATCTCTCTATCAGACATGACTTCTCCCAGCTCTTGCATTTGATCTCGAATTTATGATATCCTCATAAAGTATGAGGCTATTCCATATTCCTTAGATATTTTTAGTTTGTAGATTTCTCGCCTTAATGATATTAATTCTCCTGCAGTACTTACGGAAAACAACTCTACCAATTTATCATATATAGCTTTTGCAGTATCCAACTTAGATACATATGGGATTAGACAGTCTTTTATAGATTCTATAAAAATCCTCTAGCCTCTCACTTCTCCCTTCATGAATCTAGCATGTTCTTGAGTATATTTATTTGGAGTTTAGGTTATTTATCCCTTGATGTGATCCATGACCTCATTCTCAATAAGATTTAGGTCTGTCCTTTTCTTCCATTCAAGGAAATTTGCAGCCCAAATCAATTTATTTCTTTCCTTGCAAAAAGACATTTTGTTATTATTAGATATAGTCATAAACTTACTTGAGAGATTGATTCTTTCTTCCTCCTTAATCTTGATTTTATTCTTGAGAGATTTTTGAGAGAGAACTTGATTCACGATCCTCCTTGAATGATTTCGTCTTCCTTCTTTCTTGAAGATGGTTTCAAGACTTCTTGTTGGTGTATATTTCTTCGATTTAGGGTTTTGAAGACCTTTCCCTTGGTAGTCCTTTAATATGCTATGATACTTCTTCAATGCTTGATTGGATGGCTTGAAGTTATCCGAATTTATTTGAACTTTCTATAAAGCTCAATTCTCGTGTGTCAAATTTCTTTGAATGCCATTTTCTGACTTCAACACCTAAGCTCTGATACCATGTTGAGAAATCTAGGGAATTCAGAATTAAAATATTTCTATGCTTTGATAATTTCTTGTGATATACTTTTACTTCTTATCTTATGATCTTTTCTTCCTTATGTTATTATTGTGTTCTTTTTCATCAAGTTAATTACCAATAATAAAATACAAGTGACATAGTATGTAGGCTTCTTATCTAGGGCCAAAACTTCTCACCCCTTGAGAGGAAAACCTAATTAAAATTCTTCTTCTATATATTCAATTGATAAGTACCAAGACCATGACATAGATCCTTGATTCTAATATGCTCCCAAGAACCTTGTCACTATCTTTGATGCTCTTCCTCTTCCCTTCGACTTCCTTCTTGATCTGGAACTGCTCTCCTCGGCTCCTTCTAGAGAAACTTGGTCTCTATCCTTCACACTGCTCCTTCTCGACTTCCTCTAGAGAATCTCAGTCTCTAGGTCTTCATTGGTCTCTTCTAGAGAAACTTGGTCTCTAGAATTCTATCTCGGTCACCCAGAAGAATCCTTCCTTTTCTTCCCCAGAAAAAACCTCTTCTTCACTTGCCCAGAAGAAACCTCTTCTTCGCTACCCCAGGAAAAAACTTCTCTTTTCTACCCCAAAAGAAACTTCCATCTTCGCTTGCCTAGAAGAACCTCTTTCTTCACTTTCCCAGAAGAATTCTCTTTCTCACTTCTTCGCACTTATTTGTAGCCTTCTTCTTCACACTTCCTTCTTCACCCTTTCTTCGTACTTCTTCTTGAATGAAATCTTGTTGAGTTTATTGCTTGTAATGGAGGCCGAGTGTGGCTATATACACACCTCATAATATGTCCTTTAGGCCGACATGATAACTGGAGGTTAGGCCAACTTCTTCTAGCATGTTCTACCATCATTCAAAGGCCGACTTGAAGAGGATGAGTGACAAGTTCTAGGATGATACTTTACATAGACAATATTGATCTTTTACAAAGTGTAACATGACTTCATTACATGACAATGACTCTATAATTTTATGACTAGATGACAAATAATTCCTAAAGACTCTCAATGGGAGTCTTGAATCAAAAACACAATCCCTCGCTCATGAAACCTATGAAGCAAGTCAATATAATGAATTTATTTTCTTCATCACATTACATAAAATCATAATTACATGTCATTATGAAGACCGAACCTAGTTACACTTTTCAACATCACACCTGCCATGACTCCAATAAAGGTAGTAAATCTATCGTAAAAAAAAAGTTTAATGGTAAGGAGAATGTTTCTGTTTTTTATCATGTTATTCAATTTATTTTAAATTTGAATTATTTTGATATTAATGAAGTTGTGATTTGCAGGATATTTACTCTTACCTTTAGAGGATTAGCCACAGACTGGTGTCGATCACCTCCAATTGCCTCTGTACATAATTGGGATGAGTTTACAAGAATGTTCATCCATGATTTTTAGGACTATGATTATGACAAGGTTTATAATCAACTTGAAAGTATATGTAGATTTGAAGATGAATCTTTTGAACCTTTTCTTATTAGATTTAAATTAATTTGCCTACAAGTTCATGCGCAATATTTACCTCATCAAATCGAATTGATTGAATGGTTTCAACATATTGTTACCCTTCCTTGTATTTCTCATAGCTATAATGAACTTGTATATATTATTGTTCTTAGCACATTCACCATTATTGAAGAGCCTCTCTTTATTAATAGCATGACCAATTCTCTTCAAGAAGAAAATGCAGAAATTGCTAATCAAACTTCTCGAGAAAGCAGAAGCACATTCAACATAAATAACGTTGACCCCAAGAATGCTTTAAATCATGTTTCTATTGATAAATCAACTTCTCAAAATCAAAATGAAATTACTGTTCATAATAATGAGGAAGATCATCAAGAAAAAATTAAAATTTTGAAAATTACAACAATGTACAATCTTAGATCTTAGACTTTTGTGATCCATATTCATAATAATATTGTCTTACAGATTAATCAAATTTTTGAGATTTGGTCGACGTTTTGAACCAACTAATGTGGTTCATCCTTAGGGAAAGGTGAAAAAATCAATCTTCACAAATGTTTAAATAACATAGAAGCATCCATGCTCGAAATTAGCAGTTAAGAAATAGAAATTATAAATTAGACATTAACAACTAGCCGTTGGGAAGATCGTTGAATTTTCTCATGCTGAAACTCATGATCAAACACAAAGTTTGGGGCAGCCGAGCATCAGTCTTCAAGAAAGTGCGGTCAACCAAATAAATGATCAGGAATCTAAAATTTGCACTATGAAAAATGAGCAAGAATCTACATGTAGATAATTTTTTAGGTTCATATCTTCAAATAGTCATTTCTCTCTTTATACCGATATTTTTGCTGATAGTAATTCATTTGTTTATCATTCACGATTCCTCTTTGCAAAAATGCTATTTTAGACAATAGAGTTGTTATAAATAATGAATTTCCAATTAATTTTGATCGGGGAAAAGATTCATTCAATGAACACCTTTTCAACAGTGTTGGAAATTCATTCAATATTTCTTCTTGTTCTAATGTACCATTATGAAAAGGAAGAGAATGCTAATGAAAATTGTCAAGTTATTTAGGATGATGATTCTAAATTTGAGAATACAGAGTTACCCCATCCATGATTAAATTCTCTTATTCTCAATAAGCAAAATTAATCCATATTTCAAGTTGAGGGATATTCTTCTATTGATATCACTATAGAGGATTCTCATCTTGAACTACCAAAACATCACGATGACCCCAATTTTCTTGAAGATAAATCCATTCCAATTCTTGATTTTGATGTTATTAAAGTTCCATTATTGGTCATAATCTGGATCCCCCTTTTTATTCACAAGTAGATGCCAATAATAGTTTTGATTGTAATATATAGGTTGACACTTGAGTAGGATAATTTTCCAAATAAATCTCAATTGTTTCGTAACACTATCTATAACAATAATATAAATAGTGATGTAATTTCATTATTTTTTCTTCATTTATTATGGTTATTTTGAGATTTGTACACTTATTTTATTTTTTGATTTTTGCAAATCTTATGCTCGTATATTGAGCAATTAAGTGTTGAACACTCACCAAGTTCATTAATGGGCGAATGTGAATGAATTTCTAAGCCTAAATCATGACCATCAAGAGATTCTAATCTTTCAATTTTATTTGATGTTCATGTCATATCATCTCATTCTTTCTTCCCAAATACATTTTGCAGAAAAATAAGCACTTGAGGGTGTAACATCACAATTCGACCGACTATCTTATCTATCTAAAAATCTTCTGACAGATTCAATAAATTTCCATCCTTACTTTCATGATCCATTTGAATGTTATCTGGAAATTTCAATTACACATAAGACTATGAATATTCTACCTCATGGACATAATATTAACATTTTTTTTCACATCCTATAGCCTATAAAGGTATACCATTTGAATATAGTCTCTTGCCTTGCTTTTCTTGGAATCCTCTCTAACCATTAACAAATTTCATCCCGAATTTTACAATCCCATAGCAACTTGGTTGGATAATAAGTTTCAAGAGAATTTTATTATAAATAAGTTTCTTTTCCCGAACTTCTTAGAAATTAATGTACATAATGGGATGATGTTTTCTATCAAAAATTTAATAATCATTTTCTTTTTGGTACTAATTTTTGATGTGCATTTTTTTTAGGGCTTAGGCTAAGGGGATGGTTCCATTGGAAGTATGGTTTTACTTAGTTCTAGTCCACTCTGTAGATTAAGATTAGGAGTAGGATTAGTTTAATCTAGATTTGTTTTCTTTTGTATTTCTTTAATAATGCAGGTGGACGAATAAAAGAGAAATAAGCTTTTAATACTTCTAGGATGATTTATATATTTTCAATCAAATATGCTCATGAACATGTTCAGGGAAGTATTCACTTATTTGTCATAATTTTTTTTTTGACAAGATGTGTTATGTACAGGTGCTTTGATTTATATTTCCTTTGCTTTACAAATTTACAGGATGATTCATAATCATATTTTTCTTGTTTTATTGATGTAGATGTAATGAAATTCTTGTCTCCTTCTTATTCTGTTGTGCCATGAGCCTTTGGTTTATGAAATTTTCAATGGCTAATCAAAGAAAGGTTCTCGAAGGCAAAAGAAAATCACAAATAATTTTGCTTCAGTTGTAGAAATAACTCCTATCTATAGACATAACCCCGTGCTTTCTAAATTTTTGCATTTTCTAAGACTGTTCTGAATCAAACCTTTTCACCATAGTGTTCATCTCCTATATTTCTTTTGATTTCACTCTTTTTATAAACCTCAAGATAACTCAACACCTACATGATCATCTAATCTGCATGTCATATGCACGTGGGCCCCTATTTTGATTTCACCCTCTATGTTTTATTGGACATCCATTTCTTGCTTTCCACGTGATCCTAGAGCCATGTCACCCTAACTATTATTTAGAGTGCAATCTTATTTCTTCGGGGATTTCATCCTTTCAGGATAACGTGGACAAGTGGGCCCCTTTCCTTCAATATCCTCCTTGTGTGCGTTACAAGTTGCCGAAACCACCTATAAGCATCACCTTACTCTACCACGTAGCCCATAGGTTCTTCCCTGGAGCTTTCAAAAAATACTTTTTTCCATCCTCCCGAGGATCATATTTTGGGGTGATGTAAGTATACATCAGGGAATATGTGGGTCCCTCCTGATTCACTTGGGTTTCATTTAAATTCACCTTTTGTGCTCATTACACCATAATCTCCTTTACATTTCTTCTTGACCTGTCTTCCCCAGAGTTACATATGATTCATTTATATGAAAGCGCTGAGACAACTCAATGCTAAGAAAACTCATCCTCTCACCTCAGATTTTGGCCCCACACACACTTATTCCTTTTGTTTATTGTAGGGCGTTGAATCTCTCCCTTTCCATGTATTCTCGCTCCCAGTCAGCCTGCCCGTTCGTAACATGCTAACACTTTATTTCAACTGGTGTTCTCCTTCTAGGATGAATTACATAATTCACATGGTGGTTGTGTACTTTCACTTCCTTTTTATTGGAACATCATGTGTTACTTCTATATCATCCTGTAACCCAGTAATCCCAGTAACCTTTTCAACATGCATTCCTACAATTTCTTCCGAGATCCCATTCCCAAGATGGCTCAACCTCTCCATACGACATCTATATTGATTCACAACATTTTATATTGGCCCAACATTGTTTTCCATCAACATCATCTCAGATATATTCATCCAAACTATTTCCTTAATGCACATGCTTTTTTCTTTTCAGGCTTTAGCTCTCGGGCTGATGCAATTGGCCACAATGATTCCAACTCATAGCCCCTTCAAATCACATTGCGCCACTTGTCATCCCTGAGCAACTATCATATTGATGTGGTAGATCATTTTTATGTGGGTCTTCTCCATTTACACACCACATGCCATGTCACAATCACCTATCCACAAGTTTTGATGTAGAGGTAACATGGTTGGGTTCCAATTTATATGGGATTTGATGATTCTCTTGTGATTAGATTATATATATACCACTCCAATCTAATAATCACTATGTAAAGGTCCAAGTCCTCTCCCCACACACACACACACCACTACATAGGTTGGTACTTTGGCCTAATTTCTTGGATTTTTAAGTAAATTTTTGGGATTGATATAATATCATAATGCTTTCCTCTAGCTTGCACATACACCAAATCTACTAGAAATTCATAAGAGGTAAAGAGAATAATATCAACTGCAAAACAAAGAGAAGTACATTTTGGTAGTTTTTAATTGTTTTCATTCTTACTTCTGATGTTTTTTATTTCTTCCGATGCCTTGAACATTAACTATTCCTTTTTGGATTAATGCTCACTCTAGTTTAGATTTAATAAATTCGATGATCATAGTCATATGAAGTTTGATCGAATTGCAACTTGTTTTTGTATTTGATATTAATAAAAAAGGGAAGTTTATTTTTGAAAAAATGAATTTGGAGGAAATCAACACCTCTAAGGTAAATCATAATGAAAGCCTTCAAGGTAAATCTCATATGCTTATTTTCGTCCTCTATTTATTATTTTTTTCATTTTTCATTTTTGTTTAGATATTTTCTGAACTAAGCTTTGGTTTTATAGGTCTTTACTAGTTACACTGAAGGTTTGATGTTGCTGGAAAGATTATTTAAAAATACTTCAGTTTACTTTGCATCCCTTCCGACTCAGATAAGCGGTCGTGATGATAATTTAAATGGAAATAAGTGACATAAAGGTGTATCTTTACTTTATCTTGTTTTTTCATTTCGTATCTTGTTCTTTATTTTTTCAAGGCTTATTTTGAAACAAGTTCTTCGTTAAACAAGAGATATTTGATGCAACTTCATTTTTTATCCATGGCTACCCTCTAGTTATAAGATTCCTTTTTCAATAAGAAGCCTAATCAGTCACAACCTTGCGAGCCTAATCAGTCACAACTTTGCGAGACATAATGAGACCTCAACTTAAGAAAAACATACATGCTTTCACTTAAATTGTTGAGACAACTTTTCACAGGTAGTCTTGTTGAAATTTCTTTTAATCATGGCTTTTCATTTACCTTTTGTTTTTGGTTTTCATTTTCTTTCTTTATTTACAATTTTTGAAGTGTGTTGATTTCATTTTTTCTTTTGGGTCAATTTTTTTGATATTTCCAAAATCTATATGGGGGAATATTTCCTACACAATACTAGTTGGTCTATATGGGGAAATATTTACTCTACTTATTCAATATAATTTCATTTATCTAAAGGTCATCCATACTAATTTTTCACTTTCTCATACATCGATCATTACCTATGAGGAACATTGAGACGTGATGTTGAAAATGTAGCAAAGAATGACTTCTTTGACTTGTGCCTTATTCAAAGATGCCAATTCGAATTCAATCTCATAGTTGCTTGAGTTAGATGTCAATTAACATGTGTGATGTCGCCTATCATTGAGTTATTGTCAGTTAATTCGAGTTAGATGGATTCTAGCGAGTTGTGGACTAGTTGATGGCTAAAATTAGCTATCTAGTGGAGTTAAACTCTATTGTTTGCCACTTAACTGATATCCAGTTCTAGAATAGATATAGTCTTGATTTTAGTTGAGTAGTCGACTTTCTGTTAACTCAAATTACACTTAGTTAACTGCAACAACTGCTAAAATTATCCTTAGTAGGTCATACAATTCGAATTTCCTATTGAGATTGGATGGAGGCACAATTGTAATTCATTTATTGTACACAGGTTTTGTGTACAAGGATTGAGAAGCAAGCAAAGAAAGTCATCTTTGGAATTGTGCAAGGAAATAAGAGACATTCCTATATTTAGGGGCATAATTATGCTAGGAAATAGGAGCTCATACCATGTCTTATTTGCCAAAGTGTTGGGAAAGTATTTTGTAGAGAGTTGATCAATGTTGCAGGGAGCTTCAGGCTTGAAGAAAATTCTATGTAATAGATCAAATTGCTCAGTTGATTTAATACAAGAAAGAGGGGATTTTCCCAGTTGGGTTCCTTATACAAATTATTGTGTTCTATATGTGATTGTGTTTCTATTCATTATTTATTTCCACAAATTATTGGTAGAGAAATATTGTGTCTTTTGTGATCAATTTTCTCTCATTAGCTGTTGCAAGGTTTCAATGATTTTCCACTAGGTATCAGAGTAGAAAACATGATAGAGACCAAGTTCCTTGATTAGATTCCAAATGTGTTGAAGAGAAGATCAATTGTTGCAGAAATTATACAAGTGAAAGAATCATGTCATCCTATGGTTTGAGGACAACGCATGACCTAGAAGGGACTTCAAACTTTTGTGAATGGAAGGTTAAAATGGAGGCAGTGTTAGCTGATAATGGGGTTTTGGAATACATCAAGAATGATATTCCTAAACCTATTGCATCATTTGCACAAAACTGACTCAAGGGAAGAAGGAGACTACCAAAGCTAGTAGGATGATCCTAGAAGGAGTCAAATACCATATTGATCCAAATTTACATGGGAAGGAGACACCATTCCAAATGTGGAAGGCCCTTACTGATATGTTTGAAATTAGTAGTTATGACATAAAAATTTCTTTGAAGAAAAAATTGAGGAACATTTAAATGGGAAAGGATGAGCGCATTGTTACATATCTATCTAGGTTTTCTTAACTGAGGGATGAACTTGGAGGTGTTGGAGAGACAGTTCCACCAATAGAGTTTGTGAGCCCTTCTCTTCTTGGGCTTCACAAATCTTGGCATAGTTTCCAAGATGTAGTAAATGGTAGAGATAATATCCCTGATTGGAAGATACTATGGTCAAATCTTGTGCAGGAAGAGATAAGGAGTAACACAAGGGATGGAGTCTCATCTAGGATAGAAGATGAGGATAATTTTTTTTTAGCTGACAAAGGGATGAAAGCCAAGGGTGAGAGTGCCTAAGGCAAAACCAAATCTAGTCATAATGGAGGCAAGGAAAAGAAGGATCTTAGCAAGATCAAGTGTTTTCATTATCATGAGTTTGGACATTATGCTACAAAATGTCCAAACAAGAAATCCAGTAAGGATGTTGTAGCAACGACAGGAGGAGAAGCACTCTCTTCTCAATTCAAATTGGATTTCTCTTTGATAGATTGCATGAAATCTCATTATGAGGTAATGTGTGGTACATTGACTCAGGGGATTCATTCAACATGACATGGAATAAAGATATATTCAACAGTTTGGAAGAGAAAGACATGCAATTCCATATCGAGCATGGAGATGATGGCAGATACTTGACCAAAGGAGTTGGTATAGTGAGCTTTAAGAGGGAGTCTAGTTCCCTTCTCCATCTCAAGAATGTGATGTATGCTCCAAGATTGAAGACAGAGCTTGTCTCAGTAGCAACCATTGAAGACAAAGGGTATGATGTTGTATTCAACAAAGGGAAGACCCACCTCAATCATTCTGCTTCAGGACAAGTCAAGCAGTTTGGTGTCAGGGTCGAGAACCTTTAGAAATTGGAGGTTGATGGATGTGTAGCCATGAGCAACAAGGAAGAGAGTTCCCAGAGTAGAAATGTGGTGGTTGAGTGAGAGAACGAAAGAGATATCAAGATGGATCCCTAGTCAATATCTTAGTTCAGTCTAAGCTAGTTGACAGTTGGGATGACCAACAGGATGATCATGATGAGGACCATAACTTAGGGTGAGTGGAGGAAACCACTCAGTTAGGGACTTCCAGCATAGGGAAAGTTCAATCCAAGTGGGCAAATGATTTGGTTAAGGGAGCTTAGAAGAGAGTTGAGTCTCCCAACATAAAAAAATAGTCACACAAGTACACAAGGTACATGTCACTTATAACTAAAGTGGTGATCTCACAGAGCATGGTGGGAAGGAATGGGTCTTCAAAGAAAGTTATGCAGAAGGAAGTAGAGAAGTCTTCTAGTTCAGAGGGAGAAACTGCAGTAGTAGATAACTTGGTAGAGTTGAAGATAGATCCAGGTGGACAAGATTCTTCCAAGAATCCCTTCCTCGCTAAGAGGGAGTGTTGAAAATGTAGCAAGGAATGGCTTCTTTGACTTGTTCCTTAGTCAAAGATACCAATTTGAATTCAATATCATAGTTTCTTGAGTCAGTTGTCATTTAACATGTGTGATGTGGCCTATCACTAATTTATTGTCAGTTAATTTGAGTTCGAGGGATTTCAGTGAGTTGTGGACTAGTTGATGGTGAAAATTAACTATCTAGTGGAGTTAAACTCTAGCATCTGTCAGTTAACTGACATCTAGTTCTAGAATAAATAAAACCTTGAATTTAGGTGATTAGTTGACTTTATGTTAACTCAACTTACTCTCAATTAATTGTAACAACTCCTAAAATTATCCCTAGTAGGTCATGCAATTCGAATTTCCTATTGAGATTAGATGAGGGCACATTTGTAAATCATTTATTGTAAAAAGGTTTTTGTGTACAAGGCTTGAGGAGCAAGCAAATAAATTTCTCTTGGGAATTGTGCAAGGAAATATGAGAAATTCCTATTTTTAGGGGCAGAATTGCACTAGGAAATATGAGCTCCTAGCAAGCCTTATTTGCCTAAGTGTTCGAAAAGTCTTGTGTAGAGAGTTGATCAATATTGTAGGGAGCTTTAGGCTTGAAGCATATTCTATGTAACATATTAGATTGCTCAGTTGATTTAATACAAGAAAGATGTGTTTTTCCCAGTTGGGTTTCCTAGATAGATTATTGTGTTCTATGTGTGATTATTTTTAGCATTCATTGTTTTCTTTCCACAAAATTTTGGTAGAGAAATCTTGTGTATTTTGTGACCAGTTTGCTCTCATTAGTAGTTGTAAGGTTTCAAGGATTTTATACACGTGATTGAAATAGTATAAGTTCATCTTTCATAAAGGAACGAATTGTATACAATCTTTGCTTTGAATCCCTCCCACACCCCTCCACATTTAAAACCTCTACATTAGTAGATGAAGAGAAGACTAGTGAGTTGAAATTAACCAATATCACATCTATTTATTTAAATAGAAAATCTCTTGTACCACCTCGCTCTCTTCACCCAATTACTAAAAGAAATTCTCCTTTTATGCTAATCAAAAGGGTTAGACATAAGAGAGTTGAAAGCACATATGTGTGAGAAGTGTATGCAAACCTGTTAAGGTACTGAACATGCTCGCTGGTAGAAAGTCAATGCATGCATGGTATCAAAACAACTTCGTCGGGGTACTAAAGATGCTTGCTCGCAGCAAAGTGATGTTAGGAAGAAGGGGTGATTTCGTATCTAATAGATGCATACTAATCGTTAAAACCTACTAGCTGTATTTGCTGTCCAATTATAGAGAGAAATTAGAAAATAATAATTATTCCCTATATTTGGATTCATTTTTTTATATTGGACATTCAAGTACTTTCCTTTTTAAGAACTTATCTTATTTTGATTCTGTCTTATGTGGAACCATTCGAAAATGGTGTAATGTGCAAAAATCTTTTGGAAACTTTTATTTTGGATATTTGGTAAATTTAAGCCTCTTATCTAAACCAAAGATAATTGCTTCGTCCCCATGTGTTGCAGATTATTGTGGCCATAATAACCCCCATAAATTTTCAAACTTATTATGGGGACCCTCTATGTAAATTTTGGTCAAATCACTTCTTTAATGCTTTAATTTTGTTAATTTTGCAAGATTTTTACTTTTATTAAATTTTAATTTTGATGACTTCATTGCATGCATTTTATTACTATCTTTCCAATGGTTCAAGTTTTGCGTCATTCTGACTTACAATAAGGAAAATATTTAATTAATTATTAATTAATTTTTTTATTAATTTAATATTTATTGAAAAACCAGAGAATTCAATAACTTGTATATATATATGTATCATAACCATATAATAAAAATATATATTAAAATTATATTATAAATATAATATAATATATATTATATAAATTTAATAATAAAAATGATATGGGGAATCTGTATCGTGCCAGTGGTCATATGCTTGTCTCAAAGATATGGGGAATATTCTTCATTGATTCCTTGACCGAGGAGGCATACAAACCAAGTGGGAGGAGCACAAAGGACTCAAGTGGCAGGGCTATATATATTCATTTGCAAATAAGTAGATAGAAAATACTTTGGAATAGGAAAGTGCCCACACTCCACTCATGGGCCTCCACTACCTCCCTCCACATTAACTCCCACTCCCTTATCCCCTCCTCTCCACATTCATTATAATTGCCATGAGCCCTTTTATTTATTATTTGATTTTTTTATTATTATTATTTAGATTTTGTTTTATTTAAATTTTTTATCGTTTTATTTTTGTTTTATTAAATTTTATTTATTTATTTATTTATTTTTTAAATACTTTTTAAATATATTTAAATAAAACATTAATAAATTGCACAATTTGTTTGCCCAACATTGTGTATTTTCCAACAAGTTGTTAGTTTTGGAACTCAAACTTTGACTGACAATATCTTGAGATCTACTAAACAAATTTGAGCAAATGAGAGCTCCAGGAAAGCTTCCTCCATGGAGTAGGATGTGAAAGTGGTTGCATGGACAAATTTAGTCATGAACCATTCCAAAAATTTAGTAGAAGTAATAGATCTGAATTTGCAACAAAAAGTAGTTTCCTAAATTTGTTTTGGAATTTCCTCATTGGCTTGAAACTTCTTGCTATTGAAAAATTATTTCAGATTATCAATTTTTCTAGAGAAACATCCACAGGGGGAAATGGGAAGCACGAATCTCGTTTTAGTTTATTTATTAATTTTAATTTTAAATTCAGAATTTGTTGTGATAGTTTTGGTATTTTGGTTTTATTTACATATTTAATTGGTTTAAATTTTCATTTTTGAATTAGTTTTTGGCAGAAAGTTTGTTGCAAGGATATGAGGCCAAGGATTTGGAGCACTGAGATTGGACCAAAAGATAAGGAAAAGGAAAACTTACAACTCCAAAATGAGGGATCACATATGCATTTCAACAACTCTCCTTTTTTGGGAGATTTTTTTAAATTATAAATAACAATTTTCAGAGTGGAGAAGGGGTTACTCTTTTCTGCAAACTAGAGACTTAGCATTTTTGTAAGGAGTATTTTTTCTGTAGGTTGAGAGGAATACTCTGATCTAAGCTTTGTGGGGTTTCCTTTCAAGATCCACTATTTGTTAGAAAAGAAAAACTTGCACTGTTGCAACTTTTTTCTTTGCTAGTAGAGTTGATGATTTTGTGAAGATTGTTGGAGATTCATTGTAAAATAGAGCAAGGAATCCAGGTTTAATGATTGTATTTTCAAATAATTTTATTTGCTAATAAAATCATATTCTTTTAATGGAAAATTTATAAAAAATATTCCATGTTTTTCACTTTTGTTTATTATGTGAATCCTTGTTTACTAGATCAACTATCTGATCTATTAGTTTTATAGATATGTTATTTATTCTCAAATTTCTCTTACAACTAATCAAATTTCCAAGTAACTATTTACTCAGAAATTTGTCAATAAAAGTAGATTTAATTGTCATTGAAATTGTGAGAACTATTTCAAGATTTTAATCTAGCTCATCTTTCATTGTTTTAAATCTCTAAACATAGCATATCAAGCACCAATAATATCAATTGTTAAAACTAATTCAAAAACTTGATATTCATCATTAAAAACATTTTAAATCCCCATCACATTTAAATCTTTGCACTTGGAATTTGGGAGATATTTCCTAGATATCAAGTTAGAATAGTTTTCTTTATTTTTCTGCATTAGTAAGTGGGCCTACATTAAGATTTAGATTTAGATTTAGTTCTCATATTTTAGAAGTTTCCTTATGTAGGAGAAATTACATTGGTGGATTAGTTGAGCCCTTATGTCAGCTTAAGAATTGCTTTCTTGCAAGCTAGATGAAATAAGGTAAATATGATTTCTCTCTTCTTATTGATAGTAATTAGAGAATAAAAAATTAGTAGGGAAATTGAGGGGGTAACTAGACCCATCAAAACCAGTCAGAATCACCATTTCAAAAGGATAAGGGCTTCGTTGGGACCATGACTAGGTGATCTCCCCATTGTTGATTTAATTCATTTTTGGCCATAAAAAAATCCTGATGAGCAAAGTGGGTGGAGAAGCTTGGACCTTTGGATTATTATATTTTTATTGAGGGTGGGGAACTATAAGTTTTGGATTCCCTGAATTTATTGTGGGGTGGATCTATAGTAACTTTGGATTCACTAAAATAGTTGTGTGGTGGAGCTATAAATGTCTTGGATTCCCTAATGCTTGAATTTGGGTGGAGATACACTACACTTTGGATTCTTGGTGGACAGGTGGAGGCTTTATGGACTCTAGATTCCCATGTGAATGAGTAAATGATTGGTGTGTTAATCCCTTGAGCACTTCCCTTCACAGGCTCTGAATCAGGCTTGGGGGTGGTTGGTTGTAAGAAAGACTTGTTGTGTGACTAACCTATGGTTGGGTGGAGAGTTAAAGTCCCAATTGCAGTTGCCATCATAAAATCCTTAGATAAATTTCCTACTTTTATTAGCATGTAAATGAAATCCATGTAAATACTTATTGCTTATGTGAAATGTGAATTCTTGGATGCATGTTTTGTCTTAATGGCTGCAAGGCTACTTGTAAGACTGTGTTTCTATGGCCGCTGGTAACACTCTAGTAAACGATGATTGAATTATATCTTCTTGTATGTCTGGAATGAAATATATATATATATATATATATATATATATATATATATATATATATATATATATATATATATATATATATATAGATATATAGTATGCTTATTTTTTATCGTTATGTTTTATATGATGAGAGATGTGTGGAATCCCTGTTCAATATGCCTTGTATTGAAATGATTTGTGTTAAGAGGCTTGTGTTGTTGCATTGTTTAAAGGAGTGTGCCTTTATACCCGCCTATAATATTATGGTTGTGCAAGTTTCCTTTAAGCTCAGGAGGGATCACCCTATTTTACTAAGTGTCGTGGGCATCCTATATATATATATATATCTGTATATAAATTTAAGGGATAAGTTAGTATGGCCAAGCGTCGAAGATATATCTATTATGCACACACACACACACGTGTGTGTGTGTGTGTGTATAGTGTTGATGGGGACACCCACAATACTCGACCTTATACATAGGCCTACCTCTCCTAAGCTTATATATATATATATATATATATATATGCTTATTTTTTATCGTTATGTTTTATATGATGATAGATGTGTGGAATCCCTGTTCAATATGCCTTGTACCGAAATGATATGTGTTAAGAGGCTTGTGCTATTGCATTGTTTAAAGGAGTGTGCCTTTATACCCACCTATAATATTATGATTGTGCAAGTTTCCTTTAAGCTCAGGAGGGATCACCCTATTTTACTAAGTGTCGTGGGCATCCTATATATATATATAGATATATATATATCTGTATATAAATTTAAGGGATAAGTTAGTATGGCCAAGTGTCGAAGATATATCTATTATGCACACACACACACAGACGTGTGTGTGTGTGTGTGTGTGTATAGTGTTGATGGGGACGCCCACAATACTCGACCTTATACATAGGCCTACCTCTCCTAAGCTTATATATATATATATATATATATATATATATATATATATATATATATATATATAGCCACATAAAGCTTAGAAGGACACACGTCGCGTGCGTCTTGAGGAAGGCCTAGAGTAGCAAAGGGAAATATGGAAAGCATAGTTATAAATTTATAGAGATGGGTCACCATCCTGAGGTAACAAAGAGGCCTAGGTTGACGATAATTAGTCCCATCCTTTAATTTGAAAAGGTTTGTCCTGCCTCAAGCCTATTGGCAATGTGTAAGGTGAAATAAGCCAAATAAATGGGGTAAGGTCGAGATCAATTATAATATAAAAAGGGTTACAAAAATAGACTTAGGGGCTAGCCTTATGGACCCAGGTGAGGGATGATATGGTAGGTTCTAGGTGGCAGTGCTTTCTGACATGGAAAGGTTTAAAAAGGTCGAAGATTTGAATGGCCATAGCTTTTGATCCATAGCTTGGATCACGATAAAACTTTATATCATTGAAAAACTATGTTGTCCTAATGGATTTATCAACATGGTATCAAAGCTAAGGTAAAAGACATAGGAATCTAGAAGATCACTATTGTTTGGAATCAAAAGTGTTTCAAGTTGTTGTCGCTGCTACAACACCCTCCAAAAATTTCACTACATTCAAATTTTGGAGCTTACTTCACTGTCATGTCAAGTGTTGTTTTCGTCGTCAAGTGTCGTTTCATGTCATTCTATATCTTTCAAGTGTTCTTGATCATTCTTATTTATCTTCGCATTGATAGGAACATCTTTAGTGCATGTCATGGTCATAACACTGTTATTCTAAAACAAAACTTTTGGGTCACAATCACAAATACATTATTCATTGTACTTTGGGAATGTATGTAAAGTGGAATTTTGATGTGTATTTATCATTTTCAAGATTTTATAAGTTTTATTGATGAGTTGGTATCTGTCGCACATGATTTTCTGTCTAAACTCATTGTGTTCGCCCCTTGTTTTATCTCCCAGACTTAGATAAATTTTGGTTGCAAAGTGAACCTATCGAGGCTAGGAGTGCATGAGCACACTCTTAAGCCTCGAGTAGGAATACATCATTGTTCACAAGTGCACCTTACACCCTCCAAGAACGCATAGCACACTCCTAAGACACATTTCCCCTTCCTTGTTCCGAACTGCTCCCTTTGAGAAAACAAGTCTTCCTTTGAGCACACTCCTTCAACTTGAAGAAGTGCACCCTCATCGAGTGCATGAACACACCTCGAAGACCCAAAGCTCAACCCCTTTAGCCTTTAGCAATGCACCCTACCCCCTCCTTGATATTTGAGCACACTCTAAAGCCTTGAAGCTTCATCCTTCATCCTTTGATAATGTGACCTACGCCCTCCTTTCATTTCTTGAGCACATCAGCACACCCTAAAGCCTTGAAACTTATCTCTTAAGCCTTCAACTCTATGCCATGCACCCTATTTTTCTCCCTTGAGTGCACAATGCACTTGAGAAGCCCGAAGCCTCATTATTTGTCTTTTGGACATGTGCCCTACACCCTCCCTTGAGTGTTTTTTTCTCTTGAGCACATAAGCTCATCCTGAAGCCCTGAATCCTATTCCCTTCATTCATTCAACCTTTTGAAGTGTGCCCTTATGCCCACAAGCTCCCCTTGCCTCATCAAAGTGCACTGTTAAAGATTGAACAAAAAATTTGCATGAAACATTTTAGAATAAGATATTTTTTAGGCTGATGGTTGCTTGTCATGAGTGATTGCGGTCACATGGGTTCAAGGAACAACATGGAAAGAATGCATGAAGAATATAAGGCAAATAATGCACCCAAAGGAAGAATGCAAAACATATAACACATTGAAATCTTGATTATCAAAAGCACCTTAACGACTCCATGGTGAAGAAATCAACGATAAAAATCTACAAGAAAAATAAAGACATGAGTGGTAGGCATGTCACCCATTGAACAAAGTCCATGTCATCAATCACTACAAGTCCCAATCATCAATAATAGTGACTTGTCATGTACAATCACCTGATGATGAGGAAGTTATAATTAATTATGTAATCATTGTAAAGACAAATAAGTGGAATTCCAAGGGTCATGTATGGACAAAAGAACCATGGAAGTCCAAAATACATGTAATACCAAGAGTCATATGTAATTCCAAAATTCATTTGGAATTCCAAAGGTTGTAGAAGTCCAAAGGTCATTAGGAGTTGGAAAGTCAAGAGTCACGAGCATGTGAAAGGTCATGCCTCATGTTATAAAATGATACTTATTAATCATGCAAAATACTTTTAACCTTGGCTTCTCCCACAAGGCATTAGAGAGATAGAGTTAGTACTTTTGGGGGGCAAGTAGTCGCTCTAATGCTCCACTATTGGAGCTGGTGATGTTCATTGTATTTATGTATCTTGGAACTTTTTCTTAATACTTAAAGCCTTTTGGACAACACATTTTCATACATATATTTTGGATGTTTTAAGACTAATATTCGAATGTTTATGATTCATGTTCGCTTTCACATGTACTGAAGTAATTAAACTATTTTGGTGACTTTGGTACTTAACTTATTGGAAATGTGTTATAATGATTGTAATGATCGTCACATATATGTGAACTATTTTTCTTGATGTTAGATGAGCCTTTCTCATTCGTGTTTGTCTCCATTAGGGTAGTACTATTACTTCTCTCTTAGAGGCTCACTTTAGTCCCCATCTGTAGTGAAAGAACCTTGATACATTTGCAATCGAATATTCATAAGGCAGACTCTCTTGCTCATTTAAAAGAACATGTGCGTTTCTCTCTCATGCTAATTGCTAAAGACATGACATATCTTTCAGTAAGCGACAACTGGGCCATATTCTGGATGGGACGCTTACACCAAATGACGTGAGGTCTAATTGGGACCTCATATCGGGAAGATCCCATATATGTTGGTGGTATCGAATACCATCAACACAAGTATAAGAAAGGGATTATTCACATTTTTCTTGAATACCGAGCTATCTAGAAGAAGAACCAAGCAAAATAAGACCATTTCTAAGCTATTTTTTGTGTAGGTTACAATGATAATAATACCTTGAAATAGGACTACAACTTTGGCCTAGTGGACCGAGGGTTATGAAGTGTTTTTCAAGGAGATCTAAGGGGATTAGTTGAAGACTAACCCTAGGCCTCAAAGTTTGTTCTCTTTGAAAAGAAAATTTGAGACCTGTAATCACATTCCAGAGGAGGATGAATTTTATCTTAGTGGCATATAAGCAATCCTACAGTCCAACACCTTTAAGAGCATGGAAGGTTGAATTTTGGAAAGGAATTTAGGCATATTTTTATAGCATGAATTTAGTGATTATAAGAATCCCTAACTAGAGGGACGAAGTTGTAGTAAGAGCTACAAAAAGACTTAGAACCAAGGAACATATGAGAAGAAGTCTTCAAGGAGTGTCGAGTATATTGGGAATATTCAAGAAAAAGAAATAATGGAAGTCGAGTTAGAGGGATTGTAGTAATAACTATAGTATACCACAATCAAAAGTCAAAAGGAGAAACAACTTGGTATCTTGGAAAAGGTGTCTTGAATTGGCATCTTGGGACGAGTTTGTGAAAAGAACCTTCAAATATTTCTTGGGACCATTTTAAAGTAAACCTACTGTCAAAGGAATCTTGAAGGCATCATAAAAAAAAGTAAGTTTGTCCCTCTGTGTTTTAAACATTTATTACTATGTATTCATTTTACAAATAAAGCAAAAAGTTTGATGGGACATATAAGCATGGAAGAAGAGGATAGTTCTTCTCCTCATAGAAAATGATGTCATGGACTATGTCCTAGAAAAAGTTGCATAACTAAATAATAAAAATACCAAGGATTGGAATAAATACTTCAAGGATGAAATAAGGGATTAAAGAATCCTTATTGAATCAATCAAGGATCACCCTATTCCATTTGTGGCAGAATTGGATAAGGAAAAATATATCTATGACAGGTTTTAGGACCAAATATATCTTTGAGTCGCTTGTACAAGACAATGCTATCATCCAATGAAGTCATATCCTCATACCTTGTGAATATGTCTTAGTTGGGGAATCAACTCCAAGCTCTTAGAGAAATTGTTTCAGATGCAAAACTAACAATCTATGTACTCAATGATCTACCTCCTAAATGGAACACCTTTGTGACTAGTATAGACTCATGGGAGGATACCCCTAGCTTTGAAAAATTATGATCTCAATAAAAACTAGATTAAAGGAAAAGGATGGCACCCATCCCAGTGGTAAGTCTCAAGCCTTTGTCGTAGATCTGCAATGCATGCTTGAAGGTGATGGAAAAATTGCAAGTGAACTTTTATGTATTTTGGGTAATGGATCACTTTACAAAACACATAAAATAATGGTGCTTAAACTTAGTTAACAACATAAAACATAGACAAAATACCATATTAGAAACACATAACAACAAAAATGATAAAGAAGTTCACCCCTCTCTTGGGCTACATCTCCTGGTCTAGCTTCCAATGTTGGGACTCTATTATTAAGTGCTAACATTTATGTTTACATGGATTTACAGTGCTCAAAATGTAAATATTATGTCTCCAATGGGTTAAGAACAGTAAAAAACCCCTATCTGGGCTTTTGTTGGGCTCAATTTGGCCAAAAAAGGAAGAATGCTCTCTCAAAGTTTTCCTGCTAACTGTCCTAAAAAGTGTACTGATATGCTATCCATCCTATGAATCAACCTTTTTTGGAACCTGTTGATGCCCCGAAAATCGGGTCGACAAAAAGGGGGATACCCGCCCGGTCCAGACCTTGGTTGGCAGCTCCTTATCCGTTTGGTATAGCGGGTCCGACTGGGGATAATGGGACCAGTTTCCCAATCTATGTGTGTGTGTGTAGAATTCGATGTTGTTGATCTAACAGTTCCTATCTAAGCTATTCTAATTCAAACTTTTAATCTAATTCTATGCTATCGTAATCTAATAAACAACACATCTAAATCTATACTAACCCGGGATGTAATTCTTCTATTATGCGATCTAAAGAGATTTCAAATAACAACTGGTAATAAAGATCATTCAGCGTTATAAGAAAGGAAATCAATCAAGATGAACCACTTCGCATAAAAAGTTAGACGAAACAATTGTGAACAACATATCACATAATGAGCTATTCATACATTAAACACAAATAAATAGCTATCACCGTACAAAAGTGCCAAATGATAACTCAAGCATTCATGCAATAATACATAAACAACTAAAAACTATATATCACTTTAACATATAAGCAGAAATGGTCAAGAGATAAAAGTACCATTTATGGCTGGTCCTACTCATAAGCTTCAAGTAACAATGATTTATCTCTCCTTGCTCTAACATCCACTAAGAGTACAGAAGTGCAACATCAGTAGCAGATATCAAATGCAAACATCAACAAATCTTGATCCATTCATTCACCAAAACCTCCTCTGAGGGTGCAAAAGTGCATGTTCTGAGGACAAGTTTTTGATAAATTTCTGGACCCTTCTCTAAATGCATGAGAAGGGTTTAAATACTACTAACTAAATAACTTAATTACACAGATTCAGGATACGGTTTAAATGACCGCCCTTTTTCTAAGCAAAACTATTTCTAAAAATTAAATCTAATATCTAACTATTTCTACATTTTCTCCTTAATGTTGCGAGCATTCAATATTTGCCTGGGCAGAGTCGGCTGATTGTTTTCTGCTTTTGGTTGAGCTAAGCAAACAGAAATGGTAAGAGCTGGCACCATTTTTCAGCAAAATTGATGATATACTCGAGAGTCATCCTGTGGCTATGTGGATTTACTATGTATGTCCAGTAATAATCCAAGTTCCACTTAGTTAATCCTCGAATTGCTTCTGCCTTTGCTTTCTTGCATTTTCTGGACTTACGAGTGACTGAGCAGTTAGAGACTTTGCTTTTTGAGCAATTTTCTCACCGATGCGCGATTAGCGCTAGGCGCTAATCGCGCATCAGAAACCTCTTCCGTTCTTTGATCCAGGCCTTTCTGATGCGTTTTTTGCCTTTAGCACCTTTTCCTTCACCAGGTATAAGCTTCAAAATTTTGTAAACATACTGCTTTCGTGAGCTTCTGACCTTGAGCGTTAAACCGCCTGTTGATATCAGCATTGTTCAACTACTCATTCAACCATGGCTGTGACTGAAAGATCTGTAATGGATAGCTCAGCAACGTTCTGTGAATCTGCGGCTCTGTTACATGCGGTATCCGCTTATGAGGGCATCTTTTCTTTGTCTCTGAGCATTGGAGCTTTACCCTTTTCCTTTATTGCTTCCTGCACATTGCTTCATGTTGTTTCTGTTTTTCGTTCCTGCAGTTCACACATGAGGAGAGAGTAATGATAATAAAAATCGACAAGAAAGCTTTAAGCTCTACGGATGTACAAAAACATGCCACCTGACGTGAACTGACTCTTTGAAAAACACAAAACCGTCTTTCATCAACACTTGGCATATCATTCATTAATTATCATTAAAGCGCGTATCCAATTTTTGGTTTATGGATAGCTTTTCTTGAATGTTGAGTCGGGGAAAATCTGCGATGGAAAGTTTCTGCGATTCGCATTGCAGCATCGCAGTGTCGCATTATCGCATTACCCCAAATTTCATTAAGATGTGTTATCGCAGGGTTGCTCGATCGCGCTTATCGTAGAATCACAGATCGCAGTATCGTGATATCGCAAGATCGCAGATCGTAGTATCGCGCTGTCGCAAGATCGCAGATTGCTACAATCGTTAAATGGTTATGTGTTTTTCATGCGATATTGCGATATGCGATATCGCATATCGGTGTTTTTTTTAAGGTTTTCCAATGTGAGTGTTTCTTAATGCATGCGATGCGATGGAATTCGCGTCGCATTCTCACAATTTATCATTTTTACTCATAAGGAAATGTCCTATCATTCTTCGCGCGATGCGATGTTTGCTTAAGTAGTAAAATACATGAGTTTTAATTGAATTTTTTGAATTTTTACTAAGAGTCCCCACTTACCTATTGTTATTGCTAATACTAAACAAGGAGGGGGGTTGTTGGTGGCCACAACAATTAGCGATTCACTTGGAAGAACCAGTTATCTCTGTTTTTCTATTGAATTTTTCAAACTTCCAAAACAGAAATTTTTTCAGAAAATTAAACTTTGTTATGGAAAGATAGAGTACATTATGCTCTAAACTGTCAATGATATTTTGTTTCAACCTCTTTCTACTCTAATTATTTTCTTCCTCAGGCTAGTCCTTGTATTTACATCAGCCATTACTTGGTCTTGTAAAGATAAAACAAAGTCTCCTCTGTAAACCAGTTTTAAATATGCTCATTTGTCGTAGGTAGAGCCTCTGCTGCCAACAGGCGTTTATAGCCTCGACAAGGTTACCTATTACCCAACAATGATCCTGTATCCTACTTAAGGTGACCTACAACTTTCAAAGAAAAATCCATATCCACACTTATTGCTTTGATTTTCTTTTTTCATTCTTAAAGAGCAATGTCTTGGTTTGGTAGCCAAATTATGACACAGTCATTCACTTGATTTATAACTTTGCTGAACAAGCTGGCTCGTGATGAGACCCCTTGTCTTTTGATTGCAACTATCTTGAGTCGTTGCCCTATTGTGGTGTATAGTATTGGCAAAGTCAGCGAGTTATAATATCTGTGATAATGATAAGCCGGCTCATGATGAGACCTCTCATTCTTCAAGATAAAGTGTATCCTTGGATCATTCCTCTGAAAGCTGCGATTTCTTTAGCAGGGAGGAAGTCATTGTTTCCTTAAGATAGCTCTGGACGACAATAATAGAGTTCTTGGAAACAACTGTTCTACAGAGAATCTTTATTTTGTTATTGATACCTTTCATTGTACTGAGATAAAACAATTTCTTCACTAAAGGTTGCTTTCATCAAATTCTTTGAATTTGAAACTAGTATCATATCTAGGCTAAAGTTTTTAACTGTATCTATCAATAATAAAGATCAGTTTTCCAAAAGATTTGCTATTTATACAAGCGAAAAGTTCAAAATCTGAAAGAGAATTGGTGTCTTTTTCGTAAATGCCTAATGTAACCAATCACAAAGGGTTTTATTATAAAAAAAAACTATTCTACAAAAATAGAAGAATAATCCTCTATGGAAAATATTTCTTGAGAATTTGTCCATTAACAGGCAAAGGATCCCTCTTACCTACTAAATCCTGTAACACAAACGCTGATGGACCTACGACTTCAACAATCTGAAAAGGACCAAGCCACATCCTTTGAAATTTTGTATGTTTGCCCTTTTCTTCATGAGCCTTGTCCCACTTTAAAACTAAATCTCCCATCTGAAAATCTTTTCTGGTCATTATGTTTGAATCAAAAGAGGATTTTACTAGTGCTTGATGATGAGCATGCGTTTTCTTAGCTTGTTCTCGCTGTTCTTCTAATTTAATTATTTCCATTAGTCTTAGCTGTAAGGAGGAAGCGGGTACTTCATCAACGTATTGTACTAAAGACAAAGAGGGAATGGCTAAGTGAGTCGGAAGAACCACTTCTTTCCCATAAACTAAATTAAAGGGAGAAGTGCCAATTGAAGCTTTTTGCGTTATCCGATCTGCCCATAAAGCATATATCAAAGCCTTGTGCCAATTCTTTTGATTCTGGTCAACTGTTCTTTTAATAATCCTGATTAGGTTTTTATTTGTTGACTCAGCTAACCCATTACCTTGTGGGTAGTAATTGGCCGAATATTTAAGTTTGAATCCTCTTTTAAGTGCAAATTCAGTCATTGCATTTCCAGAAAAGTATGATGCATTATCAAACATTAAAGCGGATGGCAATCCAAACCTGGTGATTATAAATTGATCTATGAACTCAATGATATTTTCAGAATTAGCCGTCTTGAGCGGAACTGCTTCTACCCATTTAGTAAAATAATCTGTTGCTGTGAGGATGTATCTATGCTGCTTAGAAGAGTGAGGAACGATCTCACCTATTATGTCCAAGCCCCACTGACTGAAAGGTTGCTCAATGTTTACCGGCTGTAGTGGCAGGGACGGCTTCTTTTGTCTTCTAGTAGTAGTTTGGCAGACTTGACATCTTCTCACGTAACTGTGCGAGTCTTTAAATAGTGTAGGCCAGTAATATCCTGCGCATAAGATTTTATGTGCAGTAGCATTTCCAGCATAGTGTCCGCCTGTTGGCCCATCGTGGAGTTCCTGCAAAACTTTTTCAGCTTCAGCTTTCTCAAGACACCTAAAAAGAACAAAATCATAATTTTTTCTAAAAAGAATATCATTTATAAGCTGATATTGTTTAGCTTTCAACCTTAGGGCTCTTTTCTTAGTATGATCAAGGTGTGAAGGAGCATACCCGTTCTTAAGATAATAAATGATATCAGCATATAGTGATTCTGCATCGTTTAGGCTTACCTCACACATTTGTACCTCTTCAGATGGAATTTCAGAAATTTGCGATGCTCCGGCCAGCATTTTGCAGAAGCCTTGACCTCTTACAATGTTTGCTGGTTTGATCTCAATGTCATATTCCTGTAAGGCAGTAACCCAATTAGCTCTTTTCTCACCCACATCTTTCTGTACTAGAAGATTCCTTACCGCTGGAAACAGTACTATGATCTTAGTATGGGTTTTAAGTAAGAAAGGTCTGAAGTATTTGACCGCTTTGAAAACAGCATAAGCTTGTTTCTCCACGTCTGAATAATTGAGTTCAACACCCTGTAAATTTGAGCTAAAAAACGCAATCAGAGCTTCCGCTTTTTCTGGATTTTCTTGAGTTAGAATCGCAGCATATGACTTATCTGAGGCAAATGTGTATAAAATAAAAGGCTCTGAAAAATTCGGAGTCGCTAAAGATGGAGCATGAATAATATCTTGCTTGATCAAGTTGAATGCTTCATGTTCATCTTGACCCCATTTAAAATTTGAATTCTTTTTAATCATGGTTTGCAAAGGAGACACGATTCGTGAAAAATCTGGAACGAATCTCTTTACAAAATTGATCTGACCAAGGAAAGATTGCATAGCTTTTTTGTTATGAGGTAGGGATATTTTAGAAATTTCTTTGATTCTTTCGGGATCAATGTGAATACCGGATTTTGACACTATGAATCCTAGAAGTTTCCCTTCACTTAGTGCGAAAAAAGATTTCTTTGGGTTAAGTGAAATTCCATACCTTAAACACCGTTGAAAGATTTGTTTCAGGTCTTTGAGATGGTCACTTCGCTTCTTCGAGTACACTGTTATATCATCCAAATAAATTACTACAGATTTATTGACTAAACCTTTGAATGCGATATCCATGGCTCTCTGAAATTTGGCACTAGCATTAATCAAACCAAATGGCATCTTCCGATATGCGTATGTGCCCCATTTAGTTCTGAATGTGGTTTTCAACTGATCATCAGGATGTACCAACACTTGATTGTATCCTAAAAATCCATCCAAGAAAGACATTAATTCTGAGCCCGCCACTGCCTGTAGTGTCTGTTCCATAGGAGGTAGAGGAAAATTATCTTTTTGAAAGGCTTTGTTAAGGTTCCGAAAGTCAATGCAAATCCTAATATCTCCGTTTTTCTTTCTAACAGGTACCATATTGGAGACCCATTTGGAATGTCTGACGAGAAAGATTATCCTGGCTTTCAATAACTTATTGAGCTCAGTTTTTATCTGATTTTCTAAATTGGGGTGGATCTTTCTCAGCTTTTGTTGGACAGGTTTTTCATTATCGATCATGGGAATAGTATGCTGGATGATGGAAGTGTCGTATGTTTTCAGCTCATCATAATTCCAGGCAAAAACATTTTTATATTGTCTCAAAAGACGAATATACGCTAGTTTCTCTTCAGGGGCTAGGCCGAGGCCTAGATTAATGTTTTGTGGTTTAGCATCGGTCCATTGGTTTACTAATTCGTAGTTCAAGGTTGAACTTTGGAGTTTTGAATTGGTAGACCTCTTAAACCGATCTTTCAAATCATACAAGTCTTCTAACTTGAACACTGACTTAGGTATAGCATTATTAGTGCTATTTTGTTGCAATTGTTGATCGTGCTGGTCTTCGTCAATTATTTGATTGGAGTAGGATCCTTCAGACGTGAGGAAATTTACGATATCAGGATCGTCATTGAATACTCTCCAATTTGTGATGTTTTCAGGAATGGACGGTCTAAAGATTAATTCTATTGAGAATCTATCTGGACTAAAATCTTCGGACGGAATAAGCTTAGAAGCTACGTTAGCCAAAAGGTCTGCACTTGCGTTTTGGAGTTTGGGGATTGAAGAAATATTAAATGCTATGAAATGCTTAGTCAAATCTTGTACTAAAGATTGATAGTGTTTTAAATGACTTGATAAGCAATGTATTGTGTTACGTACTTGTTTAACCACAATCTCAGAGTCTCCCTAAACTTGAAGATACTTGATGTCTAACCCGATTGCTTTGTACAAGCCTTGAACCAAAGCCTTGTATTCTGCTGTATTGTTTGTGCAATCAAATTAGAGTCTTCATGTGAGAATGATTTTATCTCCTTCTAGACTAATCAGAACGCATCCTGCTCCTGCTCTTTCGTTAGATCTAGAACCATCAAAAAATAATTTCCAAAAGAAAGATTTAGTTACAGGTTTATCTAAAAAATTGATACATTTTGAACTATCAGTTCGAGAAAAATTTTCAACTTGGGACAAAACAGAGTGTTCTAAATAGGGTGACGCATGAGCATTGAAATTGCCGAGGAAAGAATCTACTGAGTAATTGCCAATAATGTTGCTGTTATACGCTACTAGTTCATTTTCTCCCTCTAATTCCGTTACTATGTACTTCTGGTGTAGCTCTCGTTCAACTTTTATTTGATTCGGTTTACCGTTGTAGGGCAGCCACATGTGCGACCAGTTGGTTGTGAAATATCCACGGAGTTTTTCTGACCAATCCCTGCTAAGAATTAAGCCATAGAATTCTGGGATATCGGCAACTAGAATGTCAATAACCTGACATACCTTCGGGTTGGATGAAAATCTTATGGTTACTTGATTTAGTTCGCCAATCACTTCGACTTGAGATCGATCTAGCTGAACTATGCGCACTGCGGATTTCTGTGGTTGAACATTTAACTTGGCACATATAGATTTGGGTAAAATATTCGATGAAGCACTAGAATCTACCAAACAATTGTGCAAATTTTTATTGAAGATTTCATAAGTAAGGAGAAATGGGGGACTGTGAGATCTTGATCTTCCTCCAATTAAGGCGATGTCATTTGGATCAATCTTATTGATCGCGTTAGTTGGAGGTCTTCCCATGTTATGGGAAGCTTGAGAAAGTACAGTGGTAGGCAAAGGTGCAACTGGCACGGCATGTAATTCTTTCATCATTATCTTCTGTTGATGTTTCAACTTGCTCAGTTCGTAAAAGGTGATGTTAGCCCTAGTCTTCTTCATGTCTTCAATAATATTGTACTCCATTTCATCCGACACTATCAGTGTTTTTAATGGAGTCGTTTCATCTGTTTGGACTGGGCTGGTTTGAGTCGCTTTAGATATCGTTTTCTTTGTCGCAACTTTATCCTTTATTTCAGAGCTTGCGCTCTTCGGCTTAGGGGTAGTTTGGGGAGGATCAAGCTGATTTTTGCTTCGTGTGCTAACTGGAAATACTTCTTGATATTATTCTTGTGGGAGGATGAAATCCCACATTCCTTGTAATTCCACAACTTCTTCGTCATCAGTCTGCCCTTCAGTGGCAATTTCCTCTTCCTCTTCCTCGGATTCAACATTTGAAATGGCATTGGGTGGCTTTGCATCCGTTGAAGGACCTCTTTTAAAAGCTCTATAGGGCTTTTTTGAAGAAGTTTCTGCTACTTGCTTTTTTATGTCGACCATTTCATTGGACATGGTCTTTAGAACTTTCTGCAATCCTTCCAAATCAAATGGATCTTTTGCTTGTTTCTTCTTGGAGTCTTCCTTGAAGGTGACTTTTTTGGATTTACATTCCTCTATCGCGGATCTCTTTTCCAGGGCTATTATTCGTTTCTCTACTGCTATCGCCTCTTTCATGTTATAATCTAAGGTTATTTTATTGGCCATGTCCATGAAGATTGCTATGTTTGATGATAGAGCGGTAATATACCATTCACATCGTACTTATTCGCTGGGCTGGGAAGCAGTAGGAATTTTGTTGAAAATTTTGTTGAACTGTAAATTGAAATCCTTGATAGGCTCTCTAGTTTCGGCTTTAAGATTGGATAGGTCATTGATTAACGTTGCCGTCGACCTGTCATCACCAAACTTGGTTAGGAATTGGTCCTGGAAGATGTCCCAACTTGTGATGGATCCGGAGGGTAATGAAAAGTACCATGACCCGGCTATTCCTTGGAGTGTATGAGGAAAAAGCCGAACAACAACATCTTCATTAGTAACCCAATTGAGATTAATGGAAAGCATGAAGTTGCTTATGTGCTCTTCTGCTAGCATGCCTGCCTCAGGATTGAATTTAGGTAGCCATTTCTCAGGATGGGCCGGTATTTGACTCAAGGGTGCAGGCACTAATACTGCCCCAGGGTTATTCCATGGAGACTGAGCCATTGTTGAACTGCTAACAGAGGAGAGTGCAGAAGATGATCCCTGTGGCTGGGAGGATGAGGATACTACGATTGTAGATGATTGAAGAGGGGTTGTGGGGGTTCCAGTGGACGGATGGACGATGATCTGGAGTGGAGGTGTGGATGGTTGACTTCGCGGTGAAGTAGTTGAGATGGACGATGCTGACGAAAGAGTCTCACTGTCAGACTCTTGCGGTGATTTCCTCGCTCTTTTCCTGGTGGGAAGAGGTAATTCGGTTGGCTGGACGCCAAACTTTTCACTCTTTAGCCTGGTCAGGGGATGAGCAGGGTTGTACTGCGAAGTCACGCTGCCTTGAGATTTATCAGACCTCTGAGGAGAAATGGAAAATCGCTGAAGTTTGTGAATCAGGGATTCGACTTCAGGAAGTTCAACGGTAGATTGTTCTGAAATATCAGGGTGTGTAGCAGCGGTTGATACTCGAGCGACTTCTGACTCTGGATTTAAATGTAATGGAGAAGTCGGGGGAGATGATGAGGGCGATTTACTCTCAGAATGGTATTCAGATTTGGATTTACTTGCCATTCATAGTTCAGGCCCTCCTTCTAGCGCCAAATATGTTGAAGCCCTGAAAATCGGGTCGACAACAAGGGGGATACCCGCTCGGTCTGGACCTTGGTTGGAAGCTCCTTATCTGTTTGGTATAGCGGGTCCGACTGGGGATAATGGGACCAATTTCCCAATCTATGTGTGTGTGTGTAGAATTCGATGTTGTTGATCTAACAGTTCCTATCTAAGCTATTCTAATTCAAACTTTTAATCTAATTCTATGCTATCGTAATCTAATAAACAACACATCTAAATCTATACTAACCTGGGATGTAATTCTTCTATTATGCGATCTAAAGAGATTTCAAATAGCAACTGGTAATAAAGATCATTCAGCGATTATAAGAAATGAAATCAATAAAGATGAACCACTTCGCATAAAAAGTTAGACGAAACAGTTGTGAACATCATATCACATAATGAGCTATTCATACATTAAACACAAATAAATAGCTATCACCATACAAAAGTGTCAAATGATAACTCAAGCATTCATGCAATAATACATAAACAACTAAAAACTGTATATCACTTTAACATATAAGCAGAAATGGTCAAGAGATAAAAGTACCATTTATGACTGGTCCTACTCATAAGCTTCAAGCAACAATGATTTATCTCTCCTTGCTCTAACATCCACTAAGAGTACAGAAGTGCAACATCAGTAGCAAATATCAAATGAAAACATCAACAAATTTTGATCCATTCATTCACCAAAACCTCCTCTGAGGGTGCAAAAGTGCATGTTCTGAGGACAAGTTTTTGATAAATTTCTGGACCCTTCTCTAAATGCATGAGAAGGGTTTAAATACTACTAACTAAATAACTTAATTACACAGATTCAGGATACGGTTTAAATGACCGCCCTTTTTCTAAGCAAAACTATTTCTAAAAATTAAATCTAATATCTAACTATTTCTGCATTTTCTCCTTAATGTTGCGAGCATTCAATATTTGCCTGGGTAGAGTCAGCTGACTGTCTTCCACTTTTGGTTGAGCTAAGCAAACAAAAATGGTAAGAGCTGGCACCATTTTTTCAGCAAAATTGATGATATACTCGAGAGTCATCCTCTGGCTATGTGGATTTACTATGTATGTCCAGTAATAATCCAAGTTCCACTTGGTTAATCCTTGAATTGCTTCTGCCTTTGCTTTCTTGCGTTTTCTGGACTTACGAGTGACTGAGCAGTTAGAGACTTTGCTTTTTGAGCAATTTTCTCACCGATGCGCGATTAGCGCTAGCCGCTAATCGCGCATCGGAAACTGCCTCCGTTCTTTGATCTAGGCCTTTCTGATGCGTTTTTTGCCTTTAGCGCCTTTTCTTTCACCGGGTATAGGCTTCAAAATTTTGTAAACATACTACTTTCATGAGCTTTTGGCCTTGAGCGTTAAACCGCCTGTTGATATCAGCATTGTTCAACTACTCATTCAACCATGGCTGTGACTGAAATATCTGTAATGGATAGCTCAGCAACGTTCTGTGAATCTACGGCTCTGTTACATGCAGTATCCGCTTATGAGGGCATCTTTTCTTTGTCTCTGAGCATTGGAGCTTTATCCTTTTCCTTTGTTGCTTCCTGCACATTGCTTCATGTTGTTTCTGTTTTTCATTCCTGTAGTTCACACATGAGGAGAGAGTAATGATAATAAAAATCGACAAGAAAGCTTTAAGCTCTACGGATGTACAAAAACATGCCACCTGACGTGAACTGACTCTTCGAAAAACACAAAACCGTCTTTCATCAACACTTGGCATATCATTCATTAATTATCATTAAAGCGCGTATCCAATTTTTGGTTTATGGACAGCTTTTCTTGAATGTTGAGCCGGGGAAAATCTGCGATGGAAAGTTTCTGCGATTCGCATCACAGCATCGCAGTGTCGCATTATCACATTACCCCAAATTCCATTAAGATGTGTTATCGCAGGGTTGCTCGATCACGCTTATCACAAAATCGCAGATCGTAGTATCGTGCTATCGCAAGATCGCAGATCGTAGTATCGCGTTGTCGCAAGATCGCGGATCGCTACAACCGTTAAATGGTTATGTTTTTTTCTTGTGATATTGCTATATGCGATATCGCATATCGGATATCAGTGTTTTTTTGAAGGTTTTTCAATGTGAGTGTTTCTTAATGCATGCGATGTGATGGAATTCACGTCGCATTCTCGCAGTTTATCATTTTTACTCATAAGGAAATGTCCTATCATTCTTTGCGCGATGCGATGTTTTCTTAAGGAGTAAAATACATGAGTTTTAATTGAATTTTTTGAATTTTTACTAAGGGTCCCCACTTACCTAGTGTTATTGCTAATACTAAACAAGGAGGGGGGTTGTTGGTGGCCACAACAGAACTGCCAAGCTATAATTTCACTCGGCACCGGTGATATTCACGCCATTTCGGGTGCAGTTTATCACGTTGTTTAAATGCTCAATGACCCTTGTGAGTGGAAAATTTGGGTCATATGGCCATATGCCGGGAGGCTAGGGCTAACTGCCCACTCCCATCGGCATAAGCCCCTCAATGTTTGGGTCATGGTCATTTGATGCCCCACCGGGCCGAGGGCCAAGCCAATGGCCCACCCTAACCATCAGAGCCCCCAATCCTGACACATTGGTCATATACAACACCATATAACCTGAGGTTGGCCCCCATTCTTCGCACCCATCCAAACTTCTCCACCAAGCCTTTTGATCTGTCACGCTCTGGTTCCATGTTTTTGTGGTGACTGTGGGCTAGTCCCAAAGTCTTCCCTAGATGTTAAACACCTCGTCAAGCCTTCGCTATGGTTATATGGTGTGCCATATGATCCGGGGTTGGTCCCCAAGTTCTGCCCCTCAAATGTTTAATGCTTCAGTTATATATGTTGTGGTCCGGTGGTTGTTACCGCGGGTGTTGGAAACTTGGGCCAGGGCAAAGCTCGAGCCCTCGACTCCCCTACATGTGGTCTTGTGGGCATGGAGTGACCAGGGGCCAGAGCTTAGCCCCTGCCCTGGCCTCCAATACAAATCCGTTAACACATTAAATATAACTTTTACACTATGGTTTAATAAGGAACACATGTGGCGTAGTGGTAATGTGCTTGGTTTGTAAGCTGGAGGTTTCCCGTTAGAAACCTGTGGAGGCTTGTTCGGACCTCAACCAAATTTTGTGCCACATTAGTGTGCCACGTGGCAACCTGTGATTGGGCCACATGCCACACAATCATTGGGTCACGGAAATTCCACCAACCAATCAAAATTTAGCATATGTCAACTGATGCGGTGAGGCCAAGTGGAATCCTGCCATTTTCTTGAGAAACCCAGTAAACATGTCCAATCATTGTGCCCAGTTAGCGTAAAAACTAGCGAATCAACAGTCCTGCATCCAACCAGCAATTTTTTTTACCTGTTTGTGAAAATGATCAGAACATGATATCAAGATAATAAGATATCAAGTTTGAGAAATTCAAGTTACATTGGATTCAGGTCGTCACGATATACACTTTGGTACAAGTTTCGAGCACTTTTGAACACTTTGAATTTTAAGCACTTTACTGATCCCCTAGATCACTCTTCCTAACTGGAAGATTTTGGACCTCCAATAGACTACTTTTAGTCAACAAACAAATGAGGATACAGTTCCCTCACCCTTCCCTTTTCAATCCATTTAGCTTTGCCTGGTTTTGTACCTTTGAGCCCCATATGAAGGTGATTTCCGTTCCTTCTTCTTGAAGTTCTTGTTTCTCTATCAAGGATAGGATCTTGCTACAATTCTTCAAGATATTTAGAAGATAAATTTCTCTTAAATAAATCTAAACATTCTCTCATACGTCTTCAATAAAAGGAGGCTTACCCAATTTCAAGTTCTTTTCACCTCAAAGTTTTTCTTTGCTGATTTAAAGCCTTACTACATCTCCAACCTAAAAACTATGGTCAACACGATGCTTATCATGTCTATCCTTGTATTTGGCTTGACTCTTCACCAAATGTGATCGCCATCGCCATGCACCATTTTTCCTTAAAGCCAAAACATTAGGAGATCCACAAGAAGATGTATTATAACTAATGTTCCCTTTGTCAAGTAGCTCTTGCATCTGATTCTTGATTCCTGCATTCTCTAATACTGATATGTTGTTCAAACCAATATTCAAAAGTGATGCATACTACTACAAATGAACTTCATGTTGTTTTCCTCTTTTACGGGGAAACACATTAGATTCCTGAAACATCTTATCACATGTGTTAAAAACTTCAACTAAATCTGATTTTAATGTTGCACACATCCTTGGAAGGCTTCAGATTCATCAACATATTTATGTTTAATCATCAATAATGAGAATTCTGACTAGCATTAAGAAACCTCTTCATTTTTCCAACATTCACAAGAGATAAATTCAACTTCTTGCTATGTGCTCTAACAATATACTCAATCCCATCTTTAAACAAATGATACTTCCTTTCATGGCGATGAAAGATGGCTTTCCTATAATATAAGTATGGGCTTCACAAAACAATCCCACAAATGTCAAGTGGTACCACATCGAGTTCTACTTCATTAATAAAATTTACAGTGATGGAAAATATAAGTATGCATTTTATTGTCACTTGCAATTTGGTATTGTTACATACCCAACCCAAAGGATAAGGTTTAAGATGAGTGATAGTTTCCAATTTTAGTTTCTTGACAATGTCTTCTGAAATTAGGTTTTCTTGTGATCCACCATAAATCTACTCTGTTATGTTTTGTGATGACTCTAATATGGAAAAGCTCTATTCTTTCTCTTTCATTTTGAGTTTCAACATGCTTACTAGAAGAGCTAGTACTTGCAATAGAATCCTTACCTTTCAATACCATGGCTATGATTTTTGTTTCATCTCCGAAATCAGAGCCTTGTTTTGTAGTTGCAACACTCTTTTCTTTCTCCTTGTTATTAAATTTTTTTGGTCTCATCTCAAGATGAAGTTTCCAAGAGTGGTATTCATGATGGCCTTGTTTTGAACAATGCTTACATGTGAGTTTTTCTCCCTCCTTCTTGACTGAAGAATTATTTTTATCCTTGCCTTTGAACTTCCCTTTTCCTTTTTTCTCCAGACTTAAATAAATTCTCACTAGTTTCTTCAGAAACATTATTCCCTCTTGCTTCAAAATGAGTTGCCTGTACACAAACTTCATCTAGTTGTGTAGGATTAAATATGAGAATTGTGTGTCTTTAGTAACTATGCAAATATCCAATGTATTTCAATAGAGTATCTTGGGAGTAAAAATATATACCCAAAATCAAAGCTCTTTTCCTAAATTATTGAGTATAGCTTTGCACATTTTTACCCTTAGCTTGCCTAAAGTTTTTCCAATCCATTATACATTTTTGCATGTATGTTTTTGGATAAAATTTCCTTCTTATTGCAACAACAAAATAATTCCAAGAGGATAAAACCTTACCATGTTTCTTTTTGTCCTATTGAGTTTTTTCCTCCCACCAAATAAGTGCTGCACTTTCCAACCTAAGAGGATCAAACTTAATTTTGGTGTCATCATCCTTGATTATTTGTATCTTTCAAAACACTTCAATCATAAGAATCCAATTATTTAATTTCTCAGCATCTACCTCTCCATCATACATAGGAAATTCAAACTTTATGTCAAGCTTTAACAAAGGAGTTTTACCATGTCCCTTTGGAGAATTTGGAGGTGTTTGTGAAAGGGTAGAAGAAGTAGAAGAAGATGAGGATGAGGATGGAGGTGAAGGTGGTGGCTTGTCACCATTTCTTCCATTCCCTTTTGGAGGTTTGTCTCCTTTCCTCCATATCCTTTTTGAGGCTTTGATCTCTCTCATTGTAACCTTGAATTTCTATCTTCATAAAGAACCTTTCCCATTTCAGACCTTTCAAAGAAAGTTTTTTCTGAAAGTTATTTCATCTTTAGACATCCCTTCAAGACCTTCTTCATGTGCCATAACTAGTGAAGCTTGAGGTGTGAGTGTTCTCCTTGAAACAATTTGAGATCTTGGCTCCAAAAGTTCTCCTTATCCTCTTTTAAGCTTGTAAGCATAAGAAAACACTTGCAAATAAAATAAAACCTTCAAAATAACCTTGAGCTCCAATACCAAATTGATATGTAATGCATACTTGGTGATGGAAAAATTGCAAGTAAATTTTTATGTATTTTGGGTAATGGATCACTTTACAAAACACATAAAATAATGTTTCTTAAACTTAGTGAACAAGATGAATCTGAGTCAAAATACCATATCAGAAACACATAAAAACAAAAATGATAAAGGAGTTCACCCCTCTTGGGCTACATCTCCTAGTCCAACTTCCAATGCTAGGTATCTTTCATTAAGTGCTCAAATTTGTGTTTACATCGATTTAATGTGCTCAAAATGTAAATATTATATATCCAATTGATTTAGAATAGTAAAAACCCCCTAGATGGGCTTTTGTTGGGCTCAATTTGGCTAAAAAATGAAGAAGTTATGCTCTCTCAAAATTTCCCCTACTAGCTATCTTAGAAAATGCACTGATCTGCTATCCATCCTATGTATCCGCATTTTCTGGAATCACCAACTACAATTTTTCCTGGCACTAGCTAGATTTGTGCCATTTTAGGTGCAATTTGTTGCCTTTTTTAAATCCTCAATGACCCCTTGAGTGGAAAATTTGGGTCATATGGCCATACACCCAGGGGCTAGGGCTAACCACCTACTCCCATCGACATAGGCTCCTCAACGTTCGAGTCATGGTCATTTGATGTCCATGGGGCTGAGGGCTGGGCCAAAGGCCCGCCCTAACCATCAAAGCCCCCAATACTGGTGTGTTGGTCATATACGACACCATATAACTTGGGGATGGCCCCCATTCTTCGCAACCATCCAAACTTCTCCCTAAGCCCTTTGCTCCATTCTGCCGTGGTTCCATGGCTTTGTGGTGACTTTGGGATGGTACCCAACTCTACTCCCAGCTGTTAAAAACCCCACTGATCCTTCACAATGGTTATATGGCCTGCCATATGATCTGAGTTTGGTCCCAAAGTTCTGCCCCTTAAATGTTGAACGCTCCAAGTATATATGATGTGTTTCGGTGGTTATTACCGCGAGTGCTAGAACCTTGGGCTAGGGCTAAGCCCGAGCCCTTGGGTTCCCTGCCCATGGTCTCATGGGCGTGGGGTGACCGAGGGCCAGGGCTTTGCCCTGGTTCTGTCCCCCAATACAAATCCAACTACACATTAAATATAACTTTTCCACTATGGTTTAATAAGGAACACATGTGGGCTAGTGGTAATGTGCTTGGCTTGTAAGCTAGAGGTTTCCTGTTCGAATCCTATGGAGGCCTTTTCGGACCTGTTACGTTCCTTACCAATAGGAGTCATAATTTTGAATGACTAAGGTTAAGCCCTGTAATATTGTACATTCCTTTGCTTTTTTCAAATGTTCTCCATATTAAAAAATTAAAAAATGTAAAGAGGGTATGTCCTAAAAGAATAATCAAAGGACAAAAAGAATGAAAAGGTAAAAAAAAATGAAAATATATGAACCCCAAAAGACAAAAAGAGACCATGAAAGTGTGCAAGTCAAAATGGCACTACTATTTACTTTTTATGCATAATAAATGATTTTGTGTAGCTTGTTACTTATGCCACAATCCATGATAGTCAAAATGTTTAAACTTGGCTATTTCATACTTAAATGAGTTTTATGTTTATAGGTAGTGAATAAATATGACCAAACAATGTAATCTTGGCAGATCAATAGATAGGTAGAGCGAATAAAAGGAGCTCATTAGTTTAATCTGAGCCCTTGGACGATATAAGGTTAGAATAAGATAGTTTATTTTGTAAAGAAAAGAAAAATATTGATAAGGGTTTGCTAGCCTAAATGCACCCGAATAAAGTGAAGAAAAAATGGTAGGATGAGTAAGTGGGTAAGTAGTAGAAAGGTTGCAGAAATATCATGTCATTTGATACAAAAAGCACTTATGTCATTGTTCCAAATGCATCATTTAAATATGAATAAGTGGTAAACAAAACAAAAGCAATGGTTCACAATTTGGTTTACTTAACATCCCCTCATTCATTTTAACCCCTATGACACTCACTAACTTCCCTTTCATAATAAAAATATTAATACCTATAGTTTTTTAAGTAAAAAAGGCTTAGAGCATTTATCTGACTTATAGTAGGACCGAACCCTTGGCTTGATGACTTAAGAAGGAAAGGTGTTAAATTCCCTTATAATTCATTCATCCCCCTCACAAAACCCCTTTTCCTAAGGTTAAGTTCTCTTGCCTAGGAAAACCCCTTTATAAACATGTTGTATGTACAAAACCCACCAAACATATTTATCCTAAATACTAAGTATATGGAAAGCATACCACATTTCATATACCTAAGTGCAATACCCCTTCCATTCATTTCACCACATATTAACTTTTTAACTTTATTATTTAAAATTTTCAAAAGACCCATTGTCCCATATATATTTAAGTCCTTTATATAAATTAACCCCACCCCTTAGTTTGTTTATAAACTATATTACTACCCTGTATCCCACAAATATATTAAAAACCCCGCCCACAGTCCTTAATCCCTCATTAAAGCACCCCCGATGAGATTAAGTATTAAGTTTATCATATACCATCAGTGATTAGACCCATGACCCCCCGATTTTTTTTTTGTATAAATTGCCGTGCAACTTCACCTCCCGATCACCGTACAATATCCCTCCCCCTCATCCAATGGCTCACATCCATATCGGGTCGACCCGATGTCCGCCCTTTACCCGCCCGATAAGGTGGTTTTCCTCTCGGCCCCTAATGCTACATGTCAAACAATGAATGGGATTTGGCGACCCCTTCCGAATACCGCCCGCACCACAAAATCGGTGCGATGGACCTCCCAAAACACTTCCCCTTTTCAAACGAAAACCGTCACTGTTCATCAATCAATGAACTCGCAAAAAATTAACCGTTTTTGCTAGAAAACCCCGTTTACCCCTCTTTTCACTCTTTTCACGCAATTGTTATTAAGAAAATTTAGAGAAGACATTGCGACCCCTGCAAACAACGAAATTGCTCACTGACCTCTGCCATTACTCCAGATACACTACAGACAGCCCATCTCATCCATCACTCTATACCAAAACTATACGAACCTATGAAGCCACCATCAACCACCATTTACAGTCAATTTCGCCCAATTCCAGGTATTTAACCGTGGAAAACCAACTCCATTGTCAAATTCCAAGTAAATTCACCCTCGCAGCACTGTTAATTAAGTAAAAAACATCAAATTCACTTTGATTTTTACACTCTGAGCCATAACCATCTGCAAAACCGCTATTGCCCTAAAAACTCTGAATTACCCCCCACACTCAAATCCACAAGAACTGAGTATGGCTACCCCAATTGCAATGGATGTAAGGCCCATCTCTACACTTCACTTAGACCTGGACCACCTTCCTTTAGCTGATAAAGATTTCCAAATAAAAGATACCACTACCCAAGAGTCCCTGCTCAAAGTACATTGCCAAAGTAGGGACAGGTTCTTGAACCATGTTGATGAAATTGGCCTTTGGGAGTCAAATTTTCCCAAGTACTAGTTCCCCCAAGTCCACATTTTTCCTGAGATTGTTCATATGTGCTATGCTTGATACATCCCCAGTCACAGAACTATCATGTCTCATGACTAGAAGGTAATTTTCACCCTCACTTCTGAGTCTATTAATGAAATGCTGCAGCTCCAACCAGGACCAAACCTAACCCCACTCTCAATTGGAGACTTATTGGACCTGTATCCTAAACTTAGCTCTGCAAAATTGGCCCAACTATTCCAAACCTTCATTAGAGAAGAGAAACACATCCCTAAGGACTCCCCCCATATGTAGTTGATATTTTTCCCCATGGGGCGAGAATATTGTAACCATGATATCCTGTATTTTGGGGTACACCACTAGTGAATACATTGATGAGTTAATCCTTGCCTTCATGTCCATCTACACTCCAGGACAACCTCCTACTGTCATTTATGAATGTGCCCAATTTATAGCTGATAGGATGCATGAGCAATTCCTTATAGTGAACAATGAAAGAATTTTCAAGTATTCTTCAGTTTTATACCATATGTTCATATATTACCAACCTGATAAATTCCTGTTCACCCTTCAAAAGATGGAAACCAAAGGTCAACCTAGGTTAGTCATTTTTTGGACCCCATTGATCCACCAATACCAATCTCCATACTCTTACTTTGATTTCATTGATTTATTTGTACATCCAGTCATGGCAATATTGGCTGGAAGCCCTCCTCCTAGAATCAATCCAGAAATAAAGAGAGTCCTTCAATTGTCTAAACAAACCAAAGTGGGTGACTGGTACCTTTACCAAAACCATACATAAATCAGGATATATGGTTGCATGCTTGCACCATATAAGTTTCCAAGATACCTCCCCATGAGGTTGTTTTCCCTAGAATATTATAGACAAATAATTAATGCAGATGAAGTCAACTTCGTCAATGCTAAGAAGAAGGATTATTTCAAGATAAAAGGCCAACTAGGCCCCTTCATATGCAACTCTAGGGAGGCTGGCAAAGAGGCAGATTTGATATTACATAATATGAAGTTCCAAAGAAGTTTTGTTTGGAGATATGATCCTTTGGAATTCATCACAAAGAAGAGACAAAAGGTCAAGCTAGGACCTTTCATTCACCATCCCATACCTAAAATATAATATGAAAATAAAATAGAATGGGTGGAAGGTACCCTAGTAGATCAAGACAACACTAGAGTAGATGTAGAGAATGCTCTAATTGATTTAGAAAAGCAGCTTGATGAAAACTCTTTTCTGCAGGTACAAGAAGAACCATAAAGAACCATGAGTACCCCTCCAGTAATGTCGACTCCTCAGAATGAGGAGAAGATCCCAAAAATAATCAGAGAAGGGGCTTCCACTTTAGGAATGGCCACCTCTGATTTTCAGTAGGAATCAAACAAGAGGCAAAGGCTAAATCCAACCTTTGAGCATGAATATACTTAAGACTCAGCTGAGGTCACAAATACATAAGCAGAAAGAAGTAGGCATACCACTCCATCTGGAGGCAGGCAATAGCCTTCCACATCACAAACTCAGATGTTGGAAAGGTAGCTTAGTGTTGAAGTGTCTTCCTTTAGAACCCATTGACAAAGATCAAGATATAAAGGAAAGATACAAGGAGATCAAAGCTAGAAATGAGAGGCATAAGGCCCAAACACATGCACAATAACTAAAGCTGACTCCCACCAATCAAACAAGGCTAATGTTAGCCTTTAACGTTAAAGAGGGAAAGCTACAGATGACTTTTGTTAAACCCACAACCTAGCAACCAAAGACAACATCAGATTTCAAAAGGGTATATTTTGAAGTGTTGGCAAGGGATATTCATCCCATAGACCAGATTGAACTGCACAAACAAGCTGGAGAGATGATATACTCCACCCTGACAGGTAAAGCCATAGCTTCTCACCAGCTACAAAACTCTCTAAACAACATTTCAGTGCAATTTCAGTTAGAGAAGGCCTCCTCACAGGCCAAGGATACCAGGATCAAGTCCTTAGAGGACTTAGTGATTGAATTGGGACACGATCCCAAGGATATAAAAGCCACAAAACAACTTATTAAAAAGAAGAATGATGATATAGATGCATTGAAGAAACAACTAAAAATACCTCAGTTTAGCATCCACAAACATTGGAAGTCCTAGAATCCCAACAGGGGAATGAAGAACTAATGGAATTAGTCTTAAAGCTGAATGATCAAATAAAAGAGACAAAAAAGGAATTGGATGCTTTAATCCAATTAAAACAAGAAGATGTGTCCAATTTTTCAACAAATGTTATCCCTACAGTCTCCACAATAGTGCCATTCACACTAGCAACATCTTTGAAACCTACAGCTCCACTTGCAACAGTCTTGCCAGCAACAACAGAATCTACATCAACAACAGGTGCATCAGGAGAGGAAGTAGTAGAACTAGTTAAAGCCATGGAAGAAATGTCTATCTAGGCTACTGAAATGAACAGGTTAAGAGAAAAGGTTGCAAGTTTGGAAACAGACTGCAAACTTGCCCAGCTGTAGCAAAAAGAAGAAGCACAAAAAGTGCAAAGAATGGGTGAAAGGATCAAAGTCTTAGAGAAAGACTTAACACTGGAGAAACCACTTGGGCAAACCAAGGAAATGTTGTGGGCCAATATCATTGAATCCATCAAGGATATTTGGCCCTCAATTCAAGTTATTTTTGAACAAACAGAGTTAGCAAAGATAGCTATAGATGCTATCCAAAAAGTGAAGGAGGAGTTGGGAGATAAGCTAGAGGATGCCAACAAACTCATCCACTTCCTCAACAACAAGAATAAATATGAGCTCCATGAGCTAAATATAGAAGATAGGATTGCGACCATTTTAGAAATAAGGAAGGTCCTCTCCAAAAGGAACCTTATGCTTAACTTAGGAGAAAAGTGTCACAATATGCAGGTAGCATTGATAGGTTCATGGCTAATTCCCCTATTTTAAGGGAGAAAGGTGTACCCAGTCCTATGGTTATCAATGACAAACTCATGACAAAGTTAGACTATGATACTAGACTTAGACAATTGGCAAAGGAGCAAGCCAACTCTTCATCCATAAAAGCATTGCCAATAGGAACAATTTTGTACAACACATTTGAAAACTTGTTTTTCCTGGAGCATGAGATCAAACATTTATTCCTCACCAAGCCTAATTTTTCCAAATATACTGAAGCTGATGAAATCTACAGGAGAATGATGAATATAAAGTTACCTGATGCAGAATGGTGGGAGACAATGACAGATTTATTGGGATAAATTTACTACACAGTAAAAGTAGAATAACCATGTAAAACAAGTAAAAACAACACAATAGGGTCAAAGAGTATCAGGGTTAAAGAGTATTAGATGAAAGGTAAAAGTTAAAGAAAACTCCAGCGTGAAACACTACAACAACAAGCCAGCATAAAAGGCTACACTTCAACAATAAAGGCCAACACAACCATAATAAAAGGGACAACATGAAACAATTCATTAGCTGTCTCTATCTTCTTGCAAGAAGATATTTGTATTTCCTAGATTAAATCTCAAGTTGTTTTGAGATATTTTGTAATAATTTTTTGTATAAATACTTCACAATTCGAAGTATGTAGGGTGGATTCTAAAACATTTTTATAGACTTCTTGTTCTTAATTATGAAATTCTATTGTGTCAATGACTGGATCAGCTAGCCGGATCAAGGAATAAAGATCATATATTTCAGTGGATTCTTGTGTAAATAAAAGTTCAAATAGGTATTCTCTCACGTTCAATGTTATTTTTCTTTAAGTTTTTCCACAGTATTACTTGTATCTCTAAAAATATGAATGCTATAACATGGAATGATATCTCAGAAATTGCTTAGCTGCACACTGTTTTGACTGTTATGCCTATTTAATGTTTTCTTCACTAATTTAAGTTTAGGAATTCTTGATTTCTCCTTAGTTTAGGTAGTTCCTCGTGATCTATAGAAAAGGATTCTTAATTGCCCTTTGTTCATGATTATCCTCTATTCTTCATCTTAACCCTAATCTAAGGATTCTTAAGTGCTCTCTCACCCTGGTTAAGATCATTTCACCCATTGGCCTAAAGATTTGCACTTTACTTTGCTAGCCTGCCCTGTGAACATTCCCTTTAATGAATTGATCCTGTTCTGCTATCCATATGTTGAATCCATAGCCCAATGGCTTAAAGACCTTGCTCTATCCATCTGTTCCAAGAATTCCACCACCTAACCTTCAATTCAAAACCAAAACCCCAATGAACATTAAGAACTAGCCTAAAATCCCAGTAAAACAAAGCTAAATTTCATAGAGAGAGCCCTCTCTGAGTCATAGGTTGGCTAGAGCCTATACTTAAAATATTGGTTTGTGGTTACCTCGGTTTATTCCTTCTTTTGATAACTTCTAAGGAAAATTCTGAGTGATAACATAGTGGCGACCATACTGGGGAATTCAAATCCTTAGTCCTAATAAAACTTTAAGAAATTTCTAAATTTATATTTCGAGCCTCTTAAAGAAATTTATTAGAAGTTATTTAAAAAAAAAAATCTCACAAAAGAAAAACAATTAGAAAAAGTTTTGAAATTCTGGCTTCAAGGAGAACTCATTATACTAGGGCTAACCCAGATCCAAACCTGGCCCCAGTATTTGATAATCCCAACCTGATTTCAAGAAAATCCAAAAAAGAAGAAAGTTCAGCTAGTCACACACCATTGATTAAAGCTAATTCATGTCTTGATGAGTGGTTTTTTAAGAAGATCTTCCCTTGATGAACAATTTGATTTGTCATTATTTAAGTCAAAGTCTGAAAGTGAAATTCATGATACTGTCCTAGATCCCGAGTTTAGTGCAGACCTTGAATTCCAAAAAGCCAACAAATCAATTGATGAGTACATTCTGAATTCACTACAATCATCCCTTAGTACTACCAAGATCCTTGATCTTTCTGAACAATTGTCCACTACTCTTAGTTCACCATTGTTCCCTTCAACTTCTGAAGTCCATTCCCCACCTCCATTCATACCCTCAATCCCTTACCAACCTAGCACTGCTCATTTACCACTCACCAATCCTAGTTCATCCTCCACTACTGTATCATCTTCTAGTGCCTCAACCCCACATCGTAGCCCTTCCCAGCTTATAGCCATGGCAAATAGATATGCTCCCCTTTTCTTGCCTGCTCCACTTGGTGCCATGCCAATAGACTACCAGAGTAAAAGCGTCCAATTTGATAGCATAGGACACTACACTGCACAACACCATGTTAATAAGATGAAAAACTACTTTGAACTTCATGAAATTGATATTGTGGATGTCCAAATGAGACTATTTGCTCAGTATTTAGCTAGTGATGTTAGGAAATGGTTTAGATCACTACCTGATAATAGTATTGATAGTTTATAAGTATTTCATCAACAATTTTTGAATAGATGGGAAAAGAAAAAGAATCCTCTACAGATCCTTTCAGAATATGAAAATATTAGGAGGGGACCCAATGAAACTGTTCAAGATTACTGCACCAGATTTAACAATATATACAATGCAATACCACTTAATATTAGACCCCCACCTAATTTAGCATTAATAAATTTCCCTGATGGTTTTGACATAGACATGGCATTCTAGCTCAGGGAAAGAAACCCCCAACCCTAGAAGATATGCAAAGTGTAGCTGTAAGTGTAGAGGCTAATTTATTGGCTAAAAGAGCTAGAGTTAGGAATGAAAGAAGAGGAACAACTAAAGATGAGCTTTCAACCTTTGACATTAAAATAGATAGCTTAGCGAAAGGCATGGAAAAGTTAATGGATAGAATAGAGAATATAGAGAGGAAACCCCAGTGGGATAATCAACAGGCACCTCTAGTTAGAAACCCAAACTTTAGGAAAAGCCAAAACCAAAACACTGGAAAAAATGGACTTGATCAGAATATTAGGCCTCTTTCCAAGAAAATTATGCAGAAACATCCCATCTTGAAGACCCAGAGTAAGAAACACAGATTAACCTGATGGGATTAGATGATGAAGGTGTTGTTTTTCTGACCCAAGATGATCAAGAATTGAATATGCTATAGCAATTGCAAATCGAGTCTGGAGAGTCATTTGACTATAAACAAGGTTATGATTCTGCCATCTTTGAAGTGCATAAATAGTATAACCTAAGGAGTAAAAATAATTCTGATATCCCTGACCAAACCAAGAAAACAGTGCCAAATCAACCCAAGAAAATCAAAGAAGCCCCAGTTTCTAAAATCCTCCAGATTCTCCCCAGACAAAACCAGAATCCTTCTGGCCCCACCATTGTAGATATAACCCCTAATCAACCTCCTGATGATCAACCCTCCACTTCAATTCCCCCTAAAGAACTAGTGAACAAACCTCAAAACACCAGATCTGAAAATCTACATAAAGAGACCCCCAGTAAAGGAAAAGAAGACCATCCCACTCAAATCCCTGCTGTGAAAATTCAAAACCCTCAAACAGAAAAAATCCCCTTTTCCATTCAATTTGGGAGCAGAGGTAGATAAGTTAAAGATTTTAGTCCCTTTAACAAAACTAATCAAGAATGAAACTTACAAGACACAGATAAACCGAACTTTAAACATTGCTGAAAATGAGGATTCCATTAACCTGTTTGATGACCAACCAGAACTTGTATTTGGTCCAAATGTTAATGGTAAACCACTAGAAGGAGGAATACCACCTTTCTACATTAGCCTTAACATCCATGACAAAATTCTTCACAATGAAATGTTGGATTCTGGGGCCTCCGACAACTTAATGCCCAAATCAGCAATAAAGAAACTAAACCTAGACATTACAAGCCCTTACAAGGACTTATTTTCATTTGAATCAAGTCAAGTAAAGTTTCTGGGGTTGATTAAAGACCTATGTGTTACCTTAGTTCAATATACCACAAAGAGCATCCTTATGGATATTGTGGTTGCTGACATCCCACCGAAGTATGGCATGCTGTTATCCAGATCATGGGGAGCCAAACTTCATGGATCCTTACAACTTGATATGTCATATGCAACAATTTCTGTTTTTGGACAACCAAGAAGCTGTATCAAGAAACTTTAATGAAATACATGGTGAGTAGCCAGGATCGGCCTCAAAACTTTCCTATCTACTCTGTACATTCAGACATTGATTCTTTTATCATGTATAATGTTGATCAAACACAATAAACGCCTTTATACAGTGTTGATACAAAACCAAAAGAAATTGCAGTTTCAAAACAAGAGGAAACTGTCCAAAGTTCAGAACTTTCCACTAAACAAGGTAGTCAAAATGAGGAAAAGTTTGTGGCACCAGATGATGAGAATTATGAACATGAGATATTGTGGCATCTTGAGTTTGATGGGCCAGTCAATAACTTTGGAGCAGGAGCAGGAGTTGGATATACAATCTAGAGAATAATCACTTAGAAGGCCATGCATATAGACTAAATTTTAAATTTACTAACAATATGGCCGAGTATGAGGCACTAATTTTAGGTCTTAAATTAGTTAGGAATCTAGGAGCTAAAAGAGTTTATGTCATGGGAGACTCTGAAATGTTTATAAAACAAATTGATGCTGTATATATGACAAAAGACCCTAGGTAAAGTTGTTATAGAGGAACCATTGTAGAAATACTAAACACTTTCTTAGAAACCAAGCTTGCTGTAATTCCAAGAAAACATAATGCAGGCTCATAGTTTAGCAATGTTTGTCAGCACCTGCAAGTTACCCTTTCAACCTAACCATCAGTACACTGCTGAAGTTAGGCACAAACTTGCAATCCAAGATAATTTGAAGAACTGGAAAATATTTTCTAATGACAGACAGATAAACAATTTTTTAATCTCGAAAGAAGAATTTGTAAATATCAATATAGATAATGACACATCAATAGATCCTAACATTAAAGAAAAAATAGAAATAAATGAGATAGAAGGTGAAGAGATAGATAGATTTCATCCTACTAAATTTACAAAATTAGATGTAGAAAACCTAAAACAAGTTGAAATTGATGAAATAATTAACAAAGACACTGAACTAATCAACCTCAAAGACAATTTCTTACCTAAGGGATTAACCCCTTTGGAAGACTTGTTTGATTCAAATTATGTTCCTAGAAAGCCTAAAATGGAACCTTTGAAATCTGATATAGAGGAGTGTAATATAGGCACTAATGAAAATCCAAAATTGATCAAACTTTCGAAATCACTACCTCCAACTGAAAAGGTGAAATACATTGAGTTATTAAAAGAATTTCAGGATGTCTTTGCTTGGATTTATGAGGACCTCAAATCCTATGACACCAGCATCATACAACACACAATCCCTATAAAATAAAATAAAAAACCTTTCAGACAAAAACTTAGAAGGATTAATCCTGTCCTATTACCTTCAATTGAAAAGGAAATCCAAAGAATGTATGATGCTAAGATAATTTCACCAATCAAATTTTCTGATTGGGTTTCAAACTTGGTGCCAACTAGGAAGAAAACTGGCGAGATCAGACTCTGTGTGGACCTTAGGAACCTCAACAAAGTATCACTTAAAGACAATTACCCTCTCCCCAAAATGGATCATATTTTGCAAAGGGTAGTTGGATTAACCAGAATCTCATTAATGGATGGGTTTTCGGGTTACAATAAGATCTTAGTTCATCCTGATGACCAAGCGAAGACTACCTTCACTACTCCTTGGGGCACATTCATGTATGTGAAAATTCCTTTTGGAGTAATGAATGTAGGAGCTACTTTCCAAAGGGCTATGGATATAGCCTTTTCCAAAGAAATTCATGATTTCCTTGTGATATATCTAGATGACATTACTGTGTTTTCAAAATCTCATAGTCAACATTTGGATCATCTAAGGCAGTTTTTTATTAAATGCAGGAAATATGGAATTTCTTTAAACCCCATGAAGTCTTTGTTTGGGTTAGAAGAAGGAAAGTTACTAGGTCATATAATTTCAAAAGATGGTATCTGAATAGATCCTGCAAGAATAGAAGCCATCTTACAGATACAACATCCAAGGAACATTAGGGAATTACAAGCTTTCTTAGAGAAAATTAACTTTCTTAGAAGATTTATTTCTAATCTAGCAGAATTAAGTAGATCACTGAACAATATGTTGAAAAAATATTTGACCATAAAATGCACTGTCGAGGCTAAGAAATCCTTTGAAGATATCAAACTAGCCTTAACTAAAACACTAGTTTTGATCAATCCAAAATTTGATAGAGATTTCATCTTATTTTCCTTTGCTTCTGAGCACACTATTGCTGTAGTTTATTGCAGAAAAATGACCAGGGCTATGACCAACCTATTTCTTTCTTTAGCAAAGCTCTGAGATATGCCCTCTTAAAATATAACATAATGGAAAAACAAGCCTTTGCTTTGGTCAAAGCTATCAAGGATTTTAGGGTATACATTTTATATTCTCATATAGTAGCCTATGTTCCTAATTCAGTAGTCAAAGACATCCTAACTCAGGGTGGTCCAGATGGAAAGAGGGGAAAATGGATTGCCACTATTCTAGAATATGACATAGAAATCAAACCAACTAAGTTAATCAAGGGCCAAGGTTTAGCCAAGCTCATGGCTGAATCAAACTGTTAGGCCCTGGATATAAACTTTATTGCACAAATAGATAATGAAGAGGAGATGGTGACTCCACTAATCAACCAGGCCTTTATTGAATCACCATGGTATGCTGATATCATTTATGTTTTACTAAATTTACAAGCTCCTCCTGAATTATCTAAGACCAAAAGCATATTTTTAAAGATGAAATCCTTAAAATTTTGTATATTAGACAATGCTTTATTTTGGAGAAATCATGAAGGTATTCTTCTCAACTACTTATTAAAATATGAATCTGACAAAGTATTACAAGAGTTTCATGCAGGTGACTGTGGAGGACACTTTTATTGGAAAACCACTGCTGATAAGATTCTTAGAGCTGGTTTCTACTGGCCTACCTTGTTTTATGATGTAAAGAAATATGTGACCTCCTGTCACAAATGTCAAATTTTTGAGGGAAAGAAAAAGCTTCTACCTTTACCCCTCAAGCCAATCTCTGGTGAAACACCTTTTCAACAATGGGGTTTAGACTTCATTGGTGAAATTCACTGTTATGAAACCAGCTCACAAAAAGATAGAAAAGAGAGATCCACGCCTTAGAATTCAGCCTCTTCGAGGGGGCAACCTCCTTTACATTACATAAATGAACAATTCTTGGATGATACAAATGAAAATACCTCCTTTCTATATATAGGAGTCTAAGTGGTCCCAATACAATCAAAGCCTACATAACAATAATATTGTAGGGCACAACAGTAACAATGGTGGGCTTCTATGTGGCATAATAGAACAATATGGGCACTACATGGGTACATCAATATAATAAGTGGGTTATACTAATAACAATAAGGGGTTACACTAGTAGTATAGGGGCCTAACATGCCCCTCTCCTTCAAAAAGCGTTGTCCTCAACGCTTGAGTAGTTCTTGATGCTTCTATATAAAATTCTTGTCCTCCCATGTGGAATATTCAGCGGGTAAGTTCTTCCACTTGATGAGATACTCTGAAATTGATCGATTTCGTAGCTGTCGGGTTCTTGTTTCTGTGACTGCTCCAGGTTCCAATATGATTTTTCCTTCCTCTTCAATTTCTGGCAATATTGCTTGAATTGGGATCTTTTGCAACTTTTGAATAAGTGGCCATACTTCTTCGTTCTTCTTCCATTCATCCGTTGCTTTGTTTATCCAATTTCGTTGGATAATATAAATAGCACAAAACAATGCTTCCACATCCTCATCCTTGAAGCGTCTTCCCATTTGGTAAGGTCGCCATTTTTTAAGTGCATGTAGTAGTGCCAACATTTCCTTCTCATAAATAGCTTGCTTGAGATGTAGTAGTAAAAATACCCAATCACTTACATCAAAACATTTTTCACTACGATGTTGATCTACCTGTTGTTTCATTTGATTTTGCACTGAAGTGGCGTTATCCTTTAAAAGTTGGAGAACTTGTTGTTGATGCTCGATATGTCCTTCTATCTTTTGAGGAGTGGTAATTTCTTCCAGTCCTTTACAAGATATGGTCGGATTCATTTCTTGATGCTCGATGTGATCTTTCACTTCTTGAACATTTTTCTTCTTGATGTGTCCTTCTATCTTGATAGTTTGAGGAGTGGTAATTTCATCCATTGAATTACAAGATATGGTTGGATTCATTTCTTCTTTCTCGATGTGATCTTTCACTTCTTGCACCTTTTTCTTCTTGATATGTCCTTCTATCTTGAGAAATTGAGGAGTGGTAATTCTTGCCAATGCTTTACAAGATATGGTCTGATTCATTTCTTCTTTCTCTGGGGTGGTGTCCTGACATATATCGTCTTCTTTTGATGTTTCTTGATCCTTTTCTTCCTCCTCTTCATATTCTATGTAAAATAATTTCTTCTCAGCACACTTATGACCTTTAGTGCATTTGCTATCACAATTGTAACAAAGCCCCTTTTCTCTTTTTTCTTCCAATTGTTGTGGTGTAACCCTTGTAGGTTGTGGAAGGCTGGGAGAAACAACACTTCCATCTTTATAGTTGTGAGGGGTATGCTTCTTGGTTTCCATAATTTTTCTTTCCATTATGTCACAAAGCCCTTTTACTCTTTCCAATTGTTGTGGTGTTGCTCTAAAGAAGGTGTTGCTCTTTGTATCCTCATAATGTGCTATCAGTTCCTCCGTGAAAATTGACCACGTAACAAGTTTTTTACGAGAACAAAGCCCTTTGTACCATAAAAATTGATCTGGTTCTAAATATGAAGATGCAATACATACCTTTTGTAACAGTTGTACACCATGTATATCAAAATATTGCTCCATCTGAAGTATCCAATTTACCGGATCCTTGCCATCAAACTTCCACATCTTGTTTTTTCTTGATTTTAGGAGCTCTACCTTGAAACGACTGTAACTCTGTACTTTCAGATCTTTAAGTTTTGAAATTGTGACCTGTAGTAGCCCTCTGTGTCCTCTTTCCAATGCCACAAGTCTGATCCAAATTGGATTCTCCAAGAAAGATTTATGCACAATCTCCCGCAGTGACCTGATTATAGACTAGTTCAGTAGAGCAAACTTGTATGAAGTTTCACGTGTCACTGTTTCAACCTTTGACTCTAAAAAATATACAAACAGAAACTACAGTCCGTCATCTTTTTGTACCTTCTTACGAAATTTCAATCCGATGCTTAGAAAGAAAGTTATGACGATTTTCCCCAGGTCACCTGTTTTGAGTGTAATTCAGGAGTCTGCAAAAAGACCAACTTCCTCAGATCATATCTCCGAAAATAGCACGCGAAAAGGTCTGAAATTCGGACCCAAGGTTCAACGCCAATTCTTCTCAAATGGGTTTTTTTTGCAACTTCTGAAACGTCACAGAAAAAAAGTTATAGTGAAAATTCCACGATGACCTGTTTGGAGCAGCGAAACCCTAGAATCCAAAGCTCTGATACCAAATGTTATGAAACCAGCTCAAGAAAAGATAGAAAAGAAAGATCAACGCCTTAGAATTCAGCCTCTTCGAGGGTGAAACCTCCTTTACATTACATAAATCAACAATTCTTGGATGATACAAATGAAAATACCTCCTTTCTATATATAGGAGTCTAAGTGGTCCCAATACAATCAAAGCCTACATAACAATAATATCGTAGGGCACAACAATAACAATAGTGGGCTTCTACGTGGCACAATAGTAACAATATGGGCACTACATGGGTACATCAATATAATAAGTGGGTTGTACTAATAACAATAAGGGGTTACACTAGTAGTATAGGGGCCTAACATGCCCCTCTCCTTCAAAAAGCGTTGTCCTCAACGCTTGAGTAGTTCTTGATGCTTCTGTATAAGATTCTTGTCCTCCCATGTGGAATATTCAGCAGGTAAGTTCTTCCACTTGATGAGATACTCTGAAATTGATCGATTTCGTAGCTGTCGGGTTCTTGTTTCTGTGACTGCTCCTGGTTCCAATATGATTTTTCTTTCCTCTTCAATTTCTGGCAATATTGTTTGAATTGGGATCTTTTGCAACTTTTGAATAAGTGGCCATACTTCTTCGTCCTTCTTCCATTCATCCCTTGCTTCGTTTATCCAATCTGGTTGGATAATATAAATAGCACAAAACAATGCTTCCACATCCTCATCCTTGAAGAGTCTTCCCATTTGGTAAGGTCGCCATTTTTTAAGTGCATGTAGTATTGCCAACATTTCCTTCTCATAAATAGCTTGCTTGAGATGTAGCAGTAAAAATACCCAATCACCTACATCAAAACATTTTTCACTACGATGTTGATCTACCTGTTGTTTCGTTTGATTTTGCACTGAAGTGGCGTTATCCTTTAAAAGTTGGAGAACTTGTTGTTGATGCTCGATGTGATCCTTCACTGCTTGAACCTTTTTCTTCTTGATATGTCCTTCTATCTCTAGAGTTTGAGGAGTGGTAATTTCTTCCAATCCTTTACAAGATGTGGTCGGATTCATTTCTTTATGCTCGATGTGATCTTTCACTACTTGAACATTTTTCTTCTTTATATGTCCTTCTATCTTGATAGTTTGAGGAGTGGTAATTTCGAACAATGAATTACAAGATATGGTTGGATTCATTTCTTCTTTCTCGATGTGATCTTTCACTTCTTGCACCTTTTTCTTCTTGATATGTCCTTCTATCTTGAGAGTTTGAGGAGTGGTAATTCTTGCCAATGCTTTACAAGATATCGTCTGATTCATTTCTTCTTTCTCTGGGGTGGGGTCCTGGCGTATATCTTCTTCTTTTGTTGTTTCTTGATCCTTTTCTTCCTCCTCTTCATATTCTATGTAAAATAATTTCTTCTCAGCACACTTATGACCTTTAGTGCATTTTCTATCACAATTGTAACAAAGCCCTTTTTCTCTTTTTTCTTCCAATTGTTGTGGTGTAACCCTTGTAGGTTGTGGAAGGCTAGGAGAAACAACACTTCCATCTTTATAGTTGTGAGGGGTACACTTCCTGGTTTCCATAATTTTGCTTTCCACTATGTCACAAAGCCCTTTTACTCTTTCCAATTGTTGTGGTGTTGCTCTAAAGAAGGTGTTGCTCTTTGTATCCTCATAATGTGCTATCATTTTCTCCGTGAAAATTGACCATGTAACAAGTTGTTTACGAGAACAAAGCCCTTTGTACCATAAAAATTGATCTGGTTCTAAATATGAAGATGCAATACATACCTTTTGTAACAGTTGTACACCATGTAGATCAAAATATTGCTCTATCTGAAGTATCCAATTTACCGGATCCTTGCCATCAAACTTCCTCATCTTGCTTTTTCTTGACTTTAGGAGCTCGACCTTGAAACGACTGTAACTCTGTACTTTTGGATCTTTAAGTTTTGGAATTGTGACCTGTAGTAGCCCTCTGTGTCCTCTTTCCAATGCCACCAGTCTGATCCAAATTGGATTCTCCAAGAAAAAGTTATGTGAAATCTCCCACAGTGACTTGCTTTTAAACTAGTTCAGTAGAGCGAACTTGTATGACATGCCACGAGTCACTGCTTCAACCTTTGACTCTGAAAAATATATAAACAGAAACTAAAGTCCGTTCTCTTTCTGTACCTTCTTACTAAATTTCAATCCGATGCTCAGAAAGAAAGTTATGACGATTTTCCCTAGGTCACCTGTTTTGAGTGTAATTCAGGAGTCTTCAAAAAGACCAACTTCCGCAGATCATATCTCCGAAAATGTCACACGAAAATATCTGAAATTTGGACCCAAGGTTCAGCGCCAATTCTTCTCAAATGGGTTTTTTTTGCGACTTCTGAAACTTCACAGAAAAAAAGTTATAGCGAAAATTCCACGATGACCTGTTTGGAGCAGCGAAACCCTAGAATCCAAAGCTCTGATACCAAATGTTATGAAACCAGCTCACAAAAAGATAGAAAAGAGAGATCCACACCTTAGAATTCAGCCTCTTCGAGGGGGCAACCTCCTTTACATTACATAAATGAACAATTCTTGGATGATACAAATGAAAATACCTCCTTTCTATATATAGGAGTCTAAGTGGTCCCAATACAATCAAAGCCTACATAACAATAATATTGTAGGGCACAACAGTAACAATGGTGGGCTTCTATGTGGCATAATATAACAATATGGGCACTACATGGGTACATCAATATAAGTAGTGGGTTATACTAATAACAATAAGGGGTTACACTAGTAGTATAGGGGCCTAACATTCACCCACCTTCCTCTGCCCAACACAAATGGATCCTCACTGCCACAGACTATTTCACAAAATGGATAGAGGCCATACCGTCAAGGCAAGCCACTGACAGCGTTATCATAACCTTCCTTGAAAGCAACATTTTGTCAAGCTTTGGATGTCCAACTAAGCTCATTACTGATAATGCAGTAGCCTTTAAATCCAAAAGAATGATAGATTTCTGCAACAAGTATCATATATCCCTGGGCCATTCCACGACCTATTATCCTCAAGGAAATGGACTGACAGAGTCCTCAAACAAAAGTCTGGTGAACATCATCAAAAAGTTGTTAGAGGACAATAAGAAAACATGGAATAAAAAATTAGTCAATGCCTTATAGATAGACTAACCACTAAAAAATCGATTGGTACATCCCTACCAACCAGTTTATGGGATGGAAGTTGTTTTTCCAACCTCCTTGGGAACACCAGTGATGAAGTTGCTTCAAGAGTTGTAGGTTGAACCAAATAGTATCCAAAGAAGAATCAACCAAAAAATACATCTTCAACAAACCAGGGAGGAAGTGTATATTAGGTCTCAAGTTGTGTAGGAAAGGATTAAAAAGATTTTTGATAAGAGAACCAAGGCCGAAGATTTCTACCTTCGTGACAAAGTCCTAAAGTGGGATTCAAGGAGGGAAGATAAAGGTAAACATGAAAATTTTATTTCCTATGAAAAGGTCCATATGTCATTTATGCTTTCAGAGGTAATAATGCTTTCTTCCTAAGAGAAATGGATGGTACAAAAGCAGAAGGTGGACTGTTGGGTTGTGTTATATTCTTTCCACGACTAGCCCACGTAGTTAACCGGGGGGTTAGAGGGGGAGTGGAGCACCCCCTTCGTTGCACCGATTGTGTAGCAGGGGGGGTCACAGGGAAAATCTCTGTGTATATGTGTTTTATGTGTTATGCTCTCGCATTGTTTATTTTCTGTGTTTTAGAATTTGTATACAGGTAATTTCTGTACGGGGTTAAAACCTACATGGACCAGTGAATGGTCGAATGCTCAAACACTATTTTGAACCTAACTATTGATTTTTTATTTTCCCATTGTACATATTTCATTTTTCAAAAAATCTAGTGTGGATTGGGATGGTGATTTTTGAAATTGAAGCCCGAAGAGAAGGCCCTAAACTTTAAGAATTCACTATCATAAGTATCAATAATGCATAGGAATAGAGGATAATTTTGCAAGGCAACATCAACAACAGTTAAGAAGCTACTAATCTAGAAAGTTCTTAGCATTTCACCAAGAAACGCCATCCCCAAGTGGAGCCACTGTTAGGTTCCTATACCAATAGGAGTCATAATTTTGAATGATTAAGGTTAAGCCTTGTAATATTGTACATACCTTTGCTTTCTGCAAATGTTTTCCATATTAAAAAATTAAAAAAATGTAAAGAGGGTATGTCCTAAAAGAATAATCAAAGGACAAAAAGAATGAAAAGGTAAAAAAAAAATGAAAATATATGAACCCCAAAAGAGAAAAAGAGACCATGAAGGTGTGCAAGTCAAAATGCCACTACTATTTACTTTTTATGCACAATAAATGATTGTGTGCATCGTGTTACTTATGCCACAATCCATGATAGTCAAAATTTTTAAACTTGGCTATTTCATACTTTGAATTTTATGTTTATAGGTAGTGAATAAATATGACCAAACAGTGTAATCTTGGCAGATCATTAGATAGGTAGAGTGAATAAAAGGAGCTCATCAGTTTAATCTGAGCCCTTGGATGATATAAGGTTAGAATTAGATAGTTTATTTTGTAAAGAAAAGAAAAAGATTGATAAGGGTTTGCTAGCCTAAATGCACCCAAATAAAGTGAAGAAAAAATGGTAGGATGAGTAAGTGGGTAAGTAGTAGAAAGGTTGCAGAAATATCATGTCATTTGATACAAAAAGCACTTATGTCATTGTTCCAAATGCATCATTTAAATATGCATAAGTGGTAAACAAAACAAAAGCAATGGTTCACAATTTGGTTTACTTAACATCCCCTCATTCATTTTAACCCCTATGACACTCACTAACTTCCCTTCCATAATAAAAATATTAATTCCTATAGTTTTTAAAGTAAAAAAGGCTCAGAGCATTTCTCTAACTTTTGGTGGGATCGGACCCTCGGCTTGATGACTTAAGAAGGAAAGGTGTTAAATTCCCTTATAATTCATTCATCCCCCTCGCAAAACCCTTTTCCTAAGGTTAAGTTTTCTTGCCTAGGAAAACCCCTTTATAAACATGTATGTACAAAACCCACCAAACATATTTATCCTAAATACTAAGTATATGGAAAGCATACCACATTTCATATGCCTAAGTGCAATACCCCTTCCGTTCATTTCACCACATATTAAATTTTTAACTTTATTATTTAAAATTTCCGAAAAACCCATTGTCACGTATATATTTAAGTCCTTTATATAAATTAACCCCACCTGTTAGTTTGTTTATAAACTATATTAATACCCCGTATCCCACAAATATATTAAAAACTCACCCACAGTCCTTAATCCCTCATTAAAGTGCCCCCAACGAGATTAAGTATTAAGCTTATCATATACCGCCAGTGATTATACCCATGGGCCCCCCAATTTTTTTTGTATAAATCGCGTGCAACTTCACCTCCCGATCACCATACGATCTCCCTCCCCCTCATCCTATAGATTGCATCCATATCAGGCTGACCCGATGTTTGCCCTTTACCCGCCCGATAAGGTGGTTTTCCTCCTGGCCCCCGATGCTACATGTTAAACAATGAATGGGATCAGGAGACCCCTCCCAAATACCGCTTGCACCAAAAAAGCGGCGCGATGGACCCCCCAAACCACTTCCCCCTTTCAAATGAAAACCGTCACTATTCATCAATCAATGAACCCGCCAAAAATTAACCGCTTTTTCTATAAAAGCCCATTTACCCCTCTTTTCACTCCTTTCGTGCAATTGTTATTAAGAATTCAAGAAAGCCATTGCGGCCCCTACAAATAGCGAAATCGCTCACTGACCTTTGACATTACTTCAGAGACGTTGCAGACAACCCAGCTCATCCATCAGTTCATACCATAACCATACAAACCTCTGCAGCCACCATCAACCACCATTTATAGTCAATTCCACATAATTCCAAGTATTTAACCGTGCAAAACCAACTCCATTGTCAAATTCCAAGTAAATTCACCCTCGTAACACTGTTAATTAAGTAAAAAACATCAAATTCACTTTGATTTTTACACTCTGAGCCATAACCATCTGCAAAACCACCATTGCCCTAAAAACTCTGAATTACCCCCCACACTCAAATCCACAAGAACTGAGTATGGCTGCCCCAATTGCAATGGATGTAAGGCCCATCTCTACACCTCACTTAGACCTGGACCACCTTCCTTTAGCTGATAAAGATTTCCAAATAAAAGATACCATTGCCCAAGAGTCCCTTCTCAAAGTACATTGCCAAAGTAGGGACAGATTCCTAAACCATGCTGATAAAATTGGCCTTTGGGAGTCAAATTTTCCCAAGTACCAGTTCCCCCAAGTCCACATTTTTCCTGAGATTGTTCATATGTGTTATGCTTGCTACGTCCCCAGTCACAAAACTATGATGTCTCATGACTAGAAGGTCCTTTTCACCCTCACTACTGAGTTTATTAATGAAATGTTGCAGCTCCAACTAGGACCAAACCTAACCCCACTCTCAATTGGAGACTTGTTGGACTTGTATCCTAATCTTAGCTCTACAACATTGGCCCAACTATTCCAAACCTTCATCAGAGAAGAGAAACAAATCCCTAAGGACTCCCCCCCATATGTAGCTGTTATTTTTTCCCCACGAGTCCAGAATATTGTAGCCATGATATCCTATATTTTTGGGTACACCACTAGTGAATACATTGATGAGTTAATCCTTGCCTTCATGTCCATCTACACTCCAGGACAACCTCCTATTGTCATTTATGACTATGCCCAATTTATAGCTGATAGGATGCATGAGAAATTCCTTAGAATGAACAATGAAAGAGTTTTCAAGTATTCTTCAGTTTTATACCATATGTTCTTATATTACCAACCTGATAAATTCCCATTCACCCTTCAGAAGCTGGACACCAAAGGTCAGCCCAGGTCAGTCATTTTTTGGACCCCATTGATCCACCAATACCAGTCTCCATACTCTTACTCTGATTTCATTGATTTATTTGTACATCTAGTCATAGCAAGGTTAACTGGAAGCCCTCCTCCTGGAATCAATCCAGAAATAAAGAGAGTCCTTCAATTGTCTAAACAAACCAAAGTGGGTGACTGGTACCTTTACCAGAACCATATAGAAATCAGGATATATGGTTGCATGCTTGCACCATATAAGTTGCCAAGATACCTCCCCATGAGGTTGTTTGCTGTAGAATATTATAGACAAATAATTAATGCAGATGAAGTCAACTTCGTCAATGCTAAGAAGAAGGCTTATTTCAAGATAAAAGACCAACTAGGCCCCTTCATATGCAACTCTAGGGAGGCTGGCAAAGAGGAAGATTTGATATTACAGAATATGAAGTTCCAAAGAAGTTTTTGTTGGAGATATGATCCTTTGGAATTCATCACGAAGAAGAGACAAAAGGTCAAGCTAGGACCTTTTATTCACCATCCCATACTTGAAATAGATGTTGGCATTATGGCACAGGTTTGGAGCTATGGCACAGGTATTGTCCTTGATGGCAACTCTCTTTGGTAACAGATCTCAGTTTAGGCTTTCAGAATGAAGGAAAAGACATATACGCAGGTTCATCTAGATGAAGACACGTATACACATGGGTTAGTCGTTTCAAAGGCGCGTGTGCGTATACACGCACACTCATGTAAGGAAAAGCGCGTATATGTTGGAGAACTTACCTTTGGTCTGTGGTAGTTAGTCCTTGGTATTTGAACCTATGGTTTTGGACCATGGTACCTCGTCAGACGTGTTGATCCCAAGTATTGGGTCCGTGGTATTGGTTTATTATGGTTTTGGACAGTGGTATTGTGGAAGGCCTAAAACTATAAAAGAGGAAGGAGATCATGTGGCAATGGATCATCTGAATTGTTATTGAATATCTGATAAAGTGCTAGATCTGGAATACTGGTAATTGGGTTATGGTGCAGATCTGGATCTGAATGAAGGAGGAACCTTAGCGCAAAGAGATGGATAAGTTCTATTGATGGATCATAATCCTTAATCTTTAATGATAGTATTTTTGTATGATTTTGATCTGTTATATGTGGCGCTTGCTTGATCTATAAAACTGATGATCTGGGTGAATTAGTGTTTGAATATCTGAAAGAGCGAATTATCCTTTATAGATCTATACGCAAGTTTAGTGAAGCGAAGGCGCGTATACACACAGGCTCAATGAAGTAAAACAGCGTATACGCAGGTTGTTCCATACGCAGAAGCGTATGCACGCAGGTTTTAGGCTATTAAAGTAGCGTATATATTTTGAGTTTTGATTTTGCTGCTTCTGTTTATTACTGCAGTGTTCTGGGTTCAGATTTGGTGTGTGGTTACTATTACTGTGATCTGGGTACAGTCGTCAGAAAAGTGTTTATTTTGATTCAATTTTGATTGGTGAAAAGGTGATTGGGTGATGCAGAAATTCTTGATGTTTGATTGATGCTATGTGTGGATCCAGTCTAAAAATTTATGAAACGTGGTCCCTGAAAGAAAGAGAAGGTTGTAGCCTTCTGTAGGCCAGCACCTACGTACTAGTATCTTGGCTAGTGCAAGAGCTAAGGGGGTTGTAGCTCCCTTCCAGGAGAAGCTGGAAAACGAGAGAGGGTTGTAGCTTTTTGTAGGTTGCAGCGTGTGTATTGGTAAAGGATTGCACCAGTACAATTGTAAAAAGAAGTCTCTAATTAAAGAGAAGATAGAGACAAATTGCAGCAGGTGGTTTTCACCCACATTGGGTTTCCACCTTATATCTTGTGTTCTTGTGTGCGATTATCTTTCTGCTCTGTTTTACTATTTCTGGTTATTGGTTATTTGCTTCTGAAACACAGATTAACAATCAACATCAGAAAGATAAAGTAAATTAAAAGTTTGCATTATATACGCGTGTTTCCTTCTGCATAATTGCGTCTATACGCGGGTTTAATTAACTAAAGTAGCGTATATCATCTAAATTTGAAAAAAGGGAATATTTGGCTTGATAATACTGATTCACCCCCCCTCTCAGTATTATTTCCAACAATTGGTATCGGAGCAGGTTCTTCAGAAGAAGCTTGATCGCTTGAAGAAAGATCTTTCATCATGAGCAACTACGAGAGGGAAGCATCAATCAGGCCACCGATTTTTGATGGGACAAACTTCGTTTATTGGAGGGTAAGAGTTACTGCCTATCTTCAATCTCTTCGTACAGAAGTCTGGGATATCATAGAAACAGGGTATACTTTTCCATCAGCAACTCCTACAGATCCGGCTGAGAAGAAGAAATATGAAACAAATGCAAAGGCGGTCAATACTCTATTAGGATGCCTATCTCAATCAGAATTTGTCAAGGTAATGTAGTTTAAATCCACAAAAGAGATATGGGACAAGATTGTTCTGAGCTATGAAGGAGATGATCAGGTAAAATGAGAAAAACTTCAAACCCTCAGGATTCAGTATGAAAATCTCAGGATGTATAATGATGAAAGTGTGGCTAACTATTTTCTTCGTGTAGATGAGATTGTTAATTGTATGAAAAATTTGGGTGAAGGAATAAAAGAGGCTGTTGTGGTTGAAAAAGTTCTAAGATATTTGTCCCCTAGGTTTGAATCTAAAGTTTCTGCAATAGAAGAAAAAGAGAATCTACAAAACCTTAAAATGTCACAGCTGCACGAAATTCTAACTGCTTATGAAATGAGGAAAGGAGGTCCATCAGACAAGAGAGAAGCTGCCTTCAAGGCTTCAGGCAAAGGAGAGTACTATGAGTCAGGACACGTGTCAGAAGAAGAAGAAGAATCAAATTTTGTTAGAAATCTTCAACGAGGTACTGGACAGTTCTGAGGTAAGTTACCTTTCAAATGCTTTGCTTGTGGAAGAGTTGGTCACTATGCTGCCAAATGTCCTCATAAGGATAAGGTTGACAAAGGAAAGGAACCTATTAGATGGAACAAGAAACAGAATGCAGCTAAGAAAAGTTACTACACTCATGAAGACAGTGATGGCCTATCAAATAGTGACGAAGATGAACGAGGTAATGATTATAAACTTTTAATGGCTTTTGAAGATGATGATTATATGGATGCTATAGATGTAGATGGTTTTTATGAAGAGATTTCTAGACTCAAAACATGTTTAGAAGAAAAGAATATGATCATTGATACTCTGCAATTCCAACTTGATGAAAAAGAAAAATTTCTTGAGAAGTTAGAATGTGAAATTGTTGGCCTTAGAAAAGAAATTGAGAAAACAAAGGCTCTAAATCTTAAATTTGTTAAAGGATCTGAAACTCTGGATGAGATTATCAATGTACAACGTTCTCCACTAATCAAGATAGGTCTGGGGTATAATGGAGAAGCATCTCAAGCATCCACCTCAAAGAGTTATCTTGATGCAGCAAGGAGGAATGAGCAAAAGTCCAATGGAGATCACCAGGTAAAACAGGGACGCATTACATCAAGAATAAACAAAGACCACCAGGTAAATCAGGGGCAATCCATCTTAAGGGTGAACAAAAGCTACAACCAGCCACAGGTAAAAACTTCTCAATTTTCTTCAAGAATGGATGACAATCGAAACTACAATCATTTGGCTGGTAGATTTGATAATCGCAGAAGTTTCTTCAATGGCCAATGTTTCTCTTGCCATGACTTTGGTCACAAAGCAGCTCAATGTGTTGCCTATAAGACAATCATGACTAGAGAAGCTCAAAGACAAAGAAGTATGACTGGAATCACAAAAAGGACTTATAACAAGTTTTCCGTCCTTGAAAATGAAATTGAATGTTATATTTGTAATAACTTCGGTCATGAAGATTCTGAATGCAGGAGCAGGTTTTGGAAGACAACTCAGAAGGAACAAACCTCAAGTGCCAGAACATGGAGAATAAAGGAACCGCAACCAGAAAGATGTGGGATAGCTTTTTATGCAAAAGGACAGGGAAATCTATGGTACATTGACAATGGATGTTCGAAGCATATGACAGGTGATAAAGAAAAATTTGAATCATATACTACTTTAGAAAAGGGAAATAAAGTTTCTTTTGGAAATGATACTCATGTGGCCATAAAAGGAAAAGGCACTGCTCAGTTGAAAGAAAAGGTCAAAGCTAGAAATGTTTTGTATGTTGATGGCTTGAAGCATAATCTACTGAGTGTCATTCAGATGTGTGATCAAGGAATCGAGGTAATATTTCGATCAAATGGATGCAGTGTTCATGATCTTGATACAGGAAAAACAATTATCAAAGGCAGAAGAACTCCAAATAATCTATACATATTTGAAGAAGGACAACAAAAATGCTATTTGAGCAAGGATGATGAACACTGCTTATGGCACAGAAGGTTGGGGCATCTAAGCTTTTCACAAATAAGGAAAGCATGCAAATACCAGGCAGTTCGTGGTCTTCCAGATACCAAAATTCTGGACAACACAATATGCAAATCATGTAGTTTGGTAAGCAAACCAGAACTAACTTCCCTGAGAAGGAAGGATCAGCTAGCAGGCCTCTTGAGCTAGTCCATACAGATGTATGTGGTCCATTTAGGACAAGGTCACCTCGAGGAGAAGAATACTTTATATTATTCATTGACGACTTCTCCAGGATGGTTTGGTTAGGACTTATGAAGCACAAAGACGAAGCTTTCGAAAAATTCAAATCCTTCAAGGCCTTGGCTGAAAACGAATCAGATCACAAAATTAAGTGCCTCAGGTCCGACAGAGGTGGGGAATTTACCTCAAATGAATTTTTCGATTTCTGTGAAGAACATGGAATAAGAAGGGAATTCTCTACAGCTAGGACTCCTCAGCAAAATGGAGTGGTGGAAAGGATGAACAGAACGGTCCAACAAATGGCTCGTGCTATGCTTGATGAATCTGGAACTCCTGCAACCTTCTGGGGTGAAGCTGCATTTGTTGCCGTTGTTATTCTTAACAAAACAAATGTCCGAGTAAACAACACTCAAACTCCTCATGAGCTCTGGTATGGTGAGACTCCTTCGGTAAAGCATTTCAAAATTTTTGGAAGCAAATGCTATATTAAGAACAATGATGAACAACTTGGAAAACTTGAACCTAGAGCAGATGAAGGCATTCTCCTTGGTTATTCTCCCCACAGCAAGGCATATAAGTGTTACAATAAAAGACTTGGAAGAATTGTTGACAGCATTGATGTAGTGGTTGATGAAAAAGGATACATTCCTAGGCAAGTAAATTATGAAAATATCGAAGAGGATGAAGACTACTCTCCAAATCAGACTGATGATGAAGAAGAACCCCAAGAGGCACCAAAGGAACAGATAAGGATAGAAGAGAAGACTCCATCCAGGTACGTTGAGAAGAATCATCCAAAATTTCAGATTTTAGGGCAGAAATAGGCAGGTGTACAAATAAGAAGAACAATTGCAGAAGCCTCAAGCTATTTGGCATTGCTCTCCTCCACTGAGCCAAAAATTTTAAAAGAGGCAAGCAAAGATGGATGCTGGGTCAAGGCAATGGATGAAGAACTTGAGCAGATCGAAAAGAAAAACACTTGGGAGTTGGTTCCTAGACCAAAAGATAAGAATGTCATAGGGAAAAAATGGATCTTTAAAAATAAGTTGAATGAAAATGGAGAAGTAATCAATAACAAGGCCAGACTTGTGTGTAAAGGGTATGCTCAACAAGAAGGAATAGACTTTGAAGAAACTTTTTCTCCCGTTGCTAGACTTGAGGCCATCCGAATGTTCCTTGCTCTCTCAAGCTTTCAAAAGTTCAAAGAATTTCAAATGGACGTGAAATTAGCCTTTCTGAATGGAGACTTAGAAGAAGAAGTGTACATTGAGCAACCAGATGGTTTCATTCTTGGGAATGATCCAAATCTTGTATGCAGACTAAAAAAGGCTCTCTATGGTCTTAAACAGGCTCCAAGGGCTTGGTACTAATGTTTGGACAAATATCTTCATCAACAAGAAAGAATTTGAAATGTCCTTGCTTGGAGAATTGACATACTTTCTTGGATTGCAAATCTAACAAAATGAAGGCGGTATCTTCTTGTCTCAAACCAAGTAGCTCAAGTAGATTCTGAAGAAGTATGGCATGGAAGATTCGAAACCAGTATGTACTCCCATGGTTACAGGATGCAACCTCAGTGCAAATGATGAATCAACAACAGTGCATCAACCAACCTATAGATCTATGATTGGAAGTCTACTTTATTTGACAGGTACCCGACCAGACATCATGCATGCAGTGGGAATAGTTGGAATATTTCAGGCAAATCCAAAGGAAACTCATCTTCAAGCAGTGAAGAGAATTTTCAAGTATCTTCAAGGAACTCAAAACTATGGCTTATGGTATCCTAGAGATACAGATCGCACTCTTCATGCTTATACAGATGCAGATTGGGTTGGAAGCGTGGATGACAGGAAGAGCACAAGTGGTGGTGCATTCTTTATGGGTTCCAGATTAGTATCTTGGTTCAGCAAGAAACAAAGTTCGATTGCTTTATCTACAGCTGAAGCGGAATATGTGGCTGCTGCATCTTGTTGCACTCAATTTCTTTGGATGATGCAAACCTTGCAAGACTTTCAAATCACTTGTACACCACCCATCTCCATCTTATGTGATAATACAAGTGCAATAAGCATTTCAAAGAACCCAGTCATGCATTCAAAGACCAAGCACATACCGATCAAGTATCACTTTCTCCGAGAACAAGTGTTGGAACAAAAGGTCAAATTGGAGTATGTTCCTTATAAGGAACAAGTTGCTGATATTCTCACCAAACCACTGCCCAGGGAAAAATTTGAATACCTCAGACAGAATCTGGGAGTAGTTGATGCATCATCTTGCTGTTAAAACTTGTCTGTTTCAAAGAAAAATGGGTGTACGTGAGTTGCCTGAGGAGGATCCACGTACATAGCGTATATGGAGGTTTGATGGATATTAGTAGGGACAGGCTCTAGTTGAAGATATTATGATATGGGTCTGACTGAGACCATCCGGCACAGGTTCAGGGGGAGCAGATAATCTTCTAACAATGCATTGTTGGCATTATCTTAGAAGCTTTTGATTCTAGATCTCAGCTGTTGTTGGTTTCAGGTGGAACAAAGGCAAAGGGAGAATAGAAGGAAATCTTGGTTGTTGATCTGAATGGTGATTGACAGATGCTGCTGCTATCAGTTATTAGTGACTTTCATAAGTCTTGTTCTAGATATTTCGTCTCTATGTCATGTATCTCTCTTGTGGTGTCTCTTTTATGGTGTCAAGGTCATGTAACAGCCTATTTTGGTTTCCCCACTATGCCTGGATGAACATGTAATGAACTTGGTTGTCATATGTAAATTTCTAATGTATCCCCACTTGGTTGGGTGATGGATGTATGTTTTGAGTCTTTTGGTGATAGGAAGGTCTTTTATGATGTATAAGTCATGGTTCTTCTTGAAGAACATCTTTTGCAGATCTTGCCTACAGTCAGGGGGAGCATGGTCAGAACAACAGGGCAGAAATTTCAGCATGTACTCAAGGGGAGCACAACCCTTTGCCCTTAATGACAAAGGGGGAGAATGACTTTGAGGATTTTGGGTTGCCATCAAGTCCAAAGGGGGATATTGTTGGCATTATGGCACAGGTTTGGAGCTATGGCACAGGTATTATCCTTGATGGAAACTCTCTTTGGTAACAGATCTCAGTTCAGGCTTTCAGAATGAAGGAAAAGACATATACGCAGGTTCATCTAGACGAAGATGTGTATACACGCGGGTTAGTCGTTTCAAAGGCGCGTGTGCGTATACAAGCACTTTCATGCAAGGAAAAGTGCGTATATGTTGGAGAACTTACCTTTGGTCCGTGGTAGTTAGTCCTTGGTATTTGAACCTATGGTTTTGGACCATGGTACCTCGTCAGACGTGTTGATCCCAAGTATTGGGTCTGTGGTATTGGTTTATTATGGTTTTGGACCGTGGTATTGTGGAAGGCCTAAAACTATAAAAGAGGAAGGAGATCATGTGGCAAGGGATCATTTGAATTGTTATTGAATATCTGATAAAGTGCTAGATCTGGAATACTGGTAATTGGGTTATGGTGCAGATCTGGATCTGAATGAAGGAGGAACCTTACCGCAAAGAGATGGATAAGTTCTATTTATGGATGATAATCCTTAAGCTTGAATGATAGTATTTTTGTATGATTTTGATCTGTTATATGTGGCGCTTGCTTGATCTATAAAACTGATGATCTGGGTGAATTAGTGTTTGAATATCTGAAAGAGTGAATTATCCTTTATAGATCTGTATGCAGGTTCAGTGAAGCGAAGGCACGTATACACGCTAGCTCAGTGAAGTAAAACAGCGTATACGCAGGTTGTTCCATACGCAAAAGCGTATGCACGCAGGTTTCAGGCTATTAAAGTAGCATATATATTTTGAGTTGTGATTTTGCTGCTTCTGTTTATTGCTGCAGTGTTCTGGGTTCAGATTTGGTGTGTGGTGACTGTTACTGTGATCTGGGTACAGTCGTCAGAAAAGTGTTTATTTTGATTCAGTTTTGATTGGTGAAAAGGTGATTGGGTGATGCAGAAATTCTTGATGTTTGATTGATGCTATTTGTGGATCCAGTCTGAAAATTTATGAAATGTGGTCCCTGAAAGAAATAGAAGGTTGTAGCCTTCTGTAGGCCAGCACCTACGTACTAGTATCTTGGCTAGTGCAAGAGCTAAGGGGGTTGTAGCTCCATTCCAGGAGGAGCTGGAAAACGAGAGAGGGTTGTAGCTCTCTGCAGGTTGCAGCCTGCATACTGGTAAAGGACTGCACCAGTACAATTGTAAAAAGAAGTCTCTAATTAAAGAGAAAATAGAGACAAATTACAGCAGGTGGTTTTCACCCACATTGGGTTTCCACCTTATATCTTGTGTTCTTGTGTGCGATTGTCTTTCTGCTCTGTTTTACTATTTCTGGTTACTGGTTATTTGCTTCTGAAACACAGATTAACAATCAACATTAGAAAGATAAAGTAAATTAAAAGTTTTCTTTATATAAGCGTGTTTCCTTCTGCATAATTGCGTACATACGCGGGTTTAATTAACTGAAGTAGCGTATATCATCTGAATTTGAAAAAAGGGAATATTTGGCTTGATAATATTGATTCACCCCCCCTCTCAGTATTATTTCCAACAATAGAAGCATATGCAAATCAAACAGAATGGGTGGAAGGTATCCTAGTAGATCAAGACAACACCAGAGTAGACATAGAGAATGCTCTAATTGATTTAGAAAAGCAGCTTGATGACAAATCTTTTTTGCAAGTACCAGAAGAAGCAGAAAGAACCATGAGTACCTCTCCAGTCATCCAGACTCCTCAGAATGAGGAGAAGATCCAAAAAAGAAACAGAGAAGGGTCTTCCATTTTAGGAATGGCCACCTCCGATTTGTAGCAGGAATAAAACAAGAGGTAAAGGCTAAATCCAACCTCTGAGCACAAATATACTGAAGACTTAGCCGAGGTCACAAATATAGAAGCAGAAAGAAGTAGGCATACCACTCCATTTTGAGGTAGGCAAGAGCCTTCCACATCACAATATAAGATGTTGGAAAGGTAGCTTAGTGTTGAAGTGTCTTCCTTTAGAATGCCCACTGACAAAGATAAAGATATCAAGGAAAGATACAAGGAAATAAAAGCTAGAAATGAGAGGCTTAAGGCAAAAACATATGCACAATACCTAAAGCTGACTCCCACCAATCAAATAAGGCTAATGTCAGCCTTTGACATTAAAGAGAGAAAGCTACAGATGACTTTTTTTAAACCCACATCCCAACAGCCAAAGACAACATCAAATTTCAAAAGGGTAGATTTTGAAGTGTTGGCAAGGGATATTCATCCCATAGACCAGATTGAACTGAAAAAACAAGCTAGAGAGATGATATACTCCACCCTGACAGGTAAAGCCATAGCTGCTCACAAGCTACAAAACTCTCTAAACAACATTTCAATGCAATTTCAGTTAGAGAAGGCCTCCTCATAGGCTAAGGATACTAGGATCAAGTCCTTAGAGGACTTAGTGATTGAATTGGGACACAATCCCAAGGATATAAAACCCACATAATAACTTATTAGAAAGAACGATGATATAGATGCATTGAAGAAACAACTAAAAATACCTCAGCTGTAGCATCCACAAACATTGGAAGTCCTAGAAGCCCAGTAGGGGCATGAAGAACTAATGGACTTAGTCTTAAAGTTGAATGATCAACTAAAAGAGACAGAAAAGGAATTGGATGCTTTAATCCAATTAAAACAAGCAGATGTGGCCACTTATTCAACAGATGTTATCCCTACAGTCTCCACAGCAGTGCCATCGACACTAGCAACATCTTTGGCATCTACAGCTGTGCTTGCAATAGCCTTGCCAGCAAAAGCATAATCTACATCAACAACAGGTGCATAAGGAGAGAAAGCAACAGAACTAGTGAAATCCATGGAAGATATATCTATCCAGGCTACTGAAATGAATAGGTTAAGAGAAAAGGTTGCAAGTTTGGAAACAGAATGCAAACTTGCCCAACTGAAGCAGAAAGAAGAAGCACGAAAAGCCCAAATAATGAGTCAAAGGATCAAAGTCTTAGAGAAAGACTTAACACTGGAGAAACCACTTGGGAAAACCAAGGAAATGTTGTGGGCCAATATCATTGACTCTGTCAAGGATATTTGGCCCCCCAATTCGAGTTATTTTTGAACAAAAAGAGTTAGTAAAGATAGCTACAAAAGCTATCTAGAAACTGAAGGAGGAGTTGGGAGATAAGCCAGAGGATGCCAATAGACTCATCCACTTCCTCAACAACAAGAATAGATATGAGCACCATGAGCTAAATATAGAAGATAGGACTGCGACCATTTCAGAAATAAGGAAGGTCCTCTCCAAAAGGAACCTTATTCTTAACTTAGAAGAAAAGTGTCACAATGTGCAGGTAGCCGTTGATAGGTTCATGGCTAAATTCCAGATTTTAAGGGAGAAAGGTCTGCCCAGTCCTATGGTTATCAATGACAAACTCATGACACAGTTAGACTATGATACCAGACTCAGATAGTTGGCAAAGGAGCAAGCCATCTCTTCATCCATAAAAGCATTGCCAACATGCAACATTTTGTATAACACATTTGAAAGCTTGTTTTTCGTGGGGCATGAGATCAAAAATTTATTCCTCACCAAGCCCAATTTTGCCAAATATACTGAAGCTGATGAAATCTACATGAGAATGATGAATATAAAGTTACTTGATGCAAAATGGTTGGAGAAAATGACAAATTTACTTGGATAAATTTACTACACAGTAAAAACATAACAGCTAGGTAAAATAGGTAAAAGCAACACATCAGGGTCAAAGAGTATCAGGATTAAAGAGTATCAGATGAAAGGTAAAAGTTAAATAAAACTCCAGCATGAAACACTACAACAACAAGCCAACATAAAAGGCTACACTTCAACAATAAAGGCCAACACAACCATAATAAAAGGGACAACATGATATAATTCATTAGCTATCTCTATCTTCTTGCAAGAAGATATTTGTATTTCCTAGATTAAATCTCAAGTTGTTTTGATATATTTTGTAATAATTTTTTGTATAAATACTTCACAATTCGAAGTATGTAGGGTGGATTCCAAAACATTTCTATAGACTTCTTGTTTTTAATTTTGAAATTTTATTGTATCAATGACTGGATCAACTAGCTAGATCAAGGAATAAAGATCAAATATTTAACTGGATTCTTGTGTAAAGCAAAGTTCAAAGAAGTATTCTCTCAAGTTCAATGTTATTTTTCTTTAAGTTTTTCCATAGTCTTACTTGTATCTCTAAAAATATGAATGCTGTAACATGGAATGATATCTCAGAAATTGCTTAGCTACACTCCATTTTGATTGTTATGCATATTTAATGTTTTCTTCACTAATCTAAGTTAAGGAATTCTTGATTGCTCCTTAGTTTAGGTAGTTCCTTGTGATCTATAACAAAGGATTCTTAATTTCCCTTTGTTCATGATTATCCCCTGTTCTTCATCTTAACCCCGTTCTGAGGATTCTTAAGTGCTCTCTCACCCTGGTTAGGATCATCTCACCCATTTGGCCTAAATATTTGCGCTTTACTTTGCTAGCATGCCTTGTGAACATTCCCTTTAATGAATTGATCTAGTTTTGCTATCCATTTTTTGACTCCATAGCCCAATGGCTTAAAGACCTAGCTCTATCCATTTGTTCCAAGAATTCCACCACCCAACCTTCAATTCAAAACCAAAACCGCAATGAACATTAAGAACTAGCCTAAAATCCCAGTAAAACAAAGCTAAATTTCATAGAGAGAGCCTTCTCTGAGTCATAGGTTGGCTAGAGCCTATACTTAAAAGATTGGTTTGTGGTTACCTCAGTTTATTCCTTCTTCTGATAACTTCTAAGGAAAATTCTGACTGATAATAGGACCTCAACCAAATTTTGTGCCATATCAGGGTGCCACGTGGTAGCTTGTGATTGGGTCACATGGTACCCAATCATTGGGTCACGAAAATTCCACCAACCAATCAAAACTCAACAGATTTCAACCAATGATGTGAGGTGAAGTGGCAGCCTACCGCTGGCCCGTAAAACCTAGTAAACATGTCCAATCACCCTGCCCAGTCAGCATACAGATTGCCTAGTTAGTAGTCCTGTATCCAACTTACAATTTTTTTTACCTATTTGGGAAAATGGTCAGAACGTGATATTGAGAGCATATGATATTAGTTTTGAGCAATTCAATTTGCGTTGGATTTAGGTCATCAAGATATAAACTTTTGTACATGTTTCGAGCACTTTTGAACACTTTGAATTTTGAGCACTTTACTGATCCCCTGGATCACTCCTCCCAACTGGAAGCTTTTGGACCTCCAAAAGACTATTTTTAGTCAACAAATAGATGAGGGTACAATTCCCTCACCCTTCCATTTTCAATCCATTTGGATTTTCCTGGTTTTGTACCTTTGAGCCCCATATGAAGGTGCTTCCTATTCCTTCTTCTTGAAGTTCTTGTTTCTCTGTCAAGGATAAGATCTTGTTGCAAATATTCAAAGTATTTTGAAAAGAAAAATTATGTTAAATAAATCTGAACATTATCTCCTATGTCTTCAATCAAAGGAGGCTTACCCAATTTCAAGTTCTTTTCACCTCAAAGTTTTTCTTTGTTGATGCAAAGCCTTACTTCATCTCCAACCTGAAAACTGTGGTCAACACGATGCTTATCATGTCTAGCCTTGTATTTGGCTTGACTCTTCACCAAATGTGATTGCCATCGCCATGCACCATTCTTCCTCAAAGCCAAAACACTAGGAGACCGACAAGAAGATGTATTAGAACTAATGTTCCCTTTGTCAAGTAGCTCTTGCATTTGCTTCTTGATTCCTGCATTCTCTAACACTGACATCTTGTTGAAACCAATGTTCAAAAGTGATGCATCCTGATGCAAATGAACTTCATGTTGTTTTCCTCTTTTATGGGGAAAAACATTAGATTCCTGAAACATCTTATCACATGTGTTAATAACTTCAACTAAATTTGATTTTAATATTGCATCACATCCTTGGAAGGCTTCCGATTCATCAACATCTTTATGTTTAATCATCAATAATGATTTTTTTTTTACTAGAATTAACAAATCTCTTCATTTGTCCAAGATTCACAAGAGATAAATTCAACTTCTTGCTATGTGCTCTAACAATATACTCAATCCCATCTTTAAACAAATGATACTTGTTTTCATGGCAATGAAAGATGGATTTCCTATCATATAAGTATGGGCTTCCCAAAACAATCCCACAAATGTCAAGTGGTACCACATCAAGTTCTACCTCATCAATAAAATTTGCAGTGATGGAAAATCTAAGTATGCATTTTCTTGTCACTTTAAATTTGGCATTGTTACATACCCAACCCAAAGGATAAGGTTTAGGATGAGGAATAATTTCAAAATCTAGTTTCTTGACAATGTCTTCTGAAATGAAGTTTGCTTGTGATCCACTACCAAACAAAGTATCTACTTTGTTATGTTTTGTGATGAATCTAAGATGGAAAATCTCTATTATTTCTATTTCATTTTGAGTTTCAATGGGCTTACTAGAAGATCTAGTACTTGAAATAGAATCCATACCATTCAATCCCATGGCTATGATTTTTGTTTCATATATGGAATCAGATCCTAGATCTTGTTGTGTAGTTGCAACAGTGTTTTCTTTCTCCTTTTTATTAATTTTTCGTGGTCTCATCTCAGGATGAAGTTTTCAACAATGGTCTTCATCATGGCCTTATTTTTAACAATGCTTACATGTTAGTTTTTCTCCCTCCTTCTTGACTGAAGCATTATTTTTATCCTTTCCTTTGAAATTCCCTTTTCCTTTTTTTCCAGACTTAAATGAATTCCTACTATTTTCTTCAGAAACATTATTCCCTCTTTCTTTTAAATGACTTGCATGTACACAAACTTCATCTAGTTTTGTAGGATTAAACATGAGAATTGTGTTTCTTAAGTAACTATGGAAACCTCCAATGTATGTTAATAGAGTATCTTGGGAGGAAAAATCTATACCCAAACTCAAAGCTATTTTCCTAAATTATTGAGTAAAGCTTTGCACATTTTGACCCTTAGCTTGCTTAATTTTTTTCCAATCCATTATATCTTTTTGCATATATGCTAATGAATAAAATTGTCTTCTTATTGCAACAGTAAAATCATTCCAAGAGGATAAACCCTTACCATATTTCTTCATGTCCTCTTGAGTTTTGGCCTCCCACCAAATAAGTGCCGCACTTTCCAACCTAAGAGAAGCAAACTGAATTTTAGTCTCATCATCCTTGATTCTTTTTATCCTGCAATACACTTCAATATGATGAATCCAATTATCTAATTTCTCAGCATCTACCTCTCCATAATATGTAGGAAACTCAAACTTTATGCCAAGCTTTAACAAATGAGTTTTACCATGTCCCTTTGGAGAATTTTAAGGTGTTTGTGAAAGGGTAGAAGAAGTAGACTATGACAAGGATTAAGATGAGGATGAGGATGGAGGTGAAGGTGGTGGTTTGTCACCATTTTCTCCATTCCCTTTTGAAGGTTTTTTTCCTTTTCCTCCATATCATTTTTGGAGGTTTTGAGCTCTCTCATTGCGACCTTGAATTCCTCTCTTCATAAAGAAACTTTACCATTTCAAACATTTCAAAGAAAGATTTTATGAAAGTTCTTTCATCTTCAGACATCCCTTTAGGACCTTCTTCATGTGCCATAACTAGTGAAGCTTGAGGTGTGAGTGTTCTCCTTGAAACAATTTGAGATCTTGGCTCCACAAGTTCTCCTTCTCCTCTTTTAAGCTTCAACCTTGTAAGCATAAAAAACACTTGCAAACAAAATCAAACCTTCAAAATAACCTTGAGCTCTGATACCAAACTGATCTGTAATGCAAACTTGAAGGTGATGGAAAAATTGCAAGTAAAATTTTATGTATTTTGGGTAATGGATCACTTTACAAAACACATAAAATAATGGTTTTTAAACTTAGTTAACAACATAAAACAAAGACAAAATACCATATAAGAAACAAATAATATAAAAAATGATAAAGGAGTTCACTCCTCTCGTAGGCTACATCTCATGGTCTAGCTTCCAATGTTGGGCCTATTTCATTAAGTGCTCAAATTTGTGTGTATATAAATTTACAATGCTAATAATGTAAATATTATGTCTCCAATGGCTTCTGGAATAGTAAAAAACCCCTAGTTGGGCTTTCGTTGGGCTCAATTTGGCCAAAAAATGAAGAAGTTATGCTCTCTCAAAGTTTTTCCTTCTAACTGTCCTACTAACTACACTGATATGCTATCCATCCTACAAATCTGCCTTTTCTGAGTAGCCAAGCTACAATTTCGCTCGATGCAGGTGAGATTCATGCCATTTCGGGAGCAATTTGTTGCCTTGTTTAAATGCCCAATGACCCTCGTGAGCCGAAAATTTAGGTCAAATGGCCATATGCTCGGGGGCTGGGGCTAACCACCCACCCTCATCGGCAAGGGCCCATCAACATTCAGGTCATGGTAATTTGATGCCAATGACCTGCTCTAACCATTGGAGCCTCCCAATATTGGCGCATTGGTCATATATAACAACATATAGCTTGGGGCTAGCTCCCATTCTTCGCACCTGTCCAAACTTCTTCGCCGAGCCCTCCACTTTCTCTCGCTGTGTTTCCATGGATTCGTGGTGACCATGGGCTGGTCCCAAACTCTGCCCCTAGCTGTTAAACACCCTTCTGAGCTTTCGCTGTCGTTATATGGTGTGCCATATGGTCCGGGGCTGGTCCCCAAGTTCTGACCCTCAAATGCTTAATGCTCCAGGTATATATGTTGTGGTTCAGTGGTTGTGACCGCGAGTACCAAAACCTTGGGATGGGGATAAGTTTGAGCCCTCGACTCCCTTTCCTATGGTCTCGTGGGTGTGGGGTGACTGGGGGATAAGGCTTAGCCCCGACCCCATCCCCCAATACAAATCCGATTACATGTTAAATATAACTTTTTCCTCTATGGTTTAATAAGGAACACATGTGTCCTAGTGGTAATGCGCTTCGCTTGTAAGTTGGAGGTTGACCGTTCGAATCTTGTGGAGGCCTGTACAGACCTCAACCAAATTTTGTGTCACATCGAGGTGCCATGTGGCAGCCTGTGATTGGGCCACGTGGAACCTAATCATTGGGTCACGAAAATTCCACCAACCAATAAAAAAATAGTAGATTTCAACCAATGTGGTGAGGCTAAGTGGAAACCTACCATTGGCCTGAGAAACCCAATCAACATGTCCAGTCACCTTGCTTAGTTAACATAAGGACTGTCCAGTTAGTAGTCCTACATCCAACCTACAAATTTTCTTACCTGTTTGGTAAATGGATCACAACGAGATATTGGGTGCATACGATATCGGTCTTATGCGATTCAAGTTGTGTTGGATTCAGGTCGCTGAGATCTACACTTTGGTACAAGTCTTGAGCACTTTTGAACACTTTGAATTTTGAGAACTTTAGTAATCCCCCAGATTAGCTGTTGAAGTAAAGAAGATGAAGAAAAGGAAATTTGGGAGGTTTGAACTCATCAAAAGAATATGTCCAAGGTACAATTCTTTGGATGTAATAAGTTTGGACATTTCAAGAGACTATCCTAAGAATCCTCAGGGGAGGATGAACAATAAGAGAAAGGAAAGGAATGGAGTTGATATAGTTGAAGAAGGAGAATAAGCCTAAAATTTAAGATCCTAAGGATCTCTCTTATTGAGTACCTCCATCATGATGAGGTTTGCAGTTTGTAGAGTAGATCATGTAGATGCATTGGTAGAAGTAGATAGAAACACGTAGATTTTGAAAGAATTTAGTGTACATAAGTCAGTTGCATTAGATGGAGTCATCTAATAGTGTGACCAATGCATGAAACAAATCTTTGTATCATGTCATGGAAAGGATCCAAAGGATCCTTTTATATAATGGAATCATGAAGAGAATGTTCAATAAGTAGAAGAAGAATCATTATGACATGGAAGGAGTAGAATTCACTCACAGGTTATTAAAGTAAGCTTCCTAGAAGTTTGCAAATACAGTTGCAACATGAAAGACATCTCATCTTCAAGATGAGAAGAAATTTTCTCCAAATAATTGGACTAGATGACTGGCTGAGAAAAAAAGTATGTACAATTATTCATTAAAATTGATTCATGTTTTCATATTATTGTAGAAAGAGCAAGTTGTAGGAATATGCTTGGTTACATAAGCATGATAAAGTTTGGACTCTTCCAGTTGAAGACATGATAGTTGAGCATGTTAAGTACTTTAGAATGAAGATGGATCTTGCATAGGGATGTTGATATATGATGTGAACAAGACATGACATGAAGAAGCTATCTAGAATCAATAACTTTGATATTTATTTGGTATTGATTATTTAGATGTGACCATTGCTACTTGGAAATATATATTGTGACAGTTGGGAATTGCATAATTGCAACTCAATTTTATTAATATATGAATTGAGTGGATCATGTTGGCATATGTTCCAAAGGAATGTATAAAAAACATGTACACCACACTTGCAAGAAAGGTAGAAGGACAAGAGATAACTCGACGATCATGTTTTGTTGAAAAAGGTCACTCTCCCGATGTTTAGAGAAAGCCTTGACTAGGCTCTATTTCGATTAAATGATTTAGAAAGTGAGGCACCCTGTTTTAACAATAAGCTATGAAAAAGAATAGCTCCATGATACCCAGGAAAGAAGAAAGATCGATATAATGAGATGTGAAGGAAAGCGATAGCCATGTAGCTATGTTCATAAAAGGTAGCTAACAGTCTTATGGGAACAAGCTAGACAGCTTGTGGTCATGACTTCTCAAATTGAAAAGGATGCCATGTATCTCCTCCAGATTTGAGAGGAATTAAAGAATCATCCTTGAAGAAGACCAAGGATCTATTCCATAATCAAGAGGGAATGGGGATATCCTCTTCGGTCGAGAGGGAGTGATGATGAACATCACATTTGTATCCTCTTCTTCATGTTTCATGAACTTGACTAGGATTAACAACCGTAAGTATAAGTGAAGGCCATGAAGAGAGAATGGTGGAGGATTGGATAAGAATTTGTGGTTTAATTGAGGATATATAATCCAAGAAAGGAAAGGTAACAACACTCTTTGAGGATAAGACATGTATCCAAGGTAAGAGTGGTCAAAGAGGACCAATGTTCTTTGAGGATTAAGAATAAAAAAATACAAGATAAGAATAGTCCTAAAAGGACATACCTTGTGAACATATTGATGGGGTATATGCCTTAAAGGTAGTGCGATATATCATGTAAAACCTCCTAGCATATTGCTCTCAAATTAAGTTGATCTTGTCTAGTCAGGCCTTAAAGACAATGTTGATTATAATGTTGATGCTTACAATTAGCTTATCAATCTTACTAGTCTTATGAATTTGTTTCAAATTGATTACTATCCTTATACCAGTTGGGAAATTATGAATACCTTCCTACTTAAGAGGGAGTGTTAGAAATGTAACTAGTTTTGGTCTTCATAATTGTCATTTGAATCATGTCATGATGTATTTCTTATATCAAAAGAATAAATATATGTAAAGAAAAAAAAGAAAATTATTTGTAAAGCATGGGTTTCATGCTCATATTATTTGTCATCTAGGTCAAGCATTTTATTAATTCTCCTAGGGTTTACATGAGTCAAAGAGTCATTGTCATTTTGTAAAAGACCCTATTGGGCACTTGTAACAAGAAAATAATTACTATTTTTGTTTCTAGAAAAATCTTAAGGACTCCCAAGACCAAGTCAACCAGCCACATGAAGTCAACCTAGAGAGGGCTATTCGAGCCTCTTGGAAAGGCTATTTAAAGGAGGAACTTTGACCTATTGTGACACACATCCATCACATCTCTCTTGTCATTGATTTGTAGTAGAAGAAGAGTGTGAAGGTATTGGAAGGCTAAGGTTGGCTAAGAAAACCTTAGCAAAGAAGAAGGAAACCCTGGCAAAGTGAAGGAGTTTGAAATTTATATGTTGCAGATCACACATGCGAGTTTATTAGGGTTTCTGTGCACATATTATGTCCAAAAATTGCAAGAAGAATAATTGAGCTTCTTTGGGAGGCCAAAAGGCTAGACTAGCCTTGCTTTGGTCAGATCTTTCTTTGCTGCCTTTGGAGACCTTGTTTAATGGATGGATTGATTCTTGGTGGAAGTCATTTTTTGGTCTTGGGTCTTGGAAGTCTCATTTGAATTGATACTATAAGAAGATAATTTCTTTATGGGTTTTCCCCTTAGAGAGGTTTTGTACAGGCTTGGAGCCTATATCTTGTGTTCATATTCTTGTTTGTGATCTTCATAATTATGTCATTTATTTGATGATAAGAACATAAGAATAATCAATAAGAAAAACATAAAATAATATCATGAATAACTATAAAGAAAAAGAGAAATCATGACTATGCTATCCCAATGGATTTCTCAACACATTCAAAGTGGTAAAATTGGCTAGATTTATTTATTTATTTTCCAATCAGGTTGAGTTTTCAAAACCCTATATCTACACAGCTTGCTCATCCTCATCTAAGTGTTCATAAGTTTTGTTTCATTCTTTATTTATTTATTTTACAATAGGCTTAGTTTTCCTAGCACTTATACACATCACCTAGCAACCTTTTGGATTGGTATAACCCCTTGAACCCATCCACCCATCTTCAAGCTTCCAACACTACTTTTCCAACAAATTTTCTTCCTTGTAGTCACCGCTACTACTCCTCTCTCACACCTACTCAAAATCCCACCAATTTCCTCCTCTAGGTTTTTATTTCTAGTCATCATCCATCATCACTCTTCCGTATTATTTCTATTTCGTGCCCCCACTCTTTCTCATACTCACATTGGTCCAATATTTACCTCCACTTGTTGACATACTTCTCTGCACTATCAATCACGAACCTCCATTGGCGTCATCTTAATTGATGGAACCTCCGACCCTTGCAACTTTATACACCATGAAAATTATTACACAACTTCAATTCATGTGGACAATACTTTCTTGGCATAGATAACGCACACCACATGCACGATGATGTCAACCATGACACTACCACCCCTTTTACAACACCACTCCAATAGCCACCTCAACTACTAAAATGACATGTGGAAACAATATGGTGTTCCATCTTACCACTTTTCCTATCCAGTATCCATAATGATCTCCATGTGTACTAGTTAGGCATTTCTAGGTTGCACTTTAGGGCACTTGTGGGTTTCAACATCTAGATTTTGAAGGTATTTTTCAAATTGCTCCAACTTTTCCATGCAACATCAATCTTCAATGTGGATTTTTGCATATCATGGTTTCTTAGTATATTCAAAGTGACACATGTAGTTTTAGTAATTATTTTTGTTTGATACTATTGAAGTTGTATTGTTTACATAAAATTAGGCATCATCCCCATTTTGGAGACTTTCCATGGGCACAACTTCCACACACACACACACTAGTATTGAGTATCATTTTATTTATTTTTATTTTTTAATATATTTTATTTTTAAATAACTAATTTTTCATGGTTTGTGTAATGGTGTCCTTTATTTTCCTCTTTTTTTTTTTGTTTGATGTGGAAAATGGCTACAAACTCTCATGAGATCCCCTTGACAAACACCAATCATTACTTTTGGAATACATATATGGAGTGTTGAGAAATGGCGAGAAGAAATTCGAGTTTAAATTTGTCCTTGAATTAAACTGAGAATAAAAATTGAATTCTATTCTCATAGCAACTTGTAAATAGTTAATTAAGTGTTATTAACTTAACTAACTTATGAATTTTGAGTTGGAAGTATTTTTGTAGTCATGTATAAGTTCTCCCTAAATTTTGAGGGGTCCAATATGAGTTTAAATTGAGTTGTAATCAGATAACTCAATTTACTAAGTTATCGTCAGTTAAATTAGTTCTAACTGTTTGTTGAACTAATAGAGGAGTAACAGTCAGTTGGTGCACTAATGCATCCACAAGTGCTACTCCAGTTAATTGAAGATTCCTTCATGAGAAACTCATGCATGTCAGTTCAAAGTTGAGACTAGAGTGCAACGACAGTGTACTATCAGTTGTATGTTTTACTGAGTTGTAAATATCATGCATGCAATTAGGAAGATGACCTAATTGGGATTGCGTAGTTTTGGAAGCATGAATTCATTTTAAATACATGCTATTCATCCTAGCAATTTTGCAAGGAAATAAAGGCTTGAAAGGCAGTGGAAATGGCTAAGTGTTGGCTAATAGCGGGCTTGTGAGGTAGAGACTTGAGCATATTTGTACGGAATTGTTCTTGTGAGAACAAGATTTGTATCTTCACTTATATTTATGATTTAATGCAATACAGATAGGTGAGCTTATGAGTTGTGGCTTCCCCTAGGAAAACTTATTGCATTATGTGCCATTGAATTGTCTTCTTCTTGTTCATATTATTTTCATCGATCTATTAGCTTCTGCTGGTTGAAAGTAGAGGTAGATTCTTGTCCTGTGCTTTAGTAAATTGCATGAGCTTGTGAATCTATAGGAAAATCTACATGGTATCAGAACTAAATTCAATATACTAGAGGAGATTTCGAATTTTTGAGCTTTGGGTTATAGGTGAAATTTGAATTTGCAATACATGCTTCAGATGGTGTTCTACGGTTTGCAGTTGGAGTATGCCTTGGAAGGAAACTCGAATTATATATCCTAGAGGGATAGAATGGAGGTTGTGTTGGAGGATAATGGCTTGAAGGAATTCATTGATCAAGACATTCCTAAGCCAACAACATCAGATGCATAGAATCTGGCCGAATGGAAGAAGTGTGTGGTGAAGGCGAGGCAGATAATCCTTGAGGGAGTTCAAGACCACATTGTCTCGAGTCTCCATGGGAATGAAACTCCGTATGCTATGTGGAAAGCATTGACGAAATTATATAATAATATTAGTGACCAAAGGAAATTGGCACTGAAGGACAAACTTCAAAAAGTCAAAACGAAGAAAGGCGAGACTATTCCAAAATACTTGACCAAGTTCACTCAATGTCATGATGAACTTGGAAGTGTTGGAATCACTATTGCTGAGGATGATATGGTGAGTATTTCTCTTCTTGGACTCCTAAAGAGTTGGCATAGTTATCAGGACTTTGTCAATGTCTGGGAGAAGCTGCCAGATTGGGAACGACTATGGTTAGATTTGATGCAGGAGGAGATCAGGAGGAACACCAGGGAGGGCTCTTCATCAAAGACTGATAATGAAGAGAACTATGCCTTAGCGACTAAGGAAAAGAAGGGGAATGGGAAAGCTTCCCATTCCAAATTAGATTCTTGCCATGGAGGTAAGAAGAAAGACATGAAGAAAGTTAAGTGCTTTCATTGTCATGAGTTGGGCCATTTTTCTACAAATTGTCCACAGTCTCAAGAAGGCCAAGAAGAAGTCCTCAGGAGGAGCGGCGGGTGAGGCTTTGGCATCTCAATTCGAATTGGAATTTTCCCTCATTGCATGCATGGTGTCATCAATGATGGGATGTGTATGGTACTTATAAAGTGGAGTTTCATTCTACATGAATGATGACAAGGAATTATTCAGTGACTTGGAGGAGAAAGATCTCGAGATGCATATCGAGATGGGTGACGACAGGAGGTATAATGCTACCGGATTGGGCACGTTTACTTTTTAGAGGGAGCATGGGGCTCCACTTACCTTGAAGAATGTTATGTATGTGCCCGAGATAAAGAAGAACTTGGTATCCGTTGCCATGCTTGAGGATAGAGGCTAGGATGTGATTCTCGAAAGGAAAGGCATTCATTCGACACATAGCCACATGCCAAGTAAACAAGATAGGGATTCAGGTGAAGAATCTCTATAAGCTGGAGGTAGAGGATTGTGTTATGTTGAGCATGAAAGTAGATATGGTGTATATCTGAGACATTGGTGAGTTGTGGCACATGCGATTGGGCCACTTTCATCATGGGGCTTTGAAGATCATGCAACATATCTCCACCTGTTTTCCCAAAGGTACGCTAGAGAAAGTTGATACATGCAAGGGGTGTACTTTGAGTAAATAAACCAAGTCTTCCTTTCATGAGAGAGAAAATTGAGTAGAGGCTATTCTAGAGAGATTCCATTTAGATTTGTGTGGACCATTCTCGATGGCATCCATGGAAAAACACATGTATTATATTATATTTGTTGATGACTTTTCTCGAAAATGATGGATATTTTTTATGTAGAAAAAGGATCAAACCTTCACAAAGTTTTGTGAGTTTAAAGTATTGGTGGAGAAAGACTTGGGCAAGAAGGTTAAATCTCTATGAAGTGATAATGGTGGTGAGTATGTATCAAACAATTTTACAAACTTCTATGCAATGTAAGGGATTAAACGAGAGTTGACGACACTCCATAAACTTCAGCAGAATAGGGTGGATGAGAGGAAGAACATAAGCATAGTAGGGGCAGTGAGGGCGATGTTGCATGATCAAGTTCTCCCACTACACTTGTGGGCTAAGGCATGCAACACACCGGTTTAGGTTTAGGACCATAACCTGCATCAGATACTTGGGATGAAGACACCATAGGAGCCTTATTTCGGTAAGAGGACAGATGTTGGTCACTTCAGGATTTTTGGGTCATCATTATATTTCCATGTGGCCAAATATGCACTGAATAAGCTTGAGCTGACAACAGAGTTGGGGATATTTGTGGGATACACTGATACACCTCACAACTATTGGGTGTACTTGCTAACCAACAGGATGACAGTGGTTCACAGGGATGTCAGATTTGATGAGGAGAAGGTCATGCGAGTTTCCATTGAGAGGGAGCTTCAACTACATGCGGTTTAGGATCTTTTAGCTCCTACGGTTAAGGAGCCTCAGATTGATGTGGAGAATCCACATGCAGAGGATTCGGGAGTGGAAACATCCACTCAAGAAGAGTCTTCCAGAGATGGGATAAAGCACACAAAAGAGACGGATAGATTGCTTTCAGATGATAGAGAAACTGTGGGAGCACCCACGTCACAATGCAGACATAGGAGGTCACCTAACAGGTAAACTGGATACATGGCTCTTATGAGCGGATGTGTTGTGACAGATCCATCTTCCTTTGAGGAAGCAGTGCAACAGCCAGTTTGGGTTGATGCCATGGTGGAGGAGTATGACTCCATAGTTCATAACAGTGTTTGGGATGTGGTCCTGAGACTAGAGGAGAAGTCCATGGTGAGATCCTGTTGGCTTTACAAGGTAAAGGAAGATGTAGATGGTAGTGTGAAGAAGCATAAGGCTAGATTTGTGGCCTGTGGCTTTTGAAAGGTAGAGGGGATTGACAATGATGAGACGTTTTCTCCTGTTGCAAGGTACTCATCGATCAAATCTATATTAGCACTATTAGTGTAGATGAGGTGGAAGATACATCAGATGGATGTAAAGACAACCTTCCTTAATGACACGATTGGGAAAGAGGGGTACATAGAGAATCTTAAAGGATTTAAAACCTTCAATTGTGAGTTGCATGTGTGTTGGCTCAAGAGAGCATTGTATGGGATGAAGTAAGCACCTTGTGCTTGGTACACCAAGATAGATGGCTAGTTCACTAGGTTGCAATTCACGAAGAGTGAAGTAGATGCAAACCTGTACCACATAGTAGTGGAAGGTAAACTGTTGATCATTGTACTTTATGTTGATGATCTCACACTGACAAGTGATGATCAACTGATCAAATCAGATGAAGTACTTGGGGCTCATGCATTACTTTATGGGCATGGAAGTATGGCTGGGTGATGGGGAGCTGTTTGTGTCTCAAGGAAAGTATGCCAACGAGATAATCAGGAGGTTCCACATGGAGAGTTGCAAGTATATGGAGACTCCTCTAGATGGTAACTAGAGGAAGGAGGATGATACTTCGGGAGAAGTATATTAAGCTACTACTTATAGGCAGCTTGTGGGTTCACTCATGTACTTGGTGACCACATGACCGGATTTATGCTATGTAATTAAACATCTTAGTTAAGCGATGGTTAGGCCTACTGTTACAGGGAAAAGTGTCTACACAGAACTGCTTATCCCACTAAGGTGTGGTAGCTACCTTAGAAACAAACAGAGTAAAGCTACTTTTGTTTTTCCTTTATGAAATATAGATGAGAGAAGAACAAAGAAGACCAACCTCTGTCTTACGCTAATCTCCTAGTTCGATTCCTCTCTCTCTCGATAATCTTTCGCTACTTGCTCCCTTGTATGCCCAGCTTCACAGAGTACCTGTAGGGTCAAAGTAGCATAACACTATACAAGAACATGGATCTATAATCATAAACAATCTAGGATCAGATGTAAATTGACCATACAAATGCATAAAACATAAATGACACAAGCGTATGGAGGAAAACTTGAATAGCTTTTATTGATAAACAAGAAAGAGCCAAGGGAGTTACAACCAGTTGTTCTGACCCAGCATCATCCTCTCAGCAAGTAAGCCCTTATTCACCTCATACAAAGCTTAGATCACCCAACACTATGATGTTGTCTCAAGAAACCAACAACAATTCCTGACAAGATGCAAAATTCCAGCTTCTGGATCTCTGGGATGAGGGATCCATATATAGATATCTGTAAGGGAGATGAGTCAGCTTGTGATTTGATTAGTGTCTTCCCTCTGGTAGTTCTTGCTTCCACTTGGAGATTGATGATCTCTTACTCATCCTTGGTTGAATTCAGAGAGGCAAGTGTCAGAGGAGAAGTTTCTGGAAGATTCCATGTTTCTCCACCTCGCGGATTGACACTGCCATTTGTCACTTCTCGCCCATCGCACCCCATAGAAGGGATTTTCGAAATGCAACGCACCCACAGAGTGTACTTAGGTGATATGCAACGCACTTTGCCTATGGAGCAGCTGAAATGATCCTGTTTTGACCAGTTTTGAGCAGTTTTTCATGGAGAACTTCTGGGAGAAGCTGTAATCAGTTGACCTTGTTCCTTTAGGGGTTATAACAACACTTTTAGGGACTTAGGAGCCCTTGGTTTATGGACATTTCATGCTTGGGGTTGCAGTGCCCAAAAATGTCTATAACAGTTGCCCCCTAAAGCATGAGGTCATTAATCTTTTGATGTCGGGTGAAATGCTTTATTATGAGGATCCGAAGTTCTTTCAAGTTGGGAGGAGACCTATAATAAGATACAATACAACACATTATCTTCATAATATTTTCATGATCTAGCTGAGGCGGGCATTCCCATGCTCAACTTTATAAATTCATTTTCATGTACATAGGACAGACAATCGTCTGAGTGTAGACTGATGATTCTAGTAGAGTAATCATCCCTTTGATTGGATGATTATCTGTGCAGCAATAATATACATTTGATGTCTTTATTTCCCTTAATATATATCGCAGCCCGGATGGATGAAACTAGATCCGAGGTCTTCAATCTCGTTCGATCTTCACTCGAAGTACAAGTCTATCCATGTGAGAGATGTTCTGGAGTTGAACATGGAAAGACATCGCCTGATTACCAGCCAATGATGTAAGCTGTTAACAGGCGCGAGAGGAATCACCGATAATGATAATGACCCTCAAGGTACTGTAGTACAATTCACGTGGTTGGAATAAAGGATTTGGCATCGAACACCACGCAAAATCTTTCGGTCGAAGGCCATTGATGTAAACCTGTTGCCGGAAGTGAGAAACTTGCCATTGAGGCATGCAAGCTTCAAAGTACTGAACGGGGTGTTCCTAGATCGACTTCTTGGATAATGAGCTGATGTCGACAAGAAGCGATCCGTCACAGGAGGGCCTTAATGAATCCCACCTCAATGACACGGAACGGAGCAAATGATTTTAATGGAGGTGAAAACGATCTGATGACATAAGGTTCAGGGTGGCGGTCATGAAAGAATGGAGTGTAAATGTATTGTAGCGGGTGAGACACAGGTGAATTCTCTGAATGACTTCTTTTGAACATATCGGCGACACTGACGTGATGGATTGGTAGCATTAACCCAAAATGTGGATGGTGTGATGGGACCATGGAGATGTGACCAGTGAATGAAACAACCCAACCCGACTTGGATGCAGAGTGAAAGTGTCATGTTCAAGAGCGACTTTCTACGAACAAAGTTTCTTCAAGTTTTCTTCCCAATTTTTCCCCAGTCATTGCTGACCAGTACCTCTTTATTTTTGTCAAGCTTGAGGAGGATAACATATGCTTGTTCTATAATTTTCCCTTCGGGTAAACCCATCGCTATGTTTTAATGAGCCTAGCGATAGTGAAACTCGTTCTTGTCTGCTATGGACAGGTTTGTCGCTATTCAGTTTTAACGAGTTTAACGACAAATATAACTCGGTCCTTTTCAATTTTAGAGAGTTTGAAAAGGAACGTAAAGGAAACTCCAAAATTCCTTTTTCGTCATCTAATCCCTTAAGTCCAAAAAAGTATAAAACAACACAGAAGGGATGAATTTTCGATACTTTTAACGAGCCGAACAAAACAAGCGCTCAATCTTTTTGTGTAATAATCCCTCAGGTCCAAAAAGGTTAAAATCTAAAGGAGGGATAGCACTTCCGGTCCCTTTAACGAGCTGGAGAGGCCAATGGCTCGACAATATTTTCATATTTTACGAGTCAATTGAAAATAGCTTAAAGGAGACTCGTCTTTTGAGGAACGAGTGATAAAATTGGGTAGCAGTTGATTCCAGGTAAGGTTTGGAATTTTCCAATCATGACAGTGTTACAAGGATGGCTAGTGGGATCACTCTTCGCAACTGTTCCTAAAAAGGGGTAAACAATCAAATGGAGGTGAATGATCGGCCAATACAGAGTGGAGGTGATGATGAGAACACAACCAGGGCTTTAAAGGCTGAAGTACTACATTCACGATGGTTATTTACCGGGAAATAGTTCATTTTTTAATGAGCTTAAACGCGGGGAGAAACATTTTCTCATGGCTTATGTTTATTTTTTAACGAGCTTGAACTGTGCGCTAAAACTGCTCGATTAATCCAGTCGTATAATAAGAATGTCCCATTTAAAAACGTCAATTTTTAGAGTTTTGCCCCACATCCTTTCTTTATGCAAGTTAGGAAACGACCAATCCTACGAGTTTAAAGGGTTAGAGGACCTACAAATTTAAAAAATAAATAGTCGCTCTTCGCTTGCACGCCAAAAGGTTTGCATGCCCCCAGGTATAAAATAGAGTTTCAAGGTCACCTTTCAAGTCTCCAACAAAACATTTGTTTTATCAGGAAAGGTCTACCTCTTTCAGGTTACCAAAGATTGTTTTATTCACAGCGCAAACAAAACACTTCTTCGGCGATGTCTACCGAAATAGACAAAGGTGAGACAATCCACTCACATAACTTTGACGGGAGAATCTTATTCCAGTCTAACCCCCTCTTCCAATCACGGACGGGAGTACAGTCCAGTCATATATCTCTCGCGGAAACCTACCCTATACCCGAAGTTTTCCTGCCGAAGCAAACTAGGGTGCATGCCCCCTGGGTTTCAGTCATGTCCCCAGAATCACTCGCGCTCATCAGGTGGACGGACTAGAGATTGATGAGACATTCCTTGTGTGAAAATACCATTTATGGATGGTATATGACTATTTGCTATGCGTGATTCGGGAAATGAAAGCTAGTCTACGAGCTTGACCACTCTTCCTTCATGCGGAAAACACATTACTCTAAAGAGTGATGAGACAATCACTCCCATGCAATAAATATAGTCTCGTCCAAGGAGTAGATTATAATCCAGGGGTCCTTGGACTACCATTACGTTCATTTGAATGGTTTTCCCTCTCAATGTTATGGGCACATTGGGAAGGATCCCTAACGGTCGACTGGTTCCTTTGTCAAAGCCTGTTAGATTTCTCATCTCAGGCAAAAGCGATGGCGAACCAAGCGCTTTCCAAGCAGTCAAGGAAAGGATACTCACAGAAGCCCCTTCATCTATGATGGTACCAACCATAACCATTCTATATATTTGAGCAATAATTCAGAATGGTACACTAGCCGATAAACGGGGTCTACCTAGTTGATTCCAGTCGAAGGAAACAACTAGGTTGCTTGGAGGTGGGACCGAATAGACGGCCGGGTACGACTCTGACGAACTTCCTTCCTGCGGTAAAGGAATGGGTAAATTGCCCCCATGTTCATCAGAGTCTGTGCTTACGAAAAGAATTTGGACGGTGTCATCCTTATTCTCTTCTGTGACTGTATCATCTGAAAATGGAACCTTTGAAGGCAAGACTGGGTCAACTGCCGCCTCGACCTTTTGACTTTCATCTGGTATGGGTTCAAATGGTTTGTCTTCAATGATAGATGCTTTGGCTGACCACCTGGGTGGGTCAGCCAGATTTTCAACTAGTGACGGACTTGGCAAGAGTTTTTTATATCCAGGAGGAAGTCGTAACGGTGAAACCAGACGATCGTCCAAAACTCTTTTAGCCTCATCTAAGAAGGGACAATGGTGGACGGCATGATCGCCTTCGCACAATTTACAAGGAAATCCATATTTTCCTTTTTTTCCTGGGGCTTCACTTTCACTAGTCGACGGTGTGTTTTCAACATGATCATCAGATGTTGACAACACCGGGTTGTGCAAACGAGGAGACCAGTCCCTTAAGATCCGAGGGATGTAGGGACAATCTCTATGATAGTGGTCGCCTTTGAAAATGACACATGGCGATTTAGGCCTGGTCAATGCAGTGTGTGGATTTTTGCTAGACGATGCTTGGTTGCCCCCTTTCGCTTTTGCTCCTTCTTCTTCTTCTCTTTCTTCTTCTTTTCCTTCTTCTTCTCAGGTACTTGATTTTTGGCTTTACCAACCCCATCAAGCGAAGAGGAAGGAGGAGAGGAAGAATTGGAGGAAGTGGAAGGTTGGTGGGTAACTCTGGATTCGTCTAGTTGCTGACTTGATTGTTTAGGAATTGCGGTGTTCTGAACGACAGAGGTTGAGAAGAGCCATACGGGCAAGCCGATTGTCAATCCTGGAAGCGACAATGTGGCCATATGGGGTGCACCAACATCTCCCCAAGAGGAGAAGGGACTAGGATTTCCTCCAAGGGGAATTCCTTGGTTGGTGGGTTTCATTTTCTCAACCTAAGTTCAACGTAGGAAAGGGTGATGATTATTCCGTTTAAAATAAATTTTAGACGCTTTGACACAACTTGTTTTTTCAATTTTTGAGAGTCGAGAAAAAATGAAAGATGACTCTAGTCGCCTTCGATTTTTAATGAGCCTGAAGTGACAAGTGCTCAGATGGACCTTTTCCGTTAAGGAGCCTGAAAAGGAACGAAAGGGACTGCTCTGGAAATCTAGGTAGAGGGATTACCAAACCAATCGCAAAACTGCAGAATACTTTTTACGGTACGGCAGTCAATCTTCCCGAATGCTGTGTTCAGTGCATTGCGATCGATAGGGTGACAGACACGACTTCCTATGGATAAAGGATTAAGCCTATTGTGGTCTCCCAAAATATACTCGACGGTACGTGGGAGCACAAATCCGTACTGGCACTTATCGTCTCAAAGTGGAGGAATCACCGAACCATCAGTGAGAACAACAGTTACCGGGCTTTACGATGCCAGAATACGTCTCTAGCCTAGACTTCTAGATGTTGTGCGTTAGGTTCCAAAGCGTTGTTAGATTCATTAAATTTATTTTATAGTTGATCTTGATTAAGAAATTTTCCTTTCAGGTTCACCGCGAGATGTAGATGTACAATTCCTAAAATGCAATCTAAGATGATAAACAATCTTTTATCTTCTTTGTGCAATGAAAATCCTAGCTACTAAGGAAAGAGAGACAATATTCTTTCACAAAGAGCAAAGAGCACACACTAAATGCACTGTCCTAAATCAAACCAATCAAACAGTCTAAATGCAAATGCACATGCATGCATTTTTTTTCGGCTTTCTTAGTATGTGAATGATAAAAAGAAAGCTAATGCGCAGATCTGTATTACTTTTCAAGCGACAATTACTAACAAGTTTCTTTTTCAAAATAAAAAATGAAGACAATCACAACACTTTACGATTTGGAAATGAATACTTGCTTTCGACACTAGAAAAACTATAAATTCAGACCAAATGCAATAGTAACAGGGTAATCAACTATCAATAGCAACCAAACTCTTTCCTATGACTGAAAACGACACTTGTGACACTTTCAAATCAAGGGACGACAGTACAATTATGTTACTTTTTGCAAAGGAGAACTGAAAATGACTCAACAAATACACAAAAACATTTACAGTTCTTTTGCACAATGGAGGCAGAATAACAGCAAGGAAAAGGGGTTTCAAACAGAGATATACTGATTACAGGCAGCAAAATTCATGAATAGAACTGAAAAGAATGAATCACAGAAACCAAAACTAAACAATGCCTAGTCTGATCAACGCACCTGTAACACAATGAACTTGAAATGCAGCGCACCTACTACACTCGGGAAGTGCGCTGAATTTCAGATTCACAGAACAGTACCTGCGCTGGGCCAGAAATGAGACTTTGCTTGGGTTCCGGGTCACAGTTTGCAGTTCAGTTCATGGGTTTTGGCCGAGCAAATGGTAATCAGTAAAGCAACAATCAGGGGTAGATCTAAGGAGGTTACTAGAGCTACCACAAAGGGCAATCAGAGAGTTTGTAAATCAGTTGTTTAATTTTTAAACAAAACCCAGAGATTGACTGAAGCGGCATTTATCTACTTTGCATTTGCATAGCAAATGCAGTTCGAAAGCTACCTGGATCGACTTCAGGTTCCGTCTGTAAGTTTATAAAATAAACAACAAGGAAGATAAACAAACAAACTAATTCGTCCCCAGTGGAGTCGCCATTTTGTTACAGGGAAAAGTGTCTACACAGAACTGCTTATCCCACTAAGGTGTGGTAGCTACCTTAGAAACAAACAAAGTAAAGCTAATTTCGTTTTTCCTTTATGAAATATAGATGAGAGAAGAACAAAGAAGATCAACCTCTGTCTTGCGCTAATCTCCTAGTTTGATTCCTCTCTCTCTCGATAGTATTTCGCTACTTGCTCCCTTGTACGCCCAGCTTCAGAGAGTACCTGTAGGGTCACAGTAGCATAACACTATACAAGAACATGGATCGATAATCATAAACAATCTAGGATCAGATGTAAATTGACCATACAAATGCATAAAACATAAATGACACAAGAGTATGGAGGAAAACTTGAATAGCTTTTATCGATAAACAAGGAAGAGCCAAGGGAGTTACAACCAGTTGTTCTGACCCAGCATCATCCTCTCAGCAAGTAAGCCCTTCTTCACCTCATACAAAACTTAGATCACCCAACACTATGATGTTGTCTCAAGAAACCAACAACAATTCCTTACAAGATGCAAAATTCCAGCCTTTGGATCTTTGGGATGAGGGATCCATATATAGATATCTGTAAGGGAGATGAGTCAGCTTGTGATTTGATTAGTGTCTTCCCTCTGATAGTTCTTGCTTCCACTTGGAGATTGATGATCTCTTACTCATCCTTGGTCGAATTCAGAGAGGCAATTGTCAGAAGAGAAGTTTCTGGAAGATTCCATGCTTCTCCACCTCGCGGATTGACACTGCCATTTGTCACTTCTCGCCCATCGCACCCCATAGAAGGGCTTTTTGAAATGCAACGCACCCACAGAGTGTACTTAGGTGAGATGCAACGCACTTTGCCTATGGAGCAGCTGAAATGATCATGTTTTGACCAGTTTTGAGCAGTTTTTCATGGAGAACTTCTGGGAGAAGCTATAATCAGTTGACCTTGTTCCTTTAGGGGTTAGAACAACACTTTTAGGGACTTAGGAGCCCTTGTTTTATGGACATTTCATGCTTGGGGTTGCAGTGCCCAAAAATGTCTATAACACCTACCAAGTTGTATTGGAAGGTGACAAAGCATGTATTGAGATACCTTAGGGGCACTGCTCAGTACTGAATATGGTACAAACATACAAATGGAGTGAAGCTTCAAGGCTTCACAGATGCAGATTGGGTAGGGGGTCCATCCGACCAGAAAAGAACATGATGAGGGATTTTCAGTATTGGGTCAGGGACAATTTCTTAGTACAACAAGAAATAAAAATTAGTTTCACTCAATTCGATAGAGGCAAAGTACATGGCTGCAGGTTAGGCATCATGTGAGGCCATCTAGATGAGGAAGATCTTGGTTGGTCTGTTTGGTCAGTAGTTGGATCTGACATTGATTTGCTGCAATAATCAAAATTGTATCAAACTATATGAAAATCCAATTTTTCATGATAGGTCCAAGCACATTGATATCCGATATCATCATCTCAGAGATTGTGTATTGAGGTGAATCATTTTATTAGAGTACATTCCCATGGAGGAGCAAGATGCTGACATTTTGACAAAGGCATTGTCAAGATGTAAATTCGAGTTTCATAGAGACAGGATTGAGGTAGCAGATAATCCCTTTCTTTTTGAGAGGGAATGTTGAGAAATGGCAACAAGAAATTTCAGTTTGGATTTTTCCTTGTATTAAACTAAGAATTAAAATCGAATTCTATTCTCATAGCAACTTGCAAATAATTAATTAAGTTTAATTGACTTAATTAGCTTAGGAATTTCAAGTTGGAAGTCTTTCTGTAGTAATGTATATGTTCTCCCTAAGTTTTAGGGGTCTAGTATGAGTTTAAATTGAGTTGTAATTAGATAAATCCGTTTATTGAGTTATGGTCAGTTAAATTAGTTCTAACTATTTTTGGAACTAATAGAGGACTAATAGCCAGTTGGTGCACTAGTGCATCCATAAGTGCTACTCCAGTTAACTGAATATTCCCTCATGAGAAACTCATGCATGTCAGTTAAGAGAAATATCTAGTTGAGACTAGAGTGCAGGGACAATGTACTATTAGTTGTATGATTTACTGAGTTGTAAATATCATGCATGAAATCAGGAAGAGGACCTAATTAGGATTGCATAGTTTTGGAAGCATGCATTCCCTTTATATACAAGTTATTCATTTTAGGAATTGCACAAGGAAATAACAAATTGGCAGGCAATGGAAATTGACTAAGTGTTGGCTAATAACAGGCTTGTGAGGTAGAGAGTTGAACATATTTGTGCGGAATTGTTCTTGTGAGAACAAGATGTGTATCTTCGCTCATATTTCTGATTTAATTCAATACAAATAGGTGAGCTTTTGAGTTGTGGCTTTCCCTAGGAAAACTTATTGTGTTATGTGCCATTGATTTGTCTTCTTGTTCATATTTTTTTCATCGACCTATTGGCTTCCTTTGGTTGAAAGTAGAAGTAGATTCTTGTCCTATGCTTTAGTAAATTGCATGAGCTTGTGAATCTACAGGAAAATCTACACGGAGGGCTTACTCACAAGTTAACGTTATAAATAATGAGAGGGGGGTGAATCAATATTTCATGTTAAATCAATATTTACCTAGTTAATACTTTTATTTGCAATGTTAACTGAACCATAATTTAATTAAAAACACATTATGACAATAGATCTAAGCATGATTAGTAAACCATGAGCACCATTTAATCATGAAGGCATTAGCGTGCAACACGTCAACACATCAACACATAGGAACACTAGATATTAGGTGGAAAACCCAACTAGGGAAAACCACCGTTTCTGTTGTCTCTGCCTTATCTTATTATTATAAAGAAAACCTTTTATTACATTTTGCACTAGTACATACTTCAACCAGTGCACAAGCTCCTACTTACTAGAGGCTACCACCTCCTATTGTTTCTCCAGCTACCACTGGAAGGAAGCCACAGCTCCCTGATCAAGTTCTCCGACCGCTGAAGGCTCCAACCCTTAGAACCTTTGTGGACCTCATTTCAAAATCTTTCACATTGGATCCACTTGACTCAAACAAAAATCCTACAGGCTATGTTCCCTCCAATTTTCAAACTAGATCCACATATAGCAATATTCTTAGTCTAAATGACAAGATGCCAAAAACTCTCTACAATAAATATTTGATGAATAATCGAATATGCTCAATAGAACATCAAACCCTATCTCTGTCAAATACTAATAACAAACATGCACTTAATGAATCTGAACAACAATATACCAAGCCATACTCTTTGCTCACCCGTTAGGTCAAACTCAATAACGAACCCTTATAGACATGATCAAATATGTCAAAAACCCTAGTATCCTTGAATTATCTGCCCACAATTTAATCTCAACACTGCTCATCAAGTTTAAATCTAAGATACAACAATCATCAAGCCTCACAAGACCAATCTAATCATCAACATTAATAACTAACATTGAACATTAGACAATACTCAATGATAACAAACAACCATTATGACTCATCACTCCACACAACATAACCATGTCTCTCTCTTTTCAACAAATACAATCTTTGCATACACAAAAATCTTCTCATAATGATCCCATACTTATCTCTATATAATACATTAATGAAAAGTAATGGCTAACTCAAAGAAACATTATCATAAGCATCTACAAGCATCAATGCTACAAAAAAAGGAGTTAATTAACCAAGAACTCATTCATATTAACCCTTTTCCCAAACTTTGAAACCGAACTCTATTCACTGCAATAATATTTAATAATGATAATGTTGGGTGTGTGTTACATTACTTGGGTAGACCTATCTATGATTTTGTGCATGGGTTTTGCACATGGTTTTGGGCATGATGGTTTTCTGCCCACAGTATCTTGTAGATCCGGTCAAGGGAAGTACGGTTATGTTATAATCCAGGGTTAATGGATTCGGGTTTATGAATGATTTAACATGTATATATATGTGTTGTAACATTTAAAGGAATATAATGAAAAACCAATCTGGTAGTCCCAGTTTTGGGATGCAGGGGAAAATCTCTGTGTATTTGTTTTGTATTTCTCGCCATTGTATATTTTCTATTTTTAAGAATCTGTTTGCAGGTATTTTCTATATAGGGTTAAAACCTACGTACAACCCCTTTACAAATGTGCATTCATTGTTTTTCTTCACTAATGGCTCTCAAACCCTTGTAACAAGTACATTTTCAAACAATGCAATATCTTTGTCAAGCCACTAATCATAGAAACAATCTATGCGTTGTAGCATAGACCATATATTGACATGAAAAGATCAATCATAACTATGCTAAGTGTATAATACCAATAGGATCAATCTATTTTCATACAATATCTCTGCAATATAGAAACTCATCAAATGACAAGCAACAACATGATAATTACACATATCAAATTTATATGCAAGCAACTACAACCAAATTGTCATATAAACCCCTACCCTTACTCTGGCTTTGTTTGATGTGAACAATGTTTGATTGCAAACAATCCACTGAAAATGATATCCATTGTACCCACTCACTACAAAGCTGACATATCATAGACACATTGTGCATTCACTGTGTGTAGGAATTTACAGGGTAAGTTCCTCAGATAGAACACCAAAGGACACCACTCACAAACAGATCACAGATCAATACACCAGTATTCTTGACGTGGTTAAAACCCTTAAAGAGGGAAAGAGTCCATGGCCTGAGCCAACACAAACACTTCAAACAATTTATTAATAAAAGAAAGAAAATTTACATAAGCTTCTCTCATGAATGGTCACTCTACAAATGACCCTCCATGCTCTTTAAATAGTCTGGATCATGGACCAATCAGGTGTTAAGCCACGAATCAAGTGTCGGTAATACCAAGGAGAGAATGAACCATCTGATCACTTCATGTCTAGAACATATGGTGACCGTCGGATTGTAAGTTACAAAAGTACATAGTAAAGAAACACACTTTACCTAACTCTACACTAGACCAAGCTATACTTAAAAATTTCCTTTGTGTTGGAATATCCTAACATCCCCCCTTAAGAACAACTTGGGATAGGATTGAAGGATGTACAAATATGACATAATAGGATAAGGAAGGAGGCATTAGAGCCTATCCCCCCATAGTGACAACTTCCTGAACTCCAACCATAAATCGAAGTTTACTAAACTTTGCCTCTGTGAGAGCCTTTATAAAGATGTCTGCAACTTGATCATTGGTTGAACAATATTGCACTTCAAGAACATGGTCATGAATGAGCTTTCTGAGGAAGTGCATGTGTAGTTCAATGTGTTTGCTACACTGATGTTGGACTGGATCTTTGCATAGTTGAATGGCACTTTGATTATCACACCAAAGTGTAGTCGGATGTTGTTGCTGAAAGCCAAACTCTTACAGGATCTGACGAAGCCATAGGGCTTCCTTACTAGCTTCTACGACGCCACAATACTCTACTTTTGCTGAAGAAAGAGGAATGAAACTTTTTTTCTTGTAGGCCCATGTAATAGGTCTAGAACTAAGAGTGAATACATAACCTGTAGTAGACTTCCGATCATCAGGGTCACTAGCCCAATCGGAATCTGTGAAACCAACCAATAGAGGAGATGCTTTTTCACTATAATGAATCCCAAACTAAACTGTACCTTTAACATAATGAAGTATTCTTTTAGCTTCTTTCCAATGACTTTCATGTGGGGTTTTCATAAACTGAGCAATAAGGCCAACAACGAAGGAAAGGCCAGGATGATTATGGGTCAGATATAAAAGTTTTCCTACAAGCTGATGGTATAAGGTAGCATCAACTTCAGGGGAAGTACAAGTGACTGAATGTTTGGCTCCAGATTGAAAGGGAGAAGGGGCTATCTTACAGTCTTCCATGTGAAAATGGAATAGAAGATCATATGCATACTTGGACTAGGAATGGGAAATATTTTCCTTGGTTTGCAAGCCTTGAAGACCAAGAAAATAATGCAAGTGTCCTAAGTTTGTCATTTCAAACTGCTTTTTAAGGCTAGACTTCACATGGTTTATAAGGTTGGGATCACTACCAGTAAGGATAAGATCATAAACATAAATAACAAGAATGATAAGATACTTACCCACTTTCTTGGTGTAGACAATATTGTTAGAATGACACTTAGAAAAACCAATATCTAAAAGAAAGCTATCCATTTTGGCATACCAAGCCCGAGGGGCTTTCTTGAGACCATAAAGGGATTTGTTAACCCGACATACAAGGCTGGAGTCAGTTTGTATAAATCCAGGAGGTTGTTCCATATAAATTTCTTCATGCAAGTCCCCATGCAAGAAGGAAAATTTAACATCCATTTGATGGACTTCCCATTTGAAAGAGGCAGCAAGGGAAATAATAAGGAAGATAGAGTTCATTTTGGCAATAGGGGAGAAGTTTTCAGTATAGTAAATGCCTTCAACTTGTGAAAAACCCTTAGTAACAAGATGAGATTTATGTTTATCAACTTTTCCATCTGGTCCAAACTTGGTTTTGTAAACCCATTTGCATCTAACAAGTCTTCGTCCCTTTGGAAGAGGAACAAGTTCCCATGTATCATTTGCCAATAATCAATGATATTATTCATTCATAGCTGCGTCCCAACCTGGGTGGCCTGAAGCTTCTGCAAAGGTGTCAGGATCACAATTCACTGAAGCTTGAGCTAGTAAATAAGAGGCTCTATCGAACTGAGAACGTGTACATCGTTGATATGTAGGATCATCTGCAAGAGCACCTGCTGCATCCCAAGTAGCACGGACCCATTTTGGAAGCTAAGGAGCTAAAGGAGGATCCTGAGAAGGTGGGGAAGGATTGTCATCCTCGCTGTTATCATCTGAAGAAGAAATATTTTCAGAAGTAGAAGGGATAGAGAGAGTTGGCACACCCACCGAACTAGGCTCGTAGGCCGATATATTTTCAGCAATCTTTACATCTCTTCTAATGATAAAATTTTTGGACTTAGGTGAAATTTTTTTATATCCTTTGACATCTTCAGGACATCCAACAAAAATACATTTTTCACTCTTAGGTTCTAAGGCTTTGTGTTTCTCGTCAGGAATATGGGCCCACGTTTCACTTCCAAAAACACAAAAGTGACTTACATCTGGTTTAATTGAGCTCCATGCTTCTTCTGGAGTGATATTCTTTAAAACCTTAGTAGGAGTGAAATTTAGTATGTAATTTGTGCAGTTAATTTCTTCTGCCCAAAAATTAAGACTATGTCCTTTAGATTGAAGCATATAATTAGCCATTTCCTTTAAGGTTTGATTCTTACTTTTAGCTACACCATTTTTTTGTGGAGTATATGGAACAATATTTTGCATTTGAATTCCATGCTCAGTGAAAAATTTGATGAATTTGTTGTTAACATATTCTCCGTCATTATTAGATCTTAGCTTAAGAATTTGATGTCCATATTGTTTTTCAACAAAGGCCTTAAAGGCTAAGAACATGTTAAATACTTCACTCTTGAGTTTTAAGAAGTATACCCAAGTGTGTATGGAGAAATCATCAATGAAAGTTAAGAAATAATTGTATCCAGAGAATGAAACAACTGGAAGTGGAACACATAAATCACCATGCACAAGTTGTAAAGGGGCTGAGGCCTTCCAAGAGGCACATTTTTCAAAACTATCTAGATGATGTTTTCAGAGAACACATCTGAAACAAACACCATCTCTGCAAGATACCATAGGAAGACCTGCCACCATATTTTCTTTACATAGATTTTGAAGGGAGTGATAGTTTAAGTGACCAAATCGCTCATGCCAAAGTTTTCTCACTTCATCATTATGAGCAACAAATACCAAGGGAAGAGTTGATGAACCAAAGTTGTTAAACTTATACAACCTTGTAGAATCATCAGAAATGCCAGTAGCTAAAATTTGTTTAGGATCTGTTAGGTCTTTGATTACAACATCATGAGGTGAAAATTCAATGGTTTTACCTTCACTTGAATGAGTTATCTGATATACAGATAGAAGGTTATAGGATAAGGTTGGAACACATAATACATCATTAAAATGACAATTGTCTAGATGAACAATTCCAGTCCTACAACACTAAGAGATCTATCATCACCAACATATATATTTTTGTTGTTACAATCATTTAAAGAAGAAAACATGGCTTTGTTTTTGGCCATGTGATAAGAATCTCCAGAATCAATGAGCCACTCATGAGAATGAGAAGAATAAGATACATTTAGTACATAACCAAATCGAGATGCTTGACAACCACATGCAGAAAGTGCTATTCCTGAAGATGAAGTTGAAGTTGAAGAGTGCTCCAAATGGATGTTATGCTTCTTCATTGTTGCTTCCAAGGCTTCCATCTTCTTAAAGCATTTGGATTCTAAGTGGCCATCTCGATTACAAAAGTGGCAATGTCTATCAGTCTTCTTCCCTTTGTTTTTATTTGCTTTATAATTTTGTTGAATTGATTTTTCATTTTGAGACTGAAATTGCTTAGGACCCTAGTTTGGTTTAGGACCATTCTTTTTAGGATACTGCTTCTTAGGATTTTCTGAATTTGGTTGTTGCTAGTCGGATAAGGCTTTCTTAGAAGAGTTTCCAAGATTAAGAAGACCAAGATGTAAGAGTTTTCCTTGTTCTCTTATTAAAGAGTCACAAAAGGCATCAAAAGAGGGGGACTTGTAGTCTTGTCCTTGAGAAATAAAGGCTTCTCTAGTAGAATGGAAGGTGGAAACAAACACAGAGTAGATTGGTCCCAAATTAGTAAGAATGGAATAGATAAGGCTACCATCTTCTTTCATAACCTTAACACCTTCCAAGAGAAGTCTAAGGGTCTTGAACTTTGACAAAAAATCTTCAATAGAAGAAAAGTTATTGGGGTCCAACGTAAGCAACTCATTTTCGAGTTGATGGGCACTAATTTCATTTTTAATTCCAAAAACTTTAGTGAGCTGTTTCATTGCTTCATTAGGGGTATCAAGTTCTGTGATATGGAATCTAAAGTTTGGAGAAATAGACATCCCTATCAACCCACATGCTTGATCTTGCCTATTTTCCCATTTGGCTACCTTATCTTCATCTTTAGGTTTAGTTTCTTGGTCTGAGGCTATTCTGTAAAGACATTTACTTCTAAGTAAATCCACAATGTAGGACCACCATTGGAAGTAGTTGGTGTCGTCAAGAATAACTTGGCATGGACTTTCCATTTTAACATAAACTGAAGCTGTGGATGCTAAAACTAAGAGTTCCAATGGAAAGATTTCGAAAAATTAGGCTGATTAAAAAAAACAGCTTCCGGATGAAGAAGTTATGGCTTTTTGAAGAAAATTTGTTGAAGATGCTGACGAAGTGCATGAATGTGCGGAAGTGAATGATAATGTTATATTTTTTAAAAACCCCGGACCCCCTGCCGCCCCCCCACCAAACTCATTTTCGAGTTGATGGGCTCTAATTTCATTTTTAATTCCAAAAACTTTAGTGAGTTGTTTCATTGCTTCATTAGGGGTATCAAGTTCTGTGATATGGAATCTAAAGTCTGGAGAAATAGACATCCCTATCAACCCACATGCTTGATCTTGCCTATTTTCCCATTTGGCTACCTTATCTTCATCTTTAGTTTTAGTTTCTTGGTCTGAGGCTATTCTGTAAAGACATTTACTCATAAGTAAATCCACAATGTAGGACCACCATTGGAAGTAGTTGGTGCCGTCAAGAATAACTTGGCATGGACTTTCCATTTTAACATAAATTGAAGCTGTGGATGCTAAAACTAAGAGTTCCAATGGAAAGATTTCGAAAAATTAGGCTGATTAAAAAAAAACAGCTTCCGGATGAAGAAGTTATGGCTTTTTGAAGAAAAGTTGTTGAAGATGCTGACGAAGTGCGTGAATGTGCGGAAGTGAATGATAATGTTATATTTTTTAAAAACCCCGGACCCCCTGCCGCCCCTCCACCCTCCAAACTTAATTCTAATTAGCTCACTTTAAAAAAAGATTTTATGTGACCCACTTTTATAAATAAGTGAAAGTCACTTTTACAATGGTACTTTATGAGCTACCCACTAAATTGTAACTTAAATAAAAGATAAAGAGACTTTAGAATTATAAGTGACTCACTTTTTATAATGGGTGAGAACACTTTTACATAAAGTAACTTCAAAACATAAGTCACATGTGTTTTTTGAAAAAGTAACTCAATAAAAAGAAAGACTTGAACTCAAGACTTCTATTCTCATAAAGTAACTTTGGAAAAGAGGAAGGTGGTTTTTATTTTTGTTTTTTTTGTCACTGAATATTTGGGGTGCGTGCTTACTTGAAAAAACCCTTTTTGCCTACAAAACAAAAAACCACGCAACCCAACATGGACATAAAAAAAACCAAACCTTATGGCTTGAAGTTAGCTTTTGCCTAGAACTAAATATTCTTCTCAATGTTTTTGATTTTCTGAGATCACACTAATCCGCAGCAGAAAAGAGCATACGCATGAGAAAAATCCTTCCTTTCTGTTTTCGATTTGCCTAGATCGCACAAAGTCATGGGGAAAAGGGCATACATAGAAATGAAAGGTATAGATTCAGTAATAAAAAATAAAGAGATAAATAAACCAAAATAAATAGAGAGATAAATAACTAAAACTGCAAATAAAGACTATATACCTCAAGATCTTAAAAATGACATAGCTAAGGCTACTAGAAACCTTTTCGCATGAAATGAATGGGGTTCATCATTGGAATAGATACTCTTAACACAATAGAGTAGTCCTCTCGGCCCGAAAGCAGTTAGAAACAATAGATCTCGGAAATGACAGTCGGATGCAGTTGTACCGACTTCCAATTTGGATCACCAATGGATATGACCCTCAAATAGCTCTGATACCATGTAGGAATTTACAAGGTAATTTCCTCAAATAGAACACCAAAGGACACCGCTCACAAACAGATCATAGATCAATACACCAATATTCTTGACGTGGTTAAAAACCTCAAAGAGGGAAATAGCTCATAGCCTGAGCTAATGTGGCCACTTTAGGCAATTTATTAATAAAAGAAAGAAAATTTACATAAGCTTATCTCATGAACAATCACCCTGCAAATGACCCTCCATGCGCTTTAAATAGAGATCATGGACCAATTGAGTGTTAAGCCACGGATCAAGTGTTAGTAATACCGAGGAGAGAATGAACCATCAGATCACTTCATGTGTAGAAAATATCGTGACCGTCGGATTGTAAGTTACAAAAGTACATAGTAAAGAAACACACTTTACCTAACTCTACATTAGACCAAGTTATACTTAACTATTTCCTATGTGTGGGAATATCCTAACACTGTGTACACACCAAATATACCACTCTCATTAATATTATGGACCATAGATATTAATAATAGTGTGCATTCTATCCTTAATACATTTAGAAAATGTGTATATTCAGTGAGTGGTTTATGTCAAATACATATGTCCCTGCAAACACACTAGATGATATACTAATTCTTCATAATCTCTTACTAAACCAGAGAGAAATCACCATACTCAATCACAAGCTTCAATAAGATTTCAAATCAATGACTAGAATATTTTAGTGATGCCTTTGATGAGATCACTTAAGCCCATATACATTTTGTACAAATCATAACCATTTAATCAAACTCTTTTAATGAGTCCAAGTCACAAAAAATGACATACTCTGTTTTTTGAAAACAATATATCAGTGACAAAGCATAAGACTCTGTCAACCATCCACCTAATGCTTTAGCGATTCATGACACAACAAAATATATAACTACTAATATATGGTGCACATAAGCTACGTCTGATTATTAAAAGGAATGCTCATCAAAACCAATAATCATATCTTTGAACCATTTCAACGTTTAATTAGATATGGCCCTTATGCATTGGTGTGATAAATCCTAAAATAGTTAGACATTTATGGACACAACACTTTAACAATGTAGATCTAAACATATCAAATCATCAACTCAACTACAAAGGATAAATGTAGAGCTAATTGATCCAAGGAAATTGGTAATTCACACTTTCTTACTCCTGTTCTAGAACAAGGAAAAACATAATTCAAAAAATATTTGTGTGGAATGCCGGTGCCTGAATTAATAGATCTCATGAAATTCACACACCAAGTGATTGATCCCCTTGAAATTTTATAGTTTATTCACCCCATGATTAACATAGGCAAATCCATTGGTTTGTTGATGGTTTTGTTTGACTAGATCAATTAGAAGCTTTGATTACCTTCGACTCTCACAACGTTACCTTGGGAAATTTGATGGTTTGGCCCTTGGTTTTATAATTTTCTTCACAAATAGGCATCATCGTGGGGATAATCCTGGCTCCAAAATAATATCATCATGGGGATAAGCCGAGCTACCAAAGAAGATGTTGCAATCATTTCTCTGTGCTAGTTATATTCCCAACGAAGATAGTTTAACTTGGGGAAAATATTGGTTACTTTGCCAAAAACTCTGCCATCCTACGAAAACACTTTGCCAAGCACCTCTAGAGCTTGTCCAACCTCTGCATCACTTATATATTTCTACCACAACACCTCAAAGCATCATGAACCTATTCAAGTCAACCTATGCATACTCCTACAATTTTGTGCAAATCACCAAGAGTGTGATAAGACCACGATCCAGGTTGACGTAAATGCCTACAAAATAGCCAAATTCCAACATTTAATGTCTCTACTAGAGCACAATTGGGCTATATTCCATACCATTAGAGAATAAGAGGCTCAAGAAATGTTTGAATTTCAATGTTAAAGAGAGATGCCTAATTGGTACATTTTCCTTTGAGGACTTGAAATTTCATATTTAGACCCTTGATACACTACAAGGAGCTTGATTAACATATTTGTAGCTATTTTGAAAATATAATTTAATTAATTCCTATTAATTGAAAACCAACACATTTCACTTGAGATCTACAAAATTTTCAAAAATTGAAGATTAAGTTTCCAAATTCAAGGTATTGAAGTTTCAACTTAGTGATTGTGGAATCACTATGCTAAATGATCAAGGGATATTGAATATGCTTTCCAAACTAGAGACACCTATTGACGTTTTTCTCTCTACTTTTAATTTGATTAGAGATGCATTATGTGCTAATTATACTATGCATTATTTTGATTTTCTTTTGTGAATAATTAATAAAAGAGCAAGGAAATATCTTGCACATGGGTGCACTTGATATATTAGGTTCCAACTAGAAAAAATGTTTGTTCACAAACAAGTTTAAGAATCCCTTCAAACAACCATTGAAAGGATCCAAACAATCAAATAACAACTCCATTTAAGTGATTCCATAATCTATCAAGAGAGCCAAATCCAGGGAGTATAAGCGATCTAAGACTTTTTCATTTTGTGGCAAAGATGGACATCTTGATACACGTTGTTAAAAGATGATGCAAACATTAGAAGCATAATGAAGAATTCAACTTTTTATTATACTTTTTATTCTCTTTTCCTTCTTCCAAACTTTGACATTTGATTAGACTTTTCCTTCTCTCCTCCTCCTTCCAAACTTTGACATGCTCTTTCTACTATGACATGCAATTTTAATAATGAGTGGATTTATATGTGGAGGCCTTTTTCATCACATGGCCAATGATAGGAATTTATTTTATAATATTTATGATTGTGCAACCTAACAAATTTTTGTGAGTGATAGTCCCCCATTAGATGTTGTAAGAATATAACTACCAATTTAGATAATGGTGAAATCAATAACATATTTTATGTCTCTATCCTATTATTATTTTTTTTTTTCAATTTACCAAATCACTCATTTGGATATAGATGGAAAAATTATTTAGTTTTGACCACAATATCTTGTATTTTGAGATCACAAGGAGTTGCTTCTTGACGTGTTGATGGTTCCTCGACCTTCATCACCTATCATTGTTTGCATTGTTCATGTCAATCACTTGAGAAAACATTGGCATAATGGGTGTAGTCATTTGAACTATTGCTATTTGCAACAACTCTCAAAATGCCACATGGTGCGTGCTTTGCTTCTTATTTATTATAATAATGGTGTGCATCATGGTTATGTATTCAATAAATATGAGAAATCTCCATTTACATCTAGCCAATAATGGCAAGCACAAACACCGAGTTGAACATTGATTTTTTTGGCCTCATTTGATGGTAATTTTAACCGTTGTTTTGAGAATTGTTACTATTGGTATCATATTTTTTTTTGAATAGTTTTTTGATATTTTAAATCTTATCTATAAATATCAACATTATTTTTTATATAATGTGTCATTTTAAATAATATTAAAGGTTATTTTTTATATAATTTGTCATTTTAAATAATATTAAAGATGATATATATCGTTTACCTTTTTAAATTAATATTTTTCATCTAATTATGTATCATTACTTAATTTAGGTTGCTATACTTTTAAAATAATAGTGTAAATTATTAATTTCAATACTTTTTCAAGCTTTACTTCAATATATAATGAATTGTGTTAGTTAAATAACACTACTTTTAAGCATATATCAAAGAAAATATACATTTCAAAGATAAATATAATAAAAAAACATACATGTTTTGTAAACTTTTTGCTTAAAATAACATGCCAAATAATTATTTATATGGAATAATTGAACCGAAAAAAGCATTTTTTTTTTTTCAATTTATTTTTAATTAATAAAATTTCATGTAAAAATATGACAACATTTAAAGTTATTTTTCCTAATGTAATGGTTCACATAAAAGTAAAAATAAACATAAAATAGTAAAAAGATTCATCATAAAACAACAATACATGGTTATTTATTCTTATGGTAAAATCTCTAAGTCAAACTATTGCAACTATAACTTATCAATAATTTGCAAAAATCAACATATTTTTCAAAGTCATATTAAAACTATAAACATTTTCATATATGTTAAATCCATCATTCTGAAAAGGCATATCATCATTTTCTTGGACATCATTTTGTGCTTCCATTGGGTCATTTTTCTATTCCATTGGATATTTGATATCTGCAAATTCTCCAAAGTGATAATTTCCAAACAATCCTTGTAATGGTGGCTTAAACCAACTTCTTGCATTTCATACATAAGAGCTTTAATAGCATTAATTCTTTGTTGAATAAAATTTCATTGTAGTGTGCCATTTTCAATGACTATGAGATTTTTTCCTTTTGTAAGTAACATGTAGTGTTGTACCTATTCATGAAATACAAAAGAAATAATCATGTAAAACACTCTAAACACTTATAAATTAAAAATAATAAATGTTAAATTCTTATTTCATATATTATATCCTAAAATTAATTTTAAGTGTATCTCGCAACAAATCCAAAACCCAATATTCTTTACTTGAGGATGTATTTATAAGCTAACTAATTAATGCATGTGGCTTTCAATACATGTTAACATCTCTCCCTTCAAATACTTTTCTTCGTATGTTACCTTTCTTGTCATGACATTATACACCAATAACTGATTATGATTCCCTTCATCTTTCCATTGATAAAAATAGAATTATAAGTATAATATTTTGCCTAACATGCAAGTTATATCTCTCAATATCACATGTGAATCAATTGCTATTACAAATATTAGGCCTTTTCTTGTAACATGAATTATTAACTTGTAAATTGATATAATTTAGTTTTCACTTTTCCCTTAAGCTTATAGTACTAATCGATTGTGTGTCTAAATCTCTAAAATGGTGATGTTGTGACTTTTAAAAATCCCGTAACCACCTTATTAAAAGATTAGTTAGTATAAGGTTCATTATTATCTATCTCCAATATACAATGCAAACATGATAGTACTAATCAATTATGTATCTAAATCTCCAAATTGGTGATGTTGTGACTTTAAAAATCCCATAACCACTTTATTGAAAGATTAGTTAGTATAAGGTTCATTATTATCTATCTCCAATATAACATGGAAGAAAAAACTACCACTAAATTCTAGCTCATCATATCTATATATATATATGTTTATTTGTTTTTAAATTTTTACTTTTTAAATATTTATTTTTGTTAAACTGTTCTTATTTTTTATTTTTTTAAAAAGTGGCACTACTTCTCCCACCCTTTTAAATGTTTTTTGATGAGACATTTAAGGAAATATATAAGAGGCTATAGGTAGGTATATTATGTATAATAAGAAGTTATAAACATGAATTCCAATAGGTTTCCTAAAATTTCATCTAACTCTAGCTAAAGCCCCCACTTTCGGCTCAAGCGAGGGTGGAATAAGGATGTCTAGTCTTAGCTAGACCATTGGGAATAAAGGAGAATATCATATTGAGAATCCAAATAATATTTTTAATATTATTACTTCCAAATTTAAGGATAAATTGTGGGGAAGTAAAGAGCTAAAAATAAAAAGGAAACTGCAATATTATAAGGATGTGATCAACCCCAATCTCGAAACCAAAATTATCTCTCTGTCTTGACTAGTGTTAAGAAGAAAATGAGCATTTCCAAGATTATAACTAATTATCATGAGGTTCATAGTGAAAATAGGCATTGGCCAATTCCTAAAATGACATGGGATGAAATTTTTTGTCATTTGTGCAATGCTAAGAAAGTTAAAGATGAAAAACTCTTTCTTTTAGATTGTCCATCTTATACTCACATTCAATCTAATTTTCAAAATATGTGATTTGGGAATGATTCTCTCACTTCTTTTAGAGCACATAAATAAAATGTAAAAAAAATTGATTAATCTCTTACATTCTTAAGCTTTGGTAGACCATATAGGTCTTAATGTAAATCAATCATCATCATCATCATTTTAAGTGCTTTCTCTTATAAATATTTTTTAATGTTTCTTCAATTGTTTAAATTTATTTAATCTATATATATATATATATATATATATATATATATATATATATATATATATATATATATATATATATATATATATATATATATATATATATATATATATATATATATATATATATATATCTAAGTAATTAGGTATTATTAGGTATTAATAAGAACATATATTATACCTAGAATATGAAAGCGATTAAAAATAGGGCATAGAATGGGCTAACAAGTGCGGGGGTGGGGGAGGGGGGGGAGTGAGGGGGGTGTCCTCAATGAATCTAGAGGAACAATTGTACTTAGGTATTTCTAGGAGTATTGGATCAACATATAATAACCAAGTAAAAGTACATGCTTTACTTAAGGGGGTTAGTTTAATATCTAGTATTCATATTATTGAGATTTGTTATCATTGACGACTCCAAAAATACAATTAGACATATCATTAATGACTCTTATCCTCAAGTATTTTTTCTCAATTCCATATTTAGTTGAATCAAAATCGACTTGCGTTCCACTCCTCAAGTGGAATTTTACCACATCATAGAGCTAACAAACTTGTGGTCGATTAATGTACCAATGAATTTATTAAAACGAGGGAGGGGGATCTATTAATTAACTCCACCATCCATCACCATCCAATACCAAAATATGAATATGTGTGAATATTATCAAGATCATTTAAAATATTCACTTGCAAGGTATGCCGCAAGGCAACCATAGGCATATACCATTTGCATTAAGTCTCCATAATGTTGGTGGGATATGGCACAAATTGAGGGATTGGCATGAATTGCAAGATAATAATTGTGCAATTATGGAGCCACACATATATTTATACTTATTGATGAAACTATATTCGTTAGTCAATCCACAACTACAATATAGGATGTCTCACATCTAGCTATGCACCTAGGCATAATCCACCTTTCTACAAACTTTCTTCTCTTATTCTGGGAACTTTTGTGTTTTGTGATTCTATTCCCCCTCAGGAAACATTAAAAATGGGGTATATGAATAATTATCTTGTGGAAAAATTTGAGGACCTTGAAGCAATGGATAACCTATAGATCTATATTGGTAGTATATCAACACAAGTGGTGGCTATGCTCGACATATTGATTCAACAATGATGTCTCCTACATAAGGTGGAAGTGGAGAGTAGTACTACACATTTCTAAAGGCTGTTGCAATCTCCTTTTCCATTTTTGAAAAGAATTATCAATCCTCTAGATGTCCCACTTGATGGCGTTTTAACACACCCATTCCTAATCCCAACCCACAACACGAGTGATAAGGAGGTGGTTACTATGGTGACCCAAGATCCAAGGTAGTGTTATGGAAATGGGGTCTAAATTTTCACTTTTTTATACCTTTTGAAACTCAAAACAATGATACCATCACATTCATCTCGTTGAAATGATTCCAACGATATAAAATTTGTCCCAATCTAAAACCCGAATAAACAAATATGACCACTTGAAGTCATGGCTAATTAAATAATGCCATGACATGGACATGCCACATGGCACCCATGTGGTTGACATGATCCACCTTTTAGTTGTTGGCTCGTTCAACCCAATGAAGGAATTGACAAGCCTCATCATTGGGTAATTATATGGGCCTTAATTCACCTCCTAACTTAGTCAAACCAACTTTTCTCACAACTTATTACATGTTTTTGAGTATATTTTGTTTATGAGATGAGTTAGAGTTGGATATTATTCCTAGTGGACTAATCTGCATTGAATGCAGGATTGAAGGAGAAAATCAAGGAATTTTGGCAAATACTAAGGTTAAAACTCGAATGGGACAAGAGAGAGAGATTGTAGGAGGCAAATCCTCCTCATTTACTTCTCCCCCATTCAAATATTCCTCCATCCATCACACCAGATCGGAGTGCAAGCAGCTAAGCCATGATGATTAGAAGGCAACCGAGCAAGTGAGAGACAAAGAGCTAGTTTATCTCGAGTTCGGGAGCCGAGCCTCTGTCACACGGAATCTGTCAAGGGTGCGGACACGACTGACCTTCCTAGAAGTCTAAGACATTCTAATGACAAACAAGACAAAATGGAGTGATCTTTCTCTAAATACACCTTTTACAACATGAAAACTACAAGTGTTTAGGCTTACCTTATTCCAAAACGCTGTTGTTGAAGTCCGTTCTTGACGATCCGGATGAGCTCCTCCTTCAAGTCAATTCCTGCAACCACAAACAATCAAACAATTACCAAGCACTTGCATTTCATATAATAAAACATATATTCAACATGCAGACCAAGGAACACATGAAATAACTCATTAACACAAGCTATTGAGAAAAATAAACCAGTTTGTATTAATAACGAAACAAAGAAACTCTTACAACCTGGCCTTGGTGTTGTGCAAGTTCCTCCCAGGGTCCATCAAGGGTTTTCCTCTACTTTGACAAAGCTCACCCTCTCCCAAGTAGAATCAAGTGAAGACAATCTCTCCTCACAAAGGCTCTAATGGAAGACCTAAATCCTGCAGCATTTACCCAAAGAAAATGTATAGCTCCAACCTCTTCTCCTTCTGGCTCAACGCCTTTATTTATAGTGCTGTAAAGAGGTTATTCAGGTCCACTATCAATGGGATCATCCCCCTCTTTGGGTGGGATAGCTCCCTTATTGATGGGATAAGTTCCCCCTTAATAGAGATACATGAACCAACTGGAGGCGCATCCATTTCATCAAACCGACCTCTAGAATGTTCTAGAAGTAACCACAAGTAACTTTTTCAAGATAAAACTCGCGCATTTTGCCTTTTACAGAGGGACGCACCTGTCCCTTAACATACAGAGCGTCCTTGGACGCAGATTTTGTGAACAAGGTCAGCGTCCCCGCAGGTAAGGCTAGAGAGAACCTGCGACCCCAGAGATAAACATAGTTTTTACAAGACTTTCTCTCTTCTTTGAGTTTGAGATGGATAACAGAGGCATGAGACTTGCCTAAGAGGGTAGCATGACTGTTGATTTGAGTCATACTAACTGTAAGTAGTCAAGGTGACATTTTTTAGTGTAACAGATTGCCCCCTAAAGTGCGAAGCCTGGAATAGAATACGGTTTTGTAATTCTAGGAAGGGTGAAGCGCTTTATCATTTCAAGGATTGTCTTGTGGATGGCCTGGTTGGAACCTGCAATTTTCAACACAAAATACATGGATAAGATTATATCATCACTGAGGTAGGCATTCCCATACTCAGATTCAAAACTTTAACTAATGGACTAACTATTCTGATACAGGAATGATCTTGCAGTACATCATTTTTATAGACTTTTGTAGACACAATATGGACGCATCCATCTGTTTATGATTAGTCTACATAGATAATGAATACAAAACTCCTCGCAGCCTGGATGGTAGAAACTAGATCCAGGGTCTTCACTTCTACTTCCCGAATTGGTACGATTCTAGCCATGTGATTAAATGATTTGATGTCGAACATGTTAGAAACCACTTGATTACCAGTCGATGATGTAAACTGTTAACAAGCGTGAGAGAAACCACCAGTAATGTCAATGGTTCTCAAAGTACCAAGCACAACCCGTGAAATGTGAATAGATGTTTTGATGTCGAACACTTCACGGAATCCTTTGATCGAAAGTCAATGATGTAAACTGACTTCAAAGGCGAGAAACCTGCCATTGATGCATGCAGACTTCAAGGTACTGTCGATTCCTAAGTCATCTTTCTAGATAATGTGTCGATGTCGATAGAAAGCGACCCGTTGCAGGCAAGCCCACAACACGAAATCATTGTTCAAGTTGAAGAAATGTTGCTGTGAGGACTGACTCAGGGATGGTCGAATGGATGACAAGTATTTTGCAGATGAAAGTTTTTGCTTGCAGACCTCTTGAACACATAACGACACGACAGATGGCTTGGTGACGAATAACTCAAAGTTAATCCCCGGAACCCGGTTAAAGACTTTCAAAGTGGTTTGATCAACTGTGAGGTAAAAGATTTCCCAACCCAGGTGAATGAAAAGTGTCGTGTTCAAGAGTGGTAATAAAGTTTCTTTTGAGACAAAAGGTAACAAACAGGTTCATTCTTCTCTCTTTTCCCCCACCATTTCTGGCAAGTACCTCTTTATTTTTAACAAGCTTGAGGAGGATAACATATGCTTGATTATAAGCTCATCCTTCGGACGAGTCCAACCTAGTTTAAATTCGAACCCTAGGAAGGAGTGGTTCGTTCCTGTTTGTAATTGAACAAGTCCTCTACTGTAAAAGTTTAACGAGCCCAGTATAGGAGAAACTCGGCGTTTTTCAATTTTAGAGAGTCTGAAAAAACTAAAGGAGACTCCACGTTGAACTTTTTCGTATATTTGTGTCCCTCAAGCCCGAAAAAGTATAAAATAATACCTGGGGGAACCGCTTGATCTTGCGACCAAGGAGTACTTTCATAATAGTGTCGTTGACCTGAAAAGTAAAAAGTGATCAAGGACACGTCGTTTTATTTCCTTATCGAGTTTGAAACGACAAAAACCCGGCAATCTTTTCCTGATTTTGCGGTCAGAAAAGAGCTAAAAGGGGACCGTCTTTTAATTCCGTTTTAACGAGTGTAAAAGAAACGCTCGGCGATCTTTTCATGTTTTAGGAGTCAGAAAAGGGCTTAAAAGAGAACTCCAAGGTTTCACTTTTTCGTAAGTTTTAACGAGTTCGAAAAAGGGATAAAAATGTACTCATGGTTTTCATTTTTTCGTAAGTTTTAATGAGTTCGAAAAAATGAGAAAAATGTACTCATATGGCCGACTTTCAATTTAATTTACGAGCAGGAAATGACGGAAAGAACTCGACATTTTCATTTGTTTTACGAGAATGAAAGATAGAAAAATAATCTCGGTACTTTCATGAGTTTAACGAGTCTAGAAAATAACTGAAATTGACTCGAGATAGGTTTCATTTTTACAAATGCTTGAAACAAAGAAAAACTATGCTTCAAATTAGTTTCATTTTTACACAAGCTTGAAACAGAGAGAAAACTGTGCTTGATGCCCCCTGAGCATAATTGCTAGAGCGCATGCCCCCCCCAACTTCATTTCATTCAACTAAAGTGGATGAAAATGAAGGTTCAAGTACGAGATCATTTGAGAGACTGGACCTAAAACAAAAACTGAAATAACTAACCTAAATACACAACTTAACATCTATGAGATCTAGTCAATCTCTCGACTCAAGTAGAGGAGGATTTGTTTCATTTTTTAACGAGCTTGACACAGGAAAAGAACTATGCTCGGATTCAGTTTCATGTTTATGCAAGCTTGAAACGAAAAACTATGCTTGTTATAAGTTCACATGCCCCCAGCATAATGATGCAAATCAAGGTACATGCCCCCCAAGCTTCATTGCATTCAATGAGGTGGATGGAATGAAGCTTTACTTTCAAGATCTTGGAAAGACTCGTGGGAGTTGTTTCATTTTTTAGTGAGCTTGACACAAGACGAGGAACTATGCTCATAATCTACCTATTTAACCTACCCTTGTTTCATTTTTTAAAGAGCTTGACACAAGACAAGGAACTATGCTCAAGAAGTTCACATGCCCCTAGCATAATGATGCAAAGCAAGGTACATGCCCCCCAGGCTTCATTGCATTCAACCGGCTGGATGAAATGAAGGTTTACTTTCAATATTTAACTTGAAAAGGGAGTTGTTTCATTTTTAAGGAGGTTGACACAAGAAAAGAACTATCCTCATACCTGATTCATTTGTTAATGAGGTTGACTCAGTAACAGGAACTATCCTCATACCTGATTCATTTTTTAACGAGGTTGACTCAGTAACAGGAACTGTCCTCATACCTGATTCATTTTTTAACGAGGTTGACTCAGTAACAGGAACTGTCCTCATACCTGATTCATTTTTTAACGAGGTTGACTCAGTAACAGGAACTGTCCTCATACCTGACTCATTTTTTAACGAGGTTGACTCAGTAACAGGCACTGTCCTCATACCTGATTCATTTTTTAACGAGGTTGACTCAGTAACAGGAACTGTCCTCATACCTGACTCATTTTTTAACGAGGTTGACTCAGTAACAGGAACTGTCCTCATACCTGACTTGCTACAATCTACCTACATATCCTAAAATCTACCTGATTCATTTTTTAATGAGGTTGACTCAGTAAAAGAACTATCCTCATACTAGCCTGTTTCATTTTTTAACGAGGTCGACACAGTAAAAGGAACTTTCCTCGTATCCACCCTATTTCATTTTTTAACGAGGTTGACATAGGAACAAAACTATCCTCGTTACATCCAGTTTCATTTTTTAACGAGGTTGAGACGGGAACAAACTATCCTCGCACACACTGATTCATTTTTTAACGAGGTTGACACAGTAAAAGGAACTTTCCTCACTAATCCTACTTTCCTATATAACCTACTATCTACCTGATTCATTTTTTTAATGAGGTTGACTCAGTAACAGGAACTTTCCTCATAACATCCAATTTCATTTTTTAACGAGGTTGAGAGAGGAACAAACTATCCTCGTAACATTGATCATGGCTTCCAACTGGAAGAAAGACATGTCAATGGACACACCTTGATCATGGCTTCCAAGAGGTCTTCATTCGAAGGAAGAATACTTCTTGGGAAGGAACACATGTCAAGGGACTCAAAAGGGATAAGAACATCGTGTTCAAGTAATCCCATAGAGTTTTCCATGTCAATTACCGGAGCTAAATCAAAGGAAGATGAGCAAACAGTGAGAGGCTCACTTACATCGGTAACTGAAAACATGGGACTAGTTGCCACATAATTAACCCGTGGGAGGGTAGATACCACTTTAGAATCAGGAACATTTAGGGGTGTCATATTATTGGTAGTTGAAAAAAGACTAGGGAACGAAAGTTGGTCTACAGTCACAATACTGCCATTGTGAGGGAAAGACATCACGCGAAAGAGTGTCGATACGACAGCTTTCATTGCATAAACATAGTCTCGCCCAAGGAGTAAATTGAAATCCAAGGGACCTCGAACTACCATAAGATCAACACAAACAGTTTTACCTTCCAAGGTAATAGAAAACTTAGGAAGGATCCCTAAAGGTTCACTAATTGTTCTGTTAAAAGCTTTCAGATTCTGCGTAATAGGCACAAGCTGAGGGGAACCCAAAGCTTTCCAAACAGCTGAGGATAAAATACTAATAGAAGCACCTTCATCTACCTGTGTACGATGTATGTCCCTACCACCAGCCTTGACAATGATTTGGAAAGGGATGGAGGAAGGAAGACGAGGTTCTGTCAGTCTATTCCAATCAAAGGAAAAGACCTCAGTACTTGGAGGGGGTTCTGTAGAAACAGGTGAAATGCCCCCCGGCATAGAAGAATCCGATGTAACAAGAAGAACATCAGCGGTATGAAATTTACTCTCGAAAAGGAGAGTGTGATCGACCGAATGTGAAATTGAATCGACCACTTGATCAACTAATGGATCATCAAATTGAGTGACATGAGTTTCACTCTCCAATGGAAGAGTGTGATTGAGTGTACTTGAAGTTAGATCAATCACTCCGTCAGTTGACGGTAGGTTGGGAGAAAGTTTACGGTAACCAGTTGGAAATTCTTGCTGTGGAACAGTAAGTTTTTCCAACAATGTTGAGGCTTCATCCATGTGAGGACAAATGTGAGTTTGATGACTCCCTTTGCATAACTTACAAGGAAACCTAACTTTACCCTTTTTCCCAGGAACCTGACTATCACTGGTTGATGGATCAATGGAAAGTTGATGAGATTTTTCTGACCATACTTCCAAGACCTTTGGAATACCAGGACAATTGACAAGGAAGTGGTCACCCTTACAAAGCCTGCAAGGGTATTTGGGTTTACGATGCATGTCGGAATTTTCCTCAACACAACTAACACTTACAGCTACGGTTGGTTGGTTGACTTCTTTCTTATCTTGCTTCTTCTTCTTCTTCTTCTTCTTCCCTTTCTTCTTCTTCTTAGCCTCCTGGTTACTAGCATCAAGGCTTTTACCAGGCGAAGAGGAAGAAATGGAGGAAGAAAAATTAGGCGAAGAAGGTAAAGGGTCAACAGAAGGTTGGTGATGTTGAGATGGTGAACTCTGTTGAGGTGAAGCATCCGGTTGAGATGTAACAATTGGAGTATTTTGGGCCAACGAAGTTGAAAATAACCATATCGGTAAACCTATTGTAAATCCAGGTAATGACAAAGTAGCCATATAAGGAGGACCAACATTTCCAAAGTAAGGAAAAGTACTAGGATTCTCATTAGGAGGGGTTCCTAGGTTGATAAATTCCGGAACATTTGCCATTATATTCAACTTCAGTGAATTTTATTAACAATTTAAAACTAAAATTAACAATTCACAATTCACACTTAACAACTAAAATTCACAATTCACACCTATGGTCTCTAAAAATAAAAACAAACAAATTAACACGCGCTATCAAATCTAGGAGTCAAACCACACACAAACAGTAAGCTCTTCGGACCGAAAACACTAGTTGGTGATGAAGCCCAACCTCGCAGAATTCAGTACAGAAGTGGTGGGTGGAACAGTTACCCCGGCAACCTGCTTAATGAATAGACTGGACCAAGTTCCTCCACTTTAACCGTCTCGAGTGAAGTGAACCCCCCGGAAAATCCAAGTGAGTATAACCGACGTCTGCTCCAGGTACAGTGGGACCTTCCCTCCACCGTCACCTTGGGTAGAATCCTAGAGATTATGGTCACTAAGGTTACCAATCACAACAATTACACCTGGGGGAACAGTCTAAACTCCGACAGCACGCAAGGGCAGAGTAGCAAGCTCCAATCCCCTTACCGGCTCCTTGACAACAATCCAAGGTTTACCGATAAGTGACCCCTGGCTCCTCGACAATGGTTAATCCGAGGTTTACCGTTTGTAATACGTACTGTCTGGCGTCGTTCCCAACGAGGGAGGAATGATCCCCTCACTGGTTTGGACACGAGCTCGTGCTTCTCCTTTAAGAGGAGCTTTCCCAGAGTATAACTGAAACAATTGGATTTAATCTACTCAAGATAAACTATCTGTTTGGTTTTGTAGTCTTGGAGAGTTAAGTACTCACCTACTCCAAGACCCTAGCCTAAGCTATGTTGGTGTTTCAGAGCCCTAGAAATGTAAAAATTACTAGATGAATTTTAATTAAGCGCTGTGTTATTAAGGCTGTTATTACTCAAATGGGTAAATGGATATGAAACCAATGGTGTTATGACCCGACTCAACTGAATGCAATCGAATATGATAATGTGATCTTTTCAATTCGATGAATCCTAACTAGAGTAAGGAGAGAGTTTCCATTCACTTCCAACAATGCAAAAAATTGATCATTAAGAGAAAATATAACAAATTCTCTAATGCACTAATTTCATCAAGAAAAACTAATGCAAATCAATTCCAAACCATTTTTTTATTTTTGTGTAAATTCAAATCAAAGAAAGCTGATCTAAATCTACGATTGATTTTTCAGAATGTAAACTATGCAATTGTAATCTATGCACAATTCACATGAAAAGTATGCAAATGTAATCTATGCACATTTTTCATTCATATTCTGAAACTGAGAACTCTAATTATGCAAATGTGATCTATGCAAGAGAATTCTCAAACACAAGATGATTCTAATGTAATCTAAGAACCAATCAAGTGCAAGTCGAGAAAATTGGGTGAGAGTTCCAAAGATCAAAACATAAAAACACTCAAAGGCGATTAACACTCATACACAATTTAGCCCCCCCCGGCGAATGAGGGGGAAATTTTTTTGCAAAAACAGAAGCAAAAAGATGCAAAATTGTGAAAGAACTGAGAGAAACCTCCAAGTAATGACCAAAGGAAATCAAATCAAGAAATTCTCAAGAAAGAGACTCAAAACACCCAATTGATGAAAGCTAAGAGCAGGAACAAGCTTAGGTGAAGATCTGTGACAGGGTACTAAAGGATCTGGGCAGAAAATACTAAGAAAAAACAAAATCTAAAAGCAATTAAAGCAAAAATGGAGTTTTCCTAAATTTTTACAGGAAGACGCAGGCAACCCGTTAGAACAGGCGCGGGCCCGCTCTGTGCAAACGGCAACAGCGCGTCCAAAGACGCAGTGTGCAGTACTCAGAGGGTGCGTCCTTCTGGAAAAGTTAAGAAAAACCAAATCTAACTAAATCTAAAGCTAAGCCACCCAAATACTAATTCTCACAGTCAAAAACCAGAAAATAAAAATGATTTTCTCAGAGCAAAGTTCACACAAAGGAAAAGACTTTCACATTAATGGATTCCCCAGCGGAGTCGCCAATTTGTCACACGGAATCTGTCAAGGGTGCGGACACGACTGACCTTCCTAGAAGTCTAAGACATTCTAATGACAAACAAGACAAAATGGAGTGATCTTTCTCTAAATACACCTTTTACAACATGAAAACTACAAGTGTTTAGGCTTACCTTATTCCAAAACGCTGTTGTTGAAGTCCGTTCTTGACGATCCGGATGAGCTCCTCCTTCAAGTCAATTCCTGCAACCACAAACAATCAAACAATTACCAAGCACTTGCATTTCATATAATAAAACATATATTCAACATGCAGACCAAGGAACACATGAAATAACTCATTAACACAAGCTATTGAGAAAAATAAACCAGTTTGTATTAATAACGAAACAAAGAAACTCTTACAACCTGGCCTTGGTGTTGTGCAAGTTCCTCCCAGGGTCCATCAAGGGTTTTCCTCTACTTTGACAAAGCTCACCCTCTCCCAAGTAGAATCAAGTGAAGACAATCTCTCCTCACAAAGGCTCTAATGGAAGACCTAAATCCTGCAGCATTTACCCAAAGAAAATGTATAGCTCCAACCTCTTCTCCTTCTGGCTCAATGCCTTTATTTATAGTGCTGTAAAGAGGTTATTCAGGTCCACTATCAATGGGATCATCCCCCTCTTTGGGTGGGATAGCTCCCTTATTGATGGGATAAGTTCCCCCTTAATAGAGATACATGAACCAACTGGAGGCGCATCCATTTCATCAAACCGACCTCTAGAATGTTCTAGAAGTAACCACAAGTAACTTTTTCAAGATAAAACTCGCGCATTTTGCCTTTTACAGAGGGACGCACCTGTCCCTTAACATACAGAGCGTCCTTGGACGCAGATTTTGTGAACAAGGTCAGCGTCCCCGCAGGTAAGACTAGAGAGAACCTGCGACCCCAGAGATAAACATAGTTTTTACAAGACTTTCTCTCTTCTTTGAGTTTGAGATGGATAACAGAGGCATGAGACTTGCCTAAGAGGGTAGCATGACTGTTGATTTGAGTCATACTAACTGTAAGTAGTCAAGGTGACATTTTTTAGTGTAACAGCCTCCCTGATTTTAAGGAAGTTGTTGGGGACATCAATTGTATAAATAGAGAGGTCTAGAGCCTCATTAGGATTCGAATTTTTGTTGTAAAACTCTAAGCTATTTTCAATCTCCAAACTTGAAAAAGTTTTATTGATGTAATTTTCTGTTTTGGTAATAAGAATGGGTTTTGTTTTAAGCCAGCACTGAGTTAAATCAGAGGGCTGAATCTCTTGGGTTAGGGCCCAACCCTAGCAGTCAAGGCTCCTCTTTCTTGTATTTGTATGTTTATATTAGTCTCATAGCTTCATTGTTAATTTGCTTTTAGATGTGTTTTCATTGCAAGTAGTGTAGATTGGATTGGTTGTTTATTAGTTTTCTTCCATTTGTGCCTTACTTCAGTAGTAGGTTAGTAGGGATAAAAGGAGTACCACAAGGTTTTCAGTGGGTGTCTTGGCCTCATTTCCTCCCTTTGGGATCATGATTTGAGGAAGGGACCCTTATGCAGCCCCAAAAACACAGATTTCTATTTCTTGCATAAGATTTAGAGGTTACTGTATTTAAGTTAGCATTTGATCAGTTTTGCAAAGTAGGATTTCATTTCCATCTCTTCTATCTTCACTCTTGCAGTAGATCTCATCCATGCTTTCATTCCTTTCAGCAACTTTCCTCATGCATAATGTAGGCAGTTAGTTCATTAATTCTGCTTTTCTAGCTTATGAGAATGCTTCTTGTTTACATAGCTTTGTGGGAATTATACATGTTTTATGTAGAGCAGGTGCTTCAGGAGGAGACAAAGACTTCATAGCCAACAACCACCTTCCACTCCATCCACCATAGTCATTCCTTGTTTTCACCATCACCTTCACTAGTTTTCATCATTTTTCATAGAAATTATTCCAAGCACATTGAGCGAATCCAACCATCCTCTATCTTTTTTGTTGATTTTTGAGTGATCCTAGACCTTTCCTCACTTCATTCCACCCATATACCACCTTCCCTAAGCCTTCCATCACCTCCAACACCTTCCATTTTTCTCTTGGCTGTATCTTGTAGGTTTACAGGGAATCCTGTAGGTTTCTAGTACATTGTGTAGGTTTTCTCGAAATGGCCTATTTTGAGGCTGAATTGAGGGAAAACCTCTAGGAAGTCACCAAAATCCTCCCAAGGGTCTGCCACACCATCCAAACATCTCCTAACCCTTCCATCCATCCTCCAACATCCTTAATTCACCTGCCACATCACCAAAGGAAATTAGTTTGCATACTTGATTTTGCATGAAAAGACAAAAAGACAAAAACAAATTTATTTCAGTCCCTTTACTTGCACATTAGCGATGTTTGATGCTTCTTACTTCCATGCTTAGATAGTAGCATTTGTTTCATGATAATTTAGCATTTTTGCAAAGCATATTTTCTTGGCAGTTAATTAGGAAATGGTGTGATTTAGCATTGAATTTCGGTCTTTTCCATTATTGTAGTAGAGTAGCTCTCCCTTAGAGCAGATTTTCCTTCTTCAATCAAGAAACCAAGCTTCTTCTAACTCCATAGAAGTCTGGCTTGAAAACCCCAGTGGTCTCTAGCCAACTAAACTGTGACAAAAGGCATAACCATCATTGTTACTTGTGTATACAGCACTGTCACCTCCAAGTTTGTACGAACCCCAGGTCGATAAAGTAAAGTTGGTAGCTCAGGAGTTGCAGCATTATTTTTGCAATACTGGCGCTCATCACTTTTTGGCACCGTTGCCGGGGAGGTGTCTGAGTAATATGTGAATACTACTTCTTTCTTCTATTTCTTGTCTCTAATATTCTGCCATTAGTTTATTTATGCAAAAGTAATTTAGTTGCTTCCTTTTTCATTCTACATTTTCTGCTTTCCTTTCCATTTTTGCAAGAAATATTTCAATTCAGCAAGTAGTTTTTCACTCAGTCAGTAGTTTTCATTTAATCAGCAATTTAAATTATGCAAAGTACTTTCCAAGTTTGAAAAAAACACAAAACCAAACCAAAAACATTTCCTTTCATGCCTCATAGGAATAGGGATAACTTAGGGAAATTTTTTCCAAATACCCCCACTACATCAAACAACCAACCTTCCCTCTTCTTCGGTGGCTATGAACTGGAGGAACCCTTAGGTGAGCAACCTGACATATTTGAAGAACCTACAGGGGAATAAGAAGAAGAAGAACCCGTTCCTACTGAACCAATGGCTAAAAACAAAAATGACAAAGGGAATAGAGAGAGAGTTAAGGGTGCCTTCCCCATTAGGGAAACCAATGGGGACACTAAGATGAAAAATATAAGCCCCTCTTCCCTACCTCATTTCCATGGCTTGACCACAAAAGACCCCGACACTTTCCTATTTGAGTTTGTTGTTATATGCCGAACCTATGACTATACAGATGATGAGCAGAAGTTAAAACTATTTCCATCTACCCTCAAGGATGCAACATTGCGTTGGTTCATGGGTTTACCTGGGGATAGCATCACAACTTGGGCTCAGATGCAGCAAGCCTTTAACAACAAGTATCGAGACTACTGTTGGTCAAAGGATACTAAAGAGGAAAATTTTAGGATGACCATAAACAATAATGAATCCCTAGAGGGTTATGAAGAAATATTCTAGCTTAGTTACAAAAGGGTCAGGTGCACACTTGAGCCTGAGTCACTAAAGCTGGTCCTGATTAGGGAAGTAAGGGAAGATCTTCTGGATACCCTACACTTGTTAGCAGGAGGAGATATTTACCAATTACCCTATGAGGATATCAAGACTGTCTTTAGAAACCATTATAGGGTGGCTAGGAAAAAGGGTAGGGGTAGTCAACCTATGGTCAGTACATCCTCTTCCAACTCATCCATCAAGGGTGGAATTGGAAACATGCTGGAAGATTTCAAAAGTGAGATGCTGCAAACCCTTGCCTTACAAATGAACACTATGCACATTAAGAGAAAGAAGGAGGAAGCAGAGAGAGCCTTGGCCATTTTTTGTCCTAGATGCACCAAGAAGCATCCTAGGAATGAATGTCCATTTAATTCTATTGAAATTTTCTCAGTCTATGAAGAAAACCACTCCACAGATAAGTTCCCTTCTTTGCCTAGACTCAAAGCTGTATATCAAGGAGCTGAAGGGGTCACTGAGCAACTCTTCTACATAAACCAAAGGAGACCTCATGGGCCTAGACCATACCAGTAGGGCATGTAAGGGTCATCCCATGCATATTACAACCCCAACCAAACCACAACCATACCTTCTTGGGGACCCCCTACTCATCCTTCCTAGTCTACACCCCCTCCTTGGTCCTTTGCATCTCAGTATCACTCCTAGCCAGCCATCCAATCATTTCAACCATATGCTCCACCACAACCTCAGTGGAATGCACCACCCCAGGGGTGGAGGCCCCAATACAACAATGCTCCAACTTTATTGCCTCCACCACCTGTCCAACCACAGCTGCTACACTTTGCTCCACCCAAGCAACCCCAAGTTACTACCCAGTGAATTTTGAACCTGAACAATAGACAGGCTTAACAAGTATATAGTGGAGAGACATCATATCCACCTTATGCTGTGGAAATCCAGGAGATTAACCTTAGATTTGGGAGAGTTCTCTCGGATAACCAACCTCCATCTCCACCTAGGGGTGTTGAGGAAGAAAGAGAGGAAATAATTCTTAAAGTGAATCCACCCTTTCTTGAGAGATTAACCCAACCACTCCAGCCTACCCCATAAGAGACTGAACTTCTGGGAGAATTGAAAAATCTATGTGTAAATATTCCACTTCTCCAAGCAATAAAAGATGTCCCTATTTACAATAAGTTGATTAAGGAGAAGTTCTTCAAGTATCCAGGGAGGCGAAGAATGGATTCCCCTACCATTAATGTCATTGGACATCTGCCTGACTTAATGCTGGGGAAGGTAATCTGTCCAAAGTATCTGGACCATGGAAGCCCTGTAGTAGATGTGGACATCAATGACACCATTGTCCCACACACTTTGATTGATCTTGGGGATGCCATTAATGTGATGACCAAGGACACCATGCTCAAGCTCAACCTCCAAGGTTCATTGAGGAAGACCACAATAGTTCTGCAACTTGCAGACCGCTCCACAGTGACCCCTGAGGGGATTGTGGAGGATGTGATGGTCTCCATTGACTCTTGGGAGTACCCTACAGATTTCCTAGTTCTCCAACCTAAGGCTAAGCTTACTGGTTACCCTCTCATCCTTGGGAGACCTTGGTTGGCCACTGCCAATGCTTACATTAGCTACAGAGCTGGGAATATGATCATCAAGAATGGGCATATGTCCAAGTAGTTAGTCTTATACCCTCCTGCTCAGCCATCTATAATGCATTATTTACCTTTATGGTTGGAGGAGGGGGAAGAAGATGAAGTTTATTCCGCCCAACTTTATACTTTAGAAACAACCATGGGAGGAGGACAACATGATGAAGATGTTTTGATTGAACACCTACTCCAAAGTCCAACTCCCATTACATTGCCTTTAGAAGATGTAGTAAATGAAACCCAGAGCAATCATCCAATTGACCTATTCTTGGCCAATTCCAACCCCCTCAGTGTCAAAACAATAGAATTAGGCCCTGAGAGAACCTTGAAAATCAATCCATCTCTTTTGGCTCTCCAGGAAGAGAAGTTATGCAACATGCTAAAAGAACATCTAGATTCCTTCGCTTGGAGTTACAAAGAAATTAAGGGAGTACACCCCTCAGTGTGTACTCACCACATATACATCAAAGAGGGTTGCAAGCCAATCCGACAGCCCCAAAGGAGGATGAATCCAACTCTTAAAGATATAGTCAAAGAAGAACTGCAAAAACTACTAGATGCAGGATTCATTTACCCTATCTCTGACAGTTAATGGGTCTCTTCTTTGGTGTTAGTTTCAAAGAAAAATGGTAAGTGGAGGATTTGTGTCGATTACAGGGAGTTGAACAAAGCCACAAAGAAGGACCATTTCCATCTACCCTTCATTGATCAAGTGCTAGATGGTCTGGAAGGGAAAAAGTTTTTCTCTTTCCTAGATGGATTCAATGGGTACAACCAAATCTAGATCATCTCGAAAGACCAGGATAAAACCACCTTCACTTTTCCTTGGGGTAATTTTTCCTATAGGGTCCTTCCTTTTGGCATATGCAATGCTCCTGCCACTTTCCAGAGAGCAGTCTTGAGTATTTTCACTGATTTAGTCCATGATGCGGTGGAAATTTATATGGATGATTTTACACCTTATGGTTGTGATTTTCAAGAGGCTCTGTCCAACCTAGGCAAAGTACTGCACAAATGCATTGAAATGAACCTATCTCTCAGTCCCGAAAAATGTGAATTCTTGATGATTGCAGGGACCGTGTTAGGTCAATCAATATCTCAGCAAGGATTGCAGGTGGACCCAAAAAAAATAGCTATCATCTAAAGGGTCCCACCTCCTCAAAAGCAGAGAGATGTTAGAAGTTTCATAGGGTTAGCTAGATACTACTGAAGGTTCATAAATGACTTCAGCAAGTGGTCCTTTATTTGGTTTGTTGGCCAAGGACTCTGAGTTTATATGGTCAAAAAACTGTCAAGAGGCCTTAGACACCCTAAAGAACAAGTTAACCATTGCATCGATTCTTCGAGGCCCAAATTGGGCCCTTCCCTTTCATATTCATGCTGATGCCTCACACAAAGCCATAGGAGCAGCCCTAGGTCAGATAGATGAAAAATTGCCTTATGCTATCTACTTTATCAGTAAGAATCTGTCAAAGGCTGAACTAAATTACACAGTGACCAAAAAGGAACTCTTGGTTGTTGTGCATTCATTGAACAAATTTAGGCATTATATTACAGGCTATCAAACATTTGTGCATACTGACCATGCTGCAATCAAATATTTAATGAATAAACTAGATGTGAATGCTCGGATTATAAGATGGTTACTTTTATTATAGCAGTTTGATCTAACTATTGTTGATAAGCCTGGTAAGGAAAATGTTGTTGTAGAATTTTTGTCCAGATTAAATTTGCCTGTAGGTGAAGAAGGAATGGTTGATGACCAGTTACTGGATGAGCACTTATTTTCTATTTCATTTCTCTCTCCATGGTTTTCTGATATAGCAAACTATTTGGTATCTTCACAATTCCCACCAAACTTGTCCTCCAAAGAGAAAAGAAAGATAGTGAGGAAGAGCACCCCCTTCACTTGGATTGAGGGAAATCTCTTCAAACTTGGCCTAGATCAAATCTTGAGAAGGTGTGTCAGGGAGGAGGAAGTCTTTGACATCCTTCTGACCTATCATGATGGGCCTTGTGGAGGTCACTTTACAGCAAAGAGGACATCATTCAAAGTGTTACAAGCAGGCTATTATTGGCCCACTCTTCATCAGGATGTGAAAAGATATACTAGCCAGTGTGATTGGTGCCAAAGGATGGGAAGGCCTACTCCAAGAGATGAAATGCCTCTATAGCCTCAGGTGAATTTCGAGCCATTTGACAAGTGGGGCATGGACTTCATTGGACCTATTGACCCTCCTTCCAAACAAAAGTAGTACATCATTGTGTGCACTGACTATATGACTAAGTGGGCTGAAACCAAGGCAATTAAGGAAACAACAGAGGAGAAGGTAGCTGAGTTCCTAAGGGAGAATGTATTTTACAAATTTGGGTACCCTAGAGCGTTGGTCACAAACCAAGGCAGCTAGTTTACCTCCAACATGATTGAAGACTTTCTCAGCCAGCATAAGATCAAGCATAGAACCTCCACTCCCTATCATCCATAAGCTAATGGACAAGTAGAGGTGACCAATAGAGCGCTGGAGGGCATCTTGACCAAAGTGGTAAGCAGTAGCAGGAAGGATTGGGCAGATAGACTAGTTGAGGCCACCTGGGCCTATAATACCACCTGGAAGACCACCACTGGATTCACACCCTATGAGTTGGTCTATGGGAAAAATTCCTTACTGTCCATTGAATTTGAGTATAACACATTAAGGATGGCAACCCAACTAGATCTAGATCTCAACAGTGCACAAAAAGAGAGATTGTTCCAGTTGAATGGTTTGGATGAGTTCAGAATGTAGGCCCTCCTACATATAGAGGTAATTCAACTTCAGAGGAAGATCTGGCATGATAAGAACATCAAGGAAAATAAATTTCAAGAAGGTGATTGGGCTTTGTTATATGATTCTAGGTATAAAGACTTCAAGGGCAAGTTAAGGACAAGATGGCTAGGACCTTATGTTGTAGAAAGATGCCATGATAATGGTTTAGTATAGATCAGAACCATAGATGAAGAGGCCATTCCTTTACTTGTTAATGGACACCGACTGAAAATTTACAAGAGACCATTGTCAAAACAAGAATTCATTGATGATATCAATAAAATAGTGATGGTAGTGGAGCAAGTTTCAGCTCCTACCTCATCAAATCACTAAGAGAAAAAAAAAAAGAATAAGGACTCAGGTGAAAACCTCCATGAGGCACCTGAGTCCCACTATTGGGTTGAAAACCTCTTGGGGCAGCCCAATGGCATCAATATAAAAAAAGAGAAAAAAAATGAGAATAAAAAGATCCCTTGGTGAAAACCTCTCTTGAGGTTCCCAAGGAAAATAGCTAGGATGAAAACCTCTCAGAGGCAACCTAGTTGTTTTCAAAAAAAAGAGAAAAAAAAGAAAAAAGAAAAAAGAAAAGAGAAAAATCATGAAAATTTTTGTTTTGCAGGTCAGCAAGAAGGATGATCAAAGAGAAAAGGAGGATCACCAAGAGACCTATTTCACTCACATTTTATTTTTCCACTCATTTTCATTCATCACTCTACCATTTCTCTCATTTTTTCCACTCCTTTCCTTCAATTTACAAGGGGAATGTGTTTTCTATAGGATCCCCAGTAAACCTACAGGATCCTAAAAACCTACAGGATCCTAAAAACCTACAGGATGATCCTGTAGGAATCACAACGACCCAAAAATCCTACAGGAAGCAACCCTAAAGGAAAAAATGACCTGCTATGTCAATGAAATAGCACCCCTACATCATCATTCCATGACCATACCTATGTCCATCTTCATCACCCTTGCATTCACCCTAAAAAAATTATATCAATTTAAAAAATAAAAATAAAAATTTCACAGTCTTCAAAAAAGAAGGAAACAGAGAGTAATAGGCGGCATCACCTGAGTATTCCTCATTCTCCACACTCCTAGTCTCCCTCTCCATCCATGTCACCATCCTCAAACTCACAGCAGAAGGTATAATTAAGATTTCTAAGGGAGAAGCGGCTACATGATATCCTGTAGGAAATTCTATAGCAACCTATCCCACAAAATACAAATCATAAGAACAACAAGCTTCCAACATGATGATCCAAGAGAAGAAGGGACTCCAAAGCAGTAGCAACACCATCATCTTCAACACCAGGTACTTGTACCACAAAAAAATCATCAGAGAACAACAGAAAAGGGAAGAAGAATAGCATGTAGCCAATACACATAGCAAGCGCCTTTGGTTTTCAACCACTGCAACAAGGTATTAAGCACCACAGGTAAGTATCCCACTCACTCTCTCATGTGCATAATGTAGTCAAAATATGTAAAGGTTACGAGTAAGTTGGTTTATAAGCAAAAGGTGGCCAGTTAACTTGGCCACCTTCAATCAGTCAACAAAGACAAAACAATTTGTCCTCTCACACGTGGCAGCAGTCAACTCAAAAACAGAAAGGAGAAGGAAAAAAGTAGTTAAGGCTACGAAAGCATGAAGTGGGAGTTGATTACGAGGAAGTGGGGAATGATGAGGTGGTAGTGGGGACCAATGGTCCAAAAATGGAAACCGTACCTTGGCTGCCAACACACCACCTCAACCCAAATGACCATAAGAGGAAATAATCATCGTCCCCATGCATTCATGCATTCACTTCCTCGAGGCTTGTTCTCATAAGCTACTCTCATACCCCGGAAACCTACAGTAAGGAAGATACCATTGTTTTTCTGCACCGAAATTCCTAAAGGATTGCACATAGGATTCCTACAGGATACATAGAGAGAGTCTACAGGATAGGCCGAGAGGAGTTTCAAAGGGGAAAAATTGGGGGTTGACCACAACAAACATTATGAAGAGGTAGGCTCTATAATTACATTCCTCTTTCCAAGTAAATTGATAAAAAAAAATCCTCTAGTTTGAGTGAATTTGGCATCTGTGCAAGAGAATTGTCCACATAGTCATCTCAGTTTTTTACTTCTGCATTTGAAAATTATATCAACCATTTCATCTCCTCAAAACATAACCGACCAAGATGACATGAGGGTTTAATAAGAGGGAGCCCTGTGAGAATCCAACAACACCCTCAGGTACTAGAAATATTCACAAGGCATAATTGGATGGGGTTTTTCAAAAAATTAAGGGGGTATGATGATGAGGTGGCGCGAGATTTTTCTCTCTCCCTCATTCCACTCACCAGAGTCCATGCCATCATTGTGGTAAGAGACCTCTCCATAGAACTCACCCCTGAACTCATCAATAAAGTTACCACACTTCCCTTAGGAGTGCCATGGAGGAAGGAAGACAAAGGAGATAACCAGGTTGCCAAAAGGAAATTCTTTTTAGAAGGTGGGGAACCCACTAAGGACAAAATTGGAGTAAGGAGAGCAAGTCTGCCATATCCTTGAAATGAGGTAAGCTACCAACTTATTAAATACATTTCACGTGAGGGTAGGTATAGTGTGGTCTATGGCTATCATTTTAGGCTTCTTGAAGAATTGAGACTTGGAGTAGAAACACCCCCTCACCACAGGCTCAACATACCATACTTCCTACTACAATCACTGTTGGGCATGGAATCCCCCCACATCATGTTTTGGGGCTCAAAGCCCAAGTTTTGGTCAAAGGTTGTGTAAGACTCCACGAATTGAGGGCGTGGAGGGCGAAGTATAGGGTAAGTCATAGGACTACCCGCCCTAAAGTAATGTAAAGTCATGTCGGCCTACCCATGGTCCACGGACCATGGGATTGTATAACTAAAGCGAGGCTCTAAGTTGTAAAGATAGTTAATAGAGGAATGGGAGAAGCGAGTACGAATTGTTCGAGCTTAGAGTAGGAGTCTAAGTGTATTGGGTCGTAGTAGTAGGAAGAGGCTTTGCACCTGAGTGAACAGAGGCCTAGTAGAGTCCGCAGCTAAGTGCGCGGACCCCTACAGCTGAGTGTGCAGGGCAGTGTCAAGTATGTAATCTGGATTGAATATTAACAAAGAGAAGCTGATTCCTATTTCTATGTATCTGCTATGCATTGTTTTCTTTACGTTTATACTGTTTTATTTATTGCGCTCACTGATATGATTGCTGAATATGCTGTAATAATCATTAGTCTTACATAAACAAGTTAAGTAATTAGATAATAACAGATTAAATAGAAAGGAACTTGGAATTATATGGGTTGCACCTCGAGTAGGGTTGCGCGAAAGCAGTACTGCAGGTTGCGAGGGGATAGTAAGTGCGCATAGCAACGAGTCAAACTGTGGACCTCCGGAAGCTCATCAGACATCCCGAGGGTGCAGAAACCTGGTTCTAGCACCCTCCCATACTACTTCGGGTGAGACCTCAGTCCTCTCTCCATGGATTGTTGTTGAAAGGGCTAGTGGTATCGGGATTTGCTTGGCTAAATCACCTCTAACCCTGGGTCAGGCCCATACAAGCCAACAAATGGTTCTGTTGCCAGGACCGGGATTTGCATAAGGGATGTCTAATGTCATGCCACTAGAATCAAACAAAGAAAGAAATTTAAGAGTGGTTGGACAAGAAGATTCACAAGTTCACGACACAGGAAAATAGAAATCCACGAATAACTAAGTAACAGTGGTTGGAGCGCTACTTGTATACGGAAATCCATGAAATTTTCTTTGCATCCTTTCCTTTTGAGTTGTATGAGTGGATTGCAAAGTTAGCAGACAACTAGGGAAGGTGTAGGCTTGACAAACCAATAGTGTGGACTCTGGAATTAGTGCACAGACTAGAAGCATCAGGAGATAAGATTGTGTGAGCTGTGGACCATTGGCTCGACCGAATAATAGGAGGATTTATCACTGAGTTCGCGGTAGACACGACTGTCAGCTACAGTGAGGCAGAGCGACGTTTTCTCAAAGGACTGCGAGGTAAGTATATTAAATCTTTGAACACTTGGATTAAGATGCTATTGTGTGAAAAGTGGGTTATCTGAATAAATTAATGTTTGGGACTACATGAAGCAGGAATATCTACAGAAGCGGAAGAAGCGAAGAGTTGGAAACTAGTCTCTTAATGTCACCCTCGTGAGAAAGTGAGGAAGAGCTCGCAAAAGTTTCTCCGAGAAGCGCGGTTAGTCTGATAAGGTAGCGCATTCCGTGTTTACTACCTCCACCCACACTGCCACCCATCTCATCCTCCTCACCTCCATGTCCACCCACCCCACCTCCTCCACCACCACAGTTCAGTATGGTGAGTGTAATCAAACTGCTGGTATTCAGAGGAGTGGGAAATGAAGATCCGGACCAATTCTGGTTCGTGGTAAGAGCAGTATGGGAAGCACAAGGCGTCGTGGATGATAATATTAAAAAGGATACACTAGTGAGTGCACTGCAGGATCGTGCATTAACATGGTATATCAAGCATTCTAATGACCACTTGAGCATAGTAATCGCAGAGATCTAGGCCACATTGAACAGGGAATTTAGCAGGCCAAAACCAGAAACACAATCAATCATCGGGTTTAAGGAGATCGCGATGATCCCGGGTGAGACCCCCTGGGATATGGACCAAAGGCTGAAGAGTACAATCCGTGAAGCCAATATGACATTAACAGATGCACAACATTGCGCATGGTTTGTGGCCTCACTTACGCCACACTTAAGGATGGCGCTGTCGCAACAAAAACTTTTCACCCAGGCCGAAGCGTTGGAGACGGCAATGAGATTACATGAGACCCCTATACAAGATCTTGGGTTGGGAGTCCAACAAATCCACATGAAACTATAGAATCTGTGTCTGGAAATGCAAATCTTGAAATAGGACAGGACATCTTGGTCGAAGGCGCGCGAGGAAGTAGGTGCATAAAATGCAAAGGCCAAGGGCAAGACAAGGACCACTGTCCAGTGTTCGCAAACTACTTGGCAGGAGGAGGGCCAATGCCATGAAGACCAGAGGCATAGGAATGGCAGAGCGCGTCGTCTGCGCTGTGGTGCGCTATCTACTAGATAGGAGGAAAACACACTACGGATAATTGTCATCTATTGCAGAAGTATACACAGACGTCCCAACAATTGTTCTATAATTTCTGCAGGTTAGGAAGCCATGATGAACGCACCTGTCGAGGCTTATAACTAATGATGGATTAGACTCCTGCCTATAGGGTGTAGGCTGAAACACAAGCCCTTGACCCAAGTGCAGGGATGGTGTGCATTGGATTTTAGGGGTGCGATTGAGGTCGAGGCAGAATGGGACCAGGAAGGGGTCACGAACAACTAATTTGTTACAATTGCGGAGGGCTAGGGCACTATGCCCATGATTGTACAAACCTGACAAGAATATCATGTTGGTGCTGTACTTAGTTTGATCATGAGGCAGAAGACTGCTCTTCGTTGATAGCGAGGATGCGCGAAAAGGGGGTACTCTAGCCCCCTCTGACTCAGAATTTACGGATGACGAGGTTTGAGCCATGCGAAGAAGACCCGAATGTAAACATGATGCTTAGGAGAAGTATGACCTTGAGAGATGATAAAGGGAAGCAACCAGAAGAAATTCTCAAAGCTCTTATAAAGGAACCCGAATTTGATTTAGAACACGTGAAGGAGACATTCATGGAAGCTAAGAAGAGCTTCACTGAGGTCTCCACTTCAGGTAGTAAGGATCAACTAGAACTAGGGATGGATCCTTTAATGCTCACTACCTTTCTGGAGACATGCCTGAAACTACTGCACGACAACAAGGTAGTCAAAGGACTATAGGAACTTATCACTAGGTGCGTGGGGTCAAGAGAACCACGCGTGGTTCAGAAACTGGGAAAGCATGCATTGCACACAAGAAGGGAAATGAGGTTGGCTGTGCAAATCGACGAGTACGAAATGGATCAGGTAATCCTTGATATGGGTTCGGACGCGAATGTACTACCAAAGAAAACATGGAAACACATGGGCAGACCCGCGTTACAATGGTCCCCTATTCAGTTACAAATGGCAAACTAACAAAAGATTTTTCCCATGGGAAGATTGCAAGGGGTAATAGTCGATATTGAAGGTGCGAGCACGCAGGCGGATTTTGAAGTGATAGAGATTATCGATGATAGTAATCCCTATCCTGCGCTACTAGGAATAGACTGGGCCACCGATATGAACGGAGTCATAAATCTGAAGAAGCGCAAAATGATCTTTGAAAAAAAGTCACTACACATAGTAGTACCGCTAGATCTAGTCGAAGGAGCACAATAAACTGAACTGGTGCGTGACGATGATAGTGATGATGATCTCGATTGTATTTACAAGATAACTATGTGAGAACAGGATTGGGTGAATCCGACTGCAGATGGAAGAATTTCATGGGAGCGCGAAAGCTCTTGCACTTCAGATTTAGACGAAGAAGTAGAGTAATGGCAGAATCGGCTGCACAAAGCAATGATGCTGAATTGCAACATGGATTAGATCATTGCGTTACATGAGAACAAAGGCAAGGGAGCTGCCGACATATGATGGATTAACAACGATGGATGAATTTCTAAGAAAATTTGAAAGCGCAGTACCAGAACAAAAACAATTCAATACTCTGAAATGGGCGCTGCGCGCAACACCCGCATGATGGTGGGGTACACATCAAGGAAATTTTGAGGATTGGCATGGATGCAAAAGAATGATGCACCTACATTTTGGAAAACCCAAGCTCTGAATGAAAACCAATTAGGAGGGGTGGAACAACGTGCGCACCCACCTTTCCCGATGGGTACAGACATATGCTATACAACACACACAAGCGCACACCACCCCTAGAATACAGAATCAAAAGAAACCACAACAACAGGAAAGGCGACACGCGCTACCGATTCTCCACGACGAAGCATTTGATAGGGTGTGAAGAGTACTGAAAAAAGTTCACCAGGTGAGACGAACTGATTGCGACCTGCGCGTGCCAGCGGTTCGATGGGACTATAGGACCATGTGCAAAACCCTGAATGCGGAGACGATTCCAAAGGTGCAAAATAGAGTTGAGATCGTAGTTATTGAAGAAAATACAAAAAGGAATTTGCACGTACTGGCCCCCGCAGTGGTGACAGTGCGCGATGACCAGGAGGAAGAAATAACACATCTACGTGAGGTCGAACATATAGGGATTCAGGAAGCCATCCAACAAGGGAACCTTAGACTTCACGAACTCAAAAAGGACCGGGTACGATTGAGGAAGAAAAGCATTTGGATGGACGGTAAAATCAAGAGGCTGGAAAATGAGATCATGCAAGCATGTCTCGTCAATAAACCAAGGATGACAAAGAAAGATACGGATGATCATACCACTGCATTAGAAGATTGTTGCCGAGAGTTTATGACTCTGCTGCCATGGCTACAACCGCACCTCACCAAATGCAGTAACCAGGGGAGTGCATTACATACAGTAGAATGTGCGGCATCGAAGGTCGCGTAGGCAATTGAGGAGTTTTTGTGGACTATACTAGAAGGCGAGTTGAAGTGTCGCACAGGTGGTGCACCCACCTAACTAGCCGTAGGGAGCACAGTCTTAGCGCTCCAGGCAGTTGAAAGGGAGCGTGAGACTATAAAAGAGTCTATTTGGGAGGTGCTCGATGAGGGAGGTGTGCGAAGAATCAACGTGACACAAGGTTTGTGCCCGCGCATGGGGGGCTGCGCTGCCGCGCAGGTAGGCTAGGAAGTAACTGTTGGTGTCACTGTTCATGACGAGATATCCAATTTAAAGCAAAAGGGAGTGGGCGGCGGGCATTTAAGACACAAATTATGTAGGTTTTAACCCCGTACAGAAATTACCTGCATACGAATTCTAAAACACAGAAAATAAACAATGTGAGAGCATAACACATAAAACACATATACATAGAGATTTTCCCCTAGATCCCAAAACTGGGACTACCAGCTTGATTTTTCAGTATGTTACTTTTAGTGTTACATACATATTTATACATGCCAAAGCATCCAATACCATGGACCGAAAAAACACCACGTCCAAAACCATGGACCAAAAACCATCGCATCCAAAAACATGTGCGAAAATCATGCACAAAACCATAGGTGGGTCCTACCCAACCTAACATAGGGTCCAAAACCAAAATTTTTCGGGGCGCTGCCCCGGACCCCATAAAGTGGGGTTACGGGTGCCCCTAAACCCCCTGTGACCTCCCCCCCTCTAACCCCCGGTTAACTACATGGGCTACTTGTGGAAAGAATATAACACAACCCAACATTCTCTCACTTGTTGTTTTCTTTCCACAAGAGGCCACAAGAGAGCTTAGTCATTTATCCAACCTTGCAATGCCCATTGTTTCTCTACATGAAGATAACTTCTCAGAGCTCATAGATTTTGTCAATGCATCTGTAGTATTCTTCAAAGTGTCAACCTTTACCAGCAACACCTTTTTGTCTTCTATCATATCCCTCACAAAGTGATACTGAACATCAATGTGCTTTGTCTTTGAATGATAAGCAGGGTTCTTTGCCAAGAAAATTGCACTTTGGATGTCATAGTCTATCCTTATAGCTCCCTGTACTAACCCCATACTTGAACACAATCTCTGCAACCAAACTGCTTCCTTTCTTGCATGAGTGGCTGCCATGTATTCTGCCTCTGTAGTTGATAGTGCCACTACAGATTGTTTCTTACTCATCTAACTCACTGCACCTCCAAATAGGTTAAACACATACCGACTTGTAGATCTTCTCTGATCCAAATCTCCAGCCCAGTCTGCATCAACAAAGCCATGGATATCCAAAATTTTGTCCAATCTTAGTCTTCCTTGGTAGCACAACCCATAATCACTAGTGCCACGCAAATACCTGGAAACCCGCTTCATTGCTGTCTAGTGCTCCTTCTCTGGTTTTGACATAAATCTGCTCAATACTCCCACTACATGTGTAATGTATGGTCTAGTACAGACATTTCATACATCAGGCTATCGACTGCACTTGCATATGGAACACGAGACATATCCTCTTCCTCTTCTTGTGTCTTGGGACACTGTTCAGCAGATAACTTTACACCTACAGGAATAGGAACCTTCACCGGTTTACTATCCTGCATATCAAACCTCTGCAGTATTGTCTCGACATCCTCTAGTTTAACCAGAGCTTCCTCTTTTCCCAATCTCTTTTAATTTCCATGCCCAAAATATAGTTTGCTGCACCAATATCTTTCATGTCGAATTTGGAGGAAAATTGGGTCTTCAAATCCTGGATAATTTCTTTGTCATTTCCAACCAGCAACATATCATCCACATACAAGACCAGATAAATAACACGGTTACCAATTAATTTAAAATACACATAGTGATTTGCTTTGCTTCTGCTGAAGACAGGTCCCCGTATAAATGTATCAAATTTCTGATACCACATCCTTGGTGACTGTTTTAACCCATATAGAGACTTCTTTAACTTGCATACCAGTTCTTTCTTACCCTTCATTGAAAAGCCTTCAGGTTGCTTCATGTAGATCTCCTCTTCCAGATCCCTGTGAAGAAATTCTGCCTTCACATCCATCTGTTCTACCTCAAAATCAAAAGTAGCAGCAACAGATAAAAGTGATATAATAGAAGTTACCTTGGCAACAGGAGAAAAAATATCACCAAAATCAATTATCTGCACTTGGGAATAACCTTTTGCTACCAACCGAGCTTTGTATTTCTCCACTTTTCCTTCTGCATTTGTCTTCTTTTTGAACACCCATTTGCTACCAATGGGTTTCCTTCCAGCCGGCAACTCCACCAGATCCAAAGGTTCATTTTCGTGCAAAGATGCCATTTCATCAACCATGGCCTCTTTCCAGAGTTTTCCATCCTCTGAATCCACTGCTTCCTTCACAGTTATGGGATCATCATCAATAAAAGACAAAGAAAAATTTGAACAGAAAGCAGATGGACTATACCTCTCTAGCTACCTTCTTTCTCGAACTGATCTTCTCACAATTAGAGTTTGTGGCTCTTCATCTTCTGATTCCTCCTCTGTGGTAGAGTCTGATTCTTCCTCCTTTAGCTCAAACTCTATCTTCTCAGGTTCCTTTGGTTGGACTTCATGTTTAATAACATCTTTCACATCTCTGAATACCACATCTCGGCTGTACACAACCTTCCTTGTTACTGCATTCCAAAGCTTATAACCCTTTAAACCATCCTTATACCCAATAAAGATGCACTTTTCAGATTTACTATCCAACTTGGTTCGTTTCTCCTTTGGAACATGTAAATATGCATCACATCCAAATACCCTTAGACGTTAAAGAGAAGGTTTCTTACCAGTCCATACCTCTTGTGGAGTCTTATCCTCCAACGCTGATGAAGGTGACCTGTTGACCAGGTAACATGTAGTATCCACCGCCTCTGCCCAGAATTCTGTAGAAATTTTGAATAATATGACACTTATTCACAGAGATTATCCCAATTATACACTATTGCGGAATACATGCATAATACATAACCTCCTCTACGTTGATCATCAATTTAGCAGCATTAAAAACAATGAAACATCAATTGCATGCGCACATTAACACAGTATGTAACCCGGGGAAAGCATACAGCTGAAAACCCCACACTATCTGTATATTATAATGATTGAGAACATGTGACAATACATAGTACAATACTCCTCACAAGTACTCAGTACTATCTCCACCTGTTACACACAAAACTAGCTCAGATCCGAACAAGTCACAGGTTCAAATCTCCTCCGCTGCTTTGCCTGCCTCCACTGCACAATACTGCAAGAGAAAATCACGTGAGAACAAGCTACAATTGCCTTGGTATTGGCCCACACTGCGCAGTCCTCATTGGCATAACTCAATCCCATGAATTTGCAAAATCTCATGCACAACTGATAGTCACAACTCACCCTTTCACTTACCTCTAACACCTGTCTCTGTTGAACTGTCCATGCACTGAGTTAACTGATGTATTCTTTAGTTTCTTTATGAGTTAATAATTAGTGAATTAATTAATAATTAATTCACACAACTCATCACTAGTGTATTCTTTAGTTAGACTAATTACAACTAGTTCAACTAAGTCAAACTGAACACAACTCCATCAACTCCACATCCAACTCCATAGAACTCACATGCATGAGTTCTAACTGAAGTCCTCCATGCAATAGATCAACTAACACATAAGAAACCACGTGATTCCTTCTATCAACTGCATGTGCCACATCCATAGCTCGAACTGAAGTGCTCCAAGAGAATAAGATAATGTTTAGAGTCCAAATATTACTAGGGGCTAATAATATTTGACTGTTTCTATTTTTAGCTTGGCAGTCTAAAAATAGACTCTGATCACTCCGCTGTGAACCAAAAATAGAAGTCCATCTATTTTTCCCAACATGAAAAATCATCCATAAATAGCATCCTGCAACTCATAGACCATGATCCATATGTCTAAAAATAGACATAGTCTAAAAATAGACTTTGTGCCAAAAATATCCTGCGGGCCCACTTAGTGAAGGCAACTCCTTTCCACTAAGCTCCATCATCTTGTTGCATTTTCAACACTCCCTCTCAACAAGATATGGATTATCTGCAACCCCTATCCTGCAACTCTAGAATGTTCTGCATGCAACACATTTGCTCAGTCCACTTGCTCCAACAACACTAGGAACAAAAACACTCCCAACTGACCACTCTGTTTGGCTAGGAACATACTCTGATGCTAAAGCTCTACCTGCTGCTGACAAGTGCTCCCTCTTTGACATCTGTGCTACTGCAACATCTCCATGCATCTCGCACCATTGCACACTTCACTGTGCCACCTAGCACTATGCAAAACACTTGTGCCTCTCGCATTGCTGCAGCCTGCTAGCTATGCACTGTCCTGGGATTCCCTACACTGTCGCTCTCTCTGCCGCTCCATCTGCATCTGTCTCTACCCAATCAGTCAGTTCCTGCTACTCCACATCGGGGCTCCCGTAGCAAGGTCTCATCCAAGAGGTTGGGTACCTCAAGGATCCTACCCCTCCTCCATGGGACGATCAATCCACATCACCCCACCTCCTACCTGGAGGTATGGCTGCATGCGATCCCTCAGCCTACCTGGCTCGAAGTTTCCCCATACTGGAGGTATCTGCATGAGTATATGTCTCTACTCGATCTCCTTTCAGCTTCCCTTGTTGTGGCTACTCCACAACCTCTTGAAGCTGCTGCACCAGTCGTGGCTCCTCCACAATTGTCTGAGACTTCTTCTGGCTCTGCATGTTGAGAGGTAACATACGCTCCCTCTCAACCACCAAGTCTCCATTAGTTGCCTCACTGCTCAAGGCTTTGCATGCATCTTGAACCTCAAGAGCATACAGGTTCTTTACCCGTGAACCAATCTGCTTCACCTGTCTAGTGATGATGTGTCTAAGGAAAACCTTTCCCTTACTAAAGACTACATCATAGCCTCTGTCTTCCAGCATCGCGATCAACACCAAGTTTCTCTTCAGTCCTGGTATATACTTGACATCGGTTAAGGTAAGGCGAGCTCCATGCTCCCTTTGAAAAATTAACCGTGCCTACACCTGAGACACTATACTTCTCATCATTACCCATCGCTATGTGTATCTGGAGATCTTTCTCCTCCAAAGTACTGAACAAACTCTTGTCACCAGTTATGTGGAAAGAAGCTCCACTGTCAAGAAACCAACCAATTCCCACCATGGATGAAACTATGCATGCAAAGAGTGTGAAATCCAACTCAAACTGTGAATCATGTGCCTCAGCTTTAGATCCTTCCTCGGATCCCTTCTTGGATTTCTTCTTTGGGCAATTAGTAGAATAATGGCACAACTCATGACAACGAAAGCATCTCACCTTCGACTTGTAAACCTTCTTCCCATTATTGGAAGAACTAGATTCGGAAAGAGAAACCTTCTCCTTTCCCTTCTTCACCTTACTCGCTAAGGCACAGTTCTCCTCATCATGCATGCATGAAGAACTGTCTCTGGTGCTCCACCTGATCTCCTCCTGCACAAGATCCGACCAAAGTCTCTCCCATCCTGGGAATTTCTCCCTACCATTGACAGAGTCCTGATAGGAATTCCAACTCTTTGGAAGACCAAGGAGAGCCAAGCTCACCAAGTCCTCATCATCAACAGTCACCCCCACACTTCCCAACTCATCCCTGCATTGGGTGAACTTTGTGAGATACTGGGGCATACTGTCTCCATTCTCACATTTAATGTTTATGAGTTTATCTTTGAGCGCGAGCTTCCTCTGATCACTCTTGCTTTGGAATAGATTTGTCAACGCTTTCCACATCAAGTATGGAGAAGGCTTTCCATACAGGCTGGACACAATGTGATCCTTCACGCCCTCCAACAGAATCCTTCAACACTTTGCTGTCTTCTTTTTCCAAGTCACAGCTTCACCAGCATCAGTAGGCTTTGGGACCTCAGCCTCTATGAACTCCTTCAGCCCATTGTCATCTAACACCGCCTCCATCCTGTCTTTCCATGCAATATAGTTCGAGTTGCCTTCAAGAGCATACTCCAATCGCAATTCGTAGAAAGACATTTCAACTTTGACACCAAGAAAACACTGCTGCAAATTCGAATTCCACCAGCTCAAAACTCAAGCGCTTCTAATCTAAAATTCGTGAGCACAAAGTATTTCTCGTACAGAGATTGATTGTATGATATTTTACCGGATATCTCACCTTCCAAAGGAAGGATGAATCCAGAGGCTACCTGGCCCGATTACAGGCTCTGCTTGAAGAAATAAAATGTAAACACTTTCTTAATAATAGATCTGATGATCAATAGCTTTGATACCATGTAGAACGTTTTCTACAAATCAACCAGCTTTGATACCATGTAGAAATTTTGAATAATATGACACTTATTCATAGATATTATCCCGATTATACACTATTTCGGAATACATGCATAATACATAACCTCCTCTACATTGATCATCAATTTAGCAGCATTAAAAACAATGAAACATCAATTGCATGCACACATTAACACAATATGTAACCCGGGGAAAGCATACAGCTGAAAACCCCACACTATCTGTATATTATAATGATTGAGAACATGTAACAATACATAGTACAATACTCCTCACAAGTACTCAGTACTATCTCCACCTGTTACACACAAAACTAGCTTAGATCCGAACAAGTAACAGGTTCAAATCTCCTCCACTGCTTTGCCTGCCTCCACTGCAAAATCCTGCAAGAGAAAATCACGTGAGAACAAGCTAAAATTTCCTTGGTATTGACCCACACTGTGTAGTCCTCATTGGAATAACTCAATCCCATGCATGTGCAAAATCTCATGCACAACTGATAGTCACAACTCACCCTTTCACTTACCTCTAACACCTGTCTCTGTTGAACTATCCATGCACTGAGTTAACTGATGTATTCTTTAGTTTCTTTATGAGTTAATAATTAGTGAATTAATTAATAATTAATTCACACAACTCATCACTAGTGTATTCTTTAGTTAGACTAAATACAACTAGTTCAACTAAGTCAAACTGAACACAACTCCATCAACTCCACATCCAACTCCACAAAACTCACATGCATGAGTTCTAACTGAAGTCCTCCATGCAATAGCTCAACTAACACATAAGAAACCATGTGATTCCTTCTATCAGCTGCATGTGCCACATCCGTAGCTCGAACTGAAGTGCTCCAAGAGAATAAGATAATGTTTAGAGTCCAAATATTACTAAGGGCTAATAATATTTGACTGTTTCTATTTTTAGCTTGGCAGTCTAAAAATAGACTCTGATCACTCCGCTGTGAACCAAAAATAGAAGTCCATCTATTTTTCCCAACATGACCAATCATCCATAAACATCATCTTGCAACTCATAGACCATGATCCATATGTCTAAAAATAGACATAGTCTAAAAATAGACTTTGCGCCAAAAATAGCCTGTGGGCCCACCTATTGAAGGCAAATCCTTTCCACTAAGCTCCATCATCTTGTTGCATTTTCAACAAATTCCTGTCCTAACCCAGCACCACTGAGCATGCTTCTTGCCCTTTCCATCAATGTCTTGTTCATTCTTTATGCAACTCCATTTTTCTGAGGTGTATATGGAGTAGTATTCTACCGTGCTATACCACACTTCTTACAGAATTCTTCAAATTCCTTGCTGAAAAACTCTCCACCATTATCTGTCCTCAACACCTTTATCTTCTTCTCTGTTTGATTTTCCACGAGAGCCTTAAATTCTTTAAACCTGTCAAAGACTCTAGATTTCTTCTTAAGGAAATATATCCATGTATTCATCGAGAAGTCATCTATAAATGATACATAGTACATAGACTTACCCAATGATGGAACCTTCACAGGTCCAAACAAATCACTGTGCACAAGCTCTAATATTTGTTTCGCCCTCTTACTACCAGAGGGGAAACTCACCCGATTTTTCTTCCCATATACATAATTTTCATAGAAATCAAAATCTAGAGAGCTATTACTCATACCTTCTACCATACCTTTAGCATGATGTATTCTAAGGTCCTTCTCTCCAATCTGTCCAAGCCTTTGATGCCACAGCATGGTCTTTTCTCCAGAGACCACTAGATTTTCTACTCCACTTTCAGGAACTACATAATTGTTGCACCCATCAATAACAATGCTACCTTGCAACTTGTATAGAGTTCCAATTCGAACTCCCCGCATCAATACCAGTGCTCCCCGAACCATCTTGCAGGTATCCTTCTTGAACACTGTTTTTACACCTGCATCATCCAACTTGCTTATAAAAATTAGATTTCTAGCCAATGCAGGAATATGCAAAACACCTGGAAGTGTTCTAAACCTTCCATATTGCAACTTCAACTTTACTTTTCCATGACCAATGATTCTAGCCTTCCTATCATCTCCTAAGAAGACATCACCACCATCGTATTTCTCACACTCGCAGAACCACTCTCTATGGGGAGTGAAGTGAAAGGATGCACCTAAGTCAATTAACCATGCCTCATGATCTACATGTGTACTTGAAGAAGCTACATACACATCCCCACCTTCATCTGAGGTGGTTTTCACCTTTGCAGAAGGAGCATCATCAGATCCCTTTCCTTTATCAGGAGCTTTAGATTTACAATCCCTTTTGTAGTGCCCTTCCTTTCTGCATTTTCAACACACCAACTTTATAGGTTTTCCTGGAGATTTAGATCTCCCTCTAGATTTAGATCTCCCACTCGATGACTTCTTTTTGTTTCTGTTCTGGGACCATCCTCATACAGACAAGGCATCACCATTCTAGCTCTCCATATTTTTTCGTCTCATCTCCTCCATCAGCAAGGCTGAGAATATTTCATCAAACTGCAAGGTAGTTGCATTGCTACCTATTGCAATAACCAGACTATCCCACGAATCTGGTAGACAACACAACAAAATGATGCACTTATCTTCATCTGAAATTTTAATATCAATAAATGTTAACTGACTTACCACAGTATTAAATGCATTCAGATGCTCTGTCATCGAGTCTCCATCTTTAATCCTTAGGTTATACAACATTTTCCGCAGGAACAATTTATTCACGAGAGACTTAGATTGGTACAAAGTCCCTAACTTGTCCCACAAAGCCTTCACCGTAGCTTCCCCTGATACATTCAACAATACTGAATCTGAGACACACAATTGTATTGTGCTCTTTTCCTTCCGATCCAACTTCTTCCATTCTTCGTCGGACACTCCGATTGGTTTAGTATCCGGATCTACCACGATCCATTGATCTTTATCCACCAACAGATCCTCCATCTTGAGTTTCCACAACTCAAAACTCTAACCATTAAATTTCTCGATCTCTATCTTTCCACTACTCGCCATCTTCTTTCACCACCAGAATCAATCTCGCAGATCTCCCACTAAACAGGGTCTACCACAAGCCCGAGCGAAACCCCTCAGTAATAAAGGCATCCCCTTGAAGCCAAAACAACTCTGATACAATACATATTTATACATGCCGAAGCATCTAATAACATGGACCGAAAAACCATCGCGTCCAAAACCATGGACCGAAAGCCATCGTATCCAAAAACATGTGCGAAAATCATGCACAAAACCATAGGTGGGTTCGCCCAACCTAACATAGGGTCCAAAACCAAAATTTTCTTGGGCGCTACCCCGGACCCCATAAAGTGGGGTTACGGGTGCCCCTTAAAACCCCTCTGACCTCCCCCCCTCTAACCCCCAATTAACTACGTGGGCTAGTCGTGGAAAGTCAACAAATTAAGGGAAAGATTTGGGGAAATCTGCCGCCAAGAAAGCATTGATGGCCCAAAATTGGGGGGAATGGTCGAATTTGGATTCAAAAGGCGCTATAAAACTGTAGGGGCTAACCATGAGGCAACACTTGGTCATTTTAAATTTGAGTAGTTGGTTCGAGCACAGAGTATTGAGTGTCGAGAAACAGTTGAGCCTCGAAGTTTGTGAATGACCACAAAGAGCTCAAACAGGATGACGACTACCAGGAGAGGTTTGGGCTCTGCAGAAGGAACCACCGACGAGGCTGTGCAGAACCCCACAGTACATGATGTTCTCGGAGACATTGGGGTTGCGGAAAAAATCCCGAAATCGCCTCGAACGCCGAGGCCCAAGAAAGATAAGCAGGCAGCGGAATCAGTTCGCATGTCCCCAAGGAATCCGCGATTTGGTAAACTTTCAATGGAAGAAAAGGGAAAGGCTGTCACCATTGAGACAGATGACAAGGAGGAGGACCTACATGCTCTCGTTGATGAGATAGAGGTAGCAGAAGACATGGAAGAGGACATCCATCTAGTGCACACTGCGGTGAAATTGCCCGAGTACGTCCCTCCGTGAAAATGGAAAGCTAAGATACCAGAGGACTTGGACGCCACTAAGAGCGCACTCCAGACCCCACTCCTCCCCGATGGAATTGTGTTTGAGGGCTCGCACCTGGGTCACATACCCACAATGAATTTTGAAGATTGGGACCTCATGTACAACGAGAAGTTCCCACATTTGGAGACAAAGAGTCTCATGAAGCAAAGCACGGAGGGGCTAGTCACAATACTAGAGCCGCGAAAATGGCTGCGTGGTGTGGAGAAGGCCAGATTACTTCATATGCTATGGATTCCACACTTTCACCGCACGCCCATCACTATTTTTGTCATCAGGTAGTTGCTTTGCCTGGTGCACGATGGGTACTTATGGTTGGAGGAGCCTATTCCCATCACGATGGATCTCATCCATAGGATTTCCTGGCATCCTTGTAAGGGAAAGGACCCAGCGACGATAGCAGGAAAAAGCAGATATTTGGCACTCGCAGAGGCCATGAAGAAAAATTACAAACTTGAGAAGAAAAAGAGGGGTTACATAATCAACAACATCAAAGATAAAGGGGTGCGCGTAGCCACCCAACTCCTGGCCGGGAAAGTGATGATAAAATGCCATGGAGATGAGGTACCAGCGCCGGTAGTTGCGTTGGCAGAACAATGCACAGAAGGGGTCCAATTTAACTGGGTCGAGTTCCTCTGCGAGGAGTTCTTGACCAACTGCAAGGAAGCTCAGGAGCAAGGCAAGACCTTCCACTACGTGTGGTTGCTCTTGTCCATTTTACTAGTAATAGGGGAACTGCCCGAGGACAGTCAGTTCCCTAGCATTGAGCAAGACCTACCAGAGGCTGCAAAGTACGCGTCGCTCTAGGCCACCAAGGACACAAAGCAGATTCGTGAGACAAAGATCTTCTGGGTGCTCATGGAGGCGAGCATCCAGATGTGGATCAATAGATAGCCGCACCTGTCCCCCACAGTGTACAACAGTTTGCAGAGCTTTGCAGACTTCAAGGCAGACATGCATAATGTGTACATCAAGGTACGTAAGGACCCGGTGCAACAATGGACCAAGCTCCCCTTCATCGCTATTGATGATGTGATCTTTTCAGTGCTAGAATCATGGCCCCCTGAGTGGCATGCCCCAGATTTGGCGGAGATGGATAGAACAACAACACAGAAACAGAAGGATGCAGCCAAGTTGTGTGTCATGAAGTTGCCCCAGAAAAGGCACAATGAACAAGCGACTGCGGAGGTAAGGGCTGTTCGCAAGGCAGCAAAGGCAGCTGCAGAGTAGGCCAAGGCCGCCGAAGTGGCAGCAACTACGCAGACAACAAGGGCTACCACAATGCAACAAGAGGAAGGTTAGGACTTGGCTACGGGATAGGGGGCAGAGGACACAAACCTTTAAGAAGAGGGCACGGAACCCAGCATAACGTCTACCCAATTAAAAAGGCCGTGTGCCACAAAGAGATCGGGTCCACAGAAGAAGGTCAAGGCCTCCAAATTGACCTTCAACCCAATCAACTTAAAAGAAGGTGACCTCTATGACATCGGTGACATGGTTTGCGAGGTCACCAAGGAAGCACTCTAGGAAGCCATGACAGAGCAACAGATTGTGTTGGGGGCCCTAAGAGCACAACTGTAGGAACTTCAGGTGCAACCCCCACAGGATGGAACCGTAGCCACCTACGATGCAATAGGCACATCAACAGTGAAACAACTACTACGCACAAAGATGACCAATACCGTAGTGCTACCAGAAGGAGCACTGACAACAGAGAAAGAGGACGACAAAGCCGCGGTGGGCAGGATCAAGGGACTTGGCCTAAATTTGGCTGCCCTTCCATGAGACACATTGTATCAACTACAGGATGGCATAACAGTAGATCTCTGTGCCAGGGAGGGCCACACGATCCAGGTAATGAGTGAGCAGAAGATCAACATCGAACAACTCAGCCTGTAGCGTGACGAACTAGTGTCGCAAAACCAGGAGATCGTGCAAATAGTTGTTGAAGCATGGCGGCGAGTCCCAAAGTTGTCCATCACTACAGATCTACCCACAGAGACGTGGATCCACTGTCTAGCAAGTGGAGTCCGAAGCGCGCGCGAGGAAACAACGTGAGTATAGCTGGAGTTGAACCTCTAGATTACTAAGCTGCGGCTGAAGGCGTAGCCTTACACTCCTTCGGAAGTTAGAGAACATCGCATTAGCGTGATTCAAATAGGACTAGAAGAAATTGGATGGGCAGTGCAGGACTGTACCGGTATGTTGGAACAAGCCTTTGATGTCCTCACATCCTTGCCGGAGGACCCCAACATATAGCGCCTGGAAGTAGAGGCGCGCGAACTACAAGAGAAGTATGATAATGTAAGGGGAACTACGCAAAAAATTGTCCTCACCCAATGACTGGAAAAGATGCAACAAGCAAGGGCACTGAAAGAGCAGGTGGATGCCGCCAGACAGAAAGAGGCACTTCTTAAGGTGCGCGTCTAGCCATGGATTGATGAGGCCTTCACCATTACGGCTGATATTGAGGGAAAGCTTTCATAGATGCATGGACTCTATGCGCTAAGGTAGGTAGCTGATATTCACAAAGAAGTATCAGAAGAGCGCATGCAGCAGGTCCAGCAAATTGCAGAATAGTGTGCCATAGACCTCCTAGCAGTATGGGACCAGTTGGAGGGGCTCTGCGCCAAGGTCACCGCACTAGCATAGTGACTTGGGATGAGTCATGATGATTGTGTTGGGGGCCTGTTGGGCATGGAATCCCCCCACAACATGTTTTGGGGATCAAAGCCCAAGTTTTGGTCAAAGGTTGTGTAAGAATCAACGAATTGAGGGCGCGAAGCCCGATTTATAGGTTTAGTCATAAGGCTATCTACCCTAAAGTAATGTAATGTAATGTAAAGTCATGTCGGCCCACCCATGATCTGCGGACCATGGGATTGTATAACTAGAGCGAGGCTCTAAGTTGTAAAGATAGTTAATAGAGTACTGGGAGAAGCGAGTATGAATGGTTCGAGCTTAGAGTAGGAGTCTAAGTGTATTGCGTCATAGTAGTAGGAAGAGGCTCTGCAGATGAGTGTGTAGAGGCCTAGTAGAGTCCACAGTTGAGTGCGCGGACCCTTGCATCTGAGTGCGCAGGGCGGTGTCAAGTCTATAATCTGGATTGAAGATTAATAAAGAGATTCAAGTTGATTCCTATTTATGTGTATCTACTATGAATTGTCTTCTTTATGTTTATACTGTTTTATTTATCGCGCGAACTAATATGATTGTTGAATATGCTATAATAATCATTAGTCTTACATAAACAAGTTAAGTAATTAGATAATAACATATTAAATAGCAAGGAACTTGGGAATTATATGGGTTGCGCCTCGAGTAGGGCTGCGTGGAAGCAGCACCACAGGTTGCGAGGGGAGAGTAAGTGCACGTAGCAACGGGTCAAATCGCGGACCTCCAGAAGCTCATCAGACATCCCTAGGGTGCAGAAACCTAGTTCTAACACCCTCCCATACTACTTCGGGTGAGACCTTAGTTCGCGCTCCACGGATTGTTGCTGAAAGGGCTAGTAGTACCGGGATTTGCTTGGCTAAATCACCTTTGAACCTGGGTCAGGCCCATACAAGCCAACAATCACTAATAGACTCAAGCATCAAAGTGCAAGAGGGAAATTCCCAACAATTAGCTCACCATGGGTTAATTAGAATCCTTATAGAAGATGCCCTCCAAAACCTCAGAATTCCTATACAATGGTCAGTTTTCAAAGACATGCAGGCAGAGGAAGACATCAAAGCTCTCACATATGATGTTAGTCCTACTGTCAGTGAAGAGGAAGAGGAAGAGATTGAAGCAGAGGAAGAAGAAGTAGAGCAGGAAGAAGAAGAAACAGAAGGAGATGAAGATGAGATGGATGAAGAAGAAGATGAAATAGAAGAAAATGAGGAAGATGAAGAAGAAGAGGAGAAAGAGAAGGATGATGATGAAGAAATAGAGGAGGATGTTAAGGAGGAAACTGATAAAGATGATGAGGATCTATAAGAGGAAGAAGAAAGGAAAGACATAGGTGAAGAAAGAAATGAGAAAGAGGGGGAAGAAAACAAGGAGGAGTCACCTAGGGTGTCTCCAGAACCCACTGAGAGAGAGAGGCAATAGCTTCCCTCACTACTCTTAGCACCCCCATCAAGAAAAAAGGAAAAAGACAGAGGCAGAACCCCTTATATTTCAGTATAAGGAAAGCACAAGAACAAGGGAGGGGAAACCACAAACACCAAACAAAATTCCCATTGTGATTGAAGACTCACCTAAACAAAAGGAGAAAATGCCTTCCCCTAAGTCTCCTATCACCTATATGAGAAGGCCTATGACTAGGTCAACCTCCTCCAAGGGAAAAGCAATCCTACAAGATACACAACAGAATCTACATGAAGGAGAAGCAGTCCTACAGGATACTCTGCTGAACCTACATGAGACACAAAAAATGGAAAAGGAGGTAGGAAAATAGCAAGGAACTAAAGAAGAGGACCCAGAGTCAAAATAACCTAGCCCCCAACCTAACCTCGACTCCTACTATAGGTTTCTTGAAGGAGGCAGGGTCATACCTCAAAAAATTTCTATTCCACTGTTCTTCGAGCTTGAGAAGGAGAGAGCTAGAACTCACCGATGCATGCAGATCGCCAAATCTAAGGGGGTGGAAGACATTAGGCACATGGAGGAGAAGCTCAAGGAGATGGGCAGAGAGCTAATTAGCTTGAGAGACAGAGAGGCCATAATGAAAAATCAACTAGAAACATAAAATGCAAGGTTGAGAGGACAATTGCAAGAAAGAGAGAATCAATTGGCATGTATGGATAGTCTTTCTTTGGAAGCAATCCAGCGTAGAATGCCAGCTAAATCTTATGCCCTATACCTTAAGGAATAGTGGCTGCAATTACAGATCAAGACCATAACACAGAGAGGCACCATGCCATTTCAGGACTACAGGTAGTTCATTGATCTTTGTGATCATAGCACACTAGAAGATAGGGCCAAGATGTCTGAGTTTTATTTGCACAACATGGCCTTCACAAACATGAATGTATGGGACCCTAATGCCAAGCTAGGAGATTTATAGTTGATGGCTTTGGCATCATGGATGAACCACGAGGAATTAAGGGCTATAGAGATGGAGAAGATATTGGCAAGAGATCAAACTGAACCTCTTATGATCAGAGCTAAACAATTAGATCCCATGGATGTCATCAATACTCATAATTTTATTGCAAATGATCCTCAACTTGCACCTAGATATCTTACTGCCCAAGAGGATGTTAGGGGATGATAGAATACATGCTTGCCTGAGGAGATGGAACACATTGTCATTGTGAAAGTTTTATTGATGTAATTTTCTATTTTGGTAATAAGAATGAGTTTTGTTTTGAGCCAGCACTAAGTTAAATCAGAGGGCTGAAGCTCTTGGGTTAGGGCCCAACCCTAGCAGCCAAGGCTCCTCTTTCTTGTATATGTATGTTTAGATTAGTCTCATAGCTTCATTGTTAATTTTCTTTTAGATGTGTTTTCATTACAAGTAGTGTAGATTGGATTGGTTGTTTATTAGTTTGCTTCCATTTGTGCCTTACTTCAGTAGCAGGTTAGAAGGGATAAAAGGAGTACCACAAGGTTGTCAGTGGGTGTCTTCGCCTCATTTCCTCCCTTTGGGATCATGATTTGAGGAAGGGACCTTTATGCAGCCCCAAAAACACAGATTTCTATTTCTTGCATAAGATTTAGAGGTTACTGTATTTAAGTTAGCATTTGATCAGTTTTTCAAAGTAGGATTTCATTGCCATATAATAAATCTTCACTCTTGCAGTAGATCTCATCCATGCTTTCATTCCTTTCAACAACTTTCCTCATGCATAATGTAGGTAGTTAGTTCATTAATTATGCTTTTCTAGCTTATGAGAATGCTTCTTGTTTACATAAATTTATGGTAATTATACATGTTTTATGCAGAGCAGGTGCTTCAAGAGGAGACAAAGACTTCATAGCCAACAACCACCTTCCACTCCATCCACCATAGTCATTCCTTGTTTTCACCATCACCTTCACTAGTTTTCATCATTTTTCATTGAAATTATTCCAAGCACATTGAGCGAATCCAACCATCCTCTTTCTTTTCTGTTGATTTTGAGTGATCCTATACCTTTCCTCACTTCATTCCACCAATATACCACCTTCCCTAAGCCTTCCATCACCTCAAACACCTTCCATTTTTCTCTCAGCTGTATCCTGTAGGTTTACAGAGAATCCTATAGGTTTCTAATACATCCTGTCAGTTTTCCTGAAATGGCCTGTTTTGAGGCCGAATTGAGGGAAAAACTCTAGGAAGTCACCAAATTCCTCCCAAGGGTCTCCCACACCATCCAACCATCTCCTAAACCTTCCATCCATCCTCCAACATCCTTAATTCACTTGCCACATCACCAAAAGAAATTAGTTTGCATACTTGATTTTGCGTGAAAAGACAAAAACACAAAAACATATTTATTTTAGTCCCTTTACTTGCACATTAGTGATGTTTGATGCTTCTTACTTCCATGCTTAGATAGTAGCATTAGGTTAATGATAATTTAGCATTATTGCAAAGCATAGTTTCTTGGCAATTAATTAGGAAATGGTGTGATTTAGCATTGAATTTCGGTCTTTTCCATCATTACAGTAGACTAGCTCTCCCTTAGAGCAGATTTCCATTTCTTCCATCAAGAAACCAAGATTATTTTGACTCCATATAAGTCTAGCTTGAAAACCCCAATGGTCTCTCGCTAGCTAAACCGTGACAAAAGCCAGAACCATCACTGTTACTTGTGTATACAACACTGTCACCTCCAAGTTTGTATGAACCCTGGGTTGATAAAGTAAAGCTGGTAGCCCAGGAGTTGCAGAATTCTTGCTATAATACTCGTGCTCATCAGGAAATTCTCTGCCTCTATATCTCTTTTTGTCTCTCTCACACACGCAAACACACACACACACACACATATTCACTTAACCCACACAGGCTTGAAACCAATTTTTCCACCTCACCCAAGGACTTTAATCCCATGCATTACTTTTATGCTTTTCATCCTAACCCATCAGGATGACGAGGAATGAGATGACATGAATTACATGTTGAGAATGCAACAAGATGATGGAGCTTAGTGGAAAGGAGTCGCCTTCACTAAGTGGGCCCGCAAGCAAATTATGGCGCAAAGTCTATTTTTAGACATATGGATCATGGTCTATGAGTTGTAGGATGTTGTTTATGGATGATTGGTCATGTTGGGAAAAAATAGATGGACTTCTATTTTTGGTTCACAGTGGTGTGATCGGAGTCTATTTTTAGACTGCCAGGTTAAAAATAGAAAAGTCAAATATTATTGTCTCATAATAATATTTAGACTATAAACTTTATATTATCCTCTTGGAGCACTTCAGTTTGAGCTACAGATGTGGCACATGCAACTGTCAGAAGGAAATATGCTTTTCTTGTGAGTCAGTTGAGCTATTTCATCCAGACTTCAGTTAGAACTCAAGCAGTTGAGTTTGGTGGAGTTGGATGTGGAGTTGATAGAGTTGTGTTCAGTTTGACTTGGTTAAACTAGTTGGACTTAGTCTAACTGCAAATAGACTAGTGATGAGTTGTGTGAATTAATTATTAACTCATAAAGCAACTAAATAATACATCAGTTAACTCAGTTGCATGTCAGTGCATGTACAGTTCAGTGGAGATAGGTGTTAGAGGTTGAGATTGCTATCAGTTGTGACTATAGTTGTGCATGAGATCTTGCACAATCAATGGGATTGAGTTATGCCAATGAAGACTACACAATGTGGGCCAATACCAAGTATTATAGCCTGTGCTCATGTGATTTCCAGGGTGAGTGATTCTCAAGCATTGTGTAGTGGAGGCAGGCAAAGCAGCGAAGGGGATTTGAACCTGTGACTTGTTCGGGTCTGAGCTAGTTTTGTGTGTAACAGGTGGAGATAGTACTGAGTACTTGCGAGGAGTATTGTACTATGTATTGTTACATGTTATCAATCATTAATATACAGATAGTGTGGGGTTTTCAGCTGTAAGCTTTCCCCGGGTTACATACTGTGTTAACGTGTGCATGTTATTGATGTTTCATTATTTTTAATGCTGCTCAATTGATGATCAACGTAGATGAGGTTATGTATCATGCATGTATTCCAAAATAGTGTATAATCGTGATAATATTTGTTGAATATGTGTTTATTGTTCAAAATTTCTACATGGTATTAGAGCTGTTGATCATCAGATCTATTATTCAGAAAGTGTTTACATTCTATTTCTTCAGGCAGAGTCTGTAATCGGGCCAGGTAGCCTCTGGATTCATCCTTCCTTTGGAAGGTGAGATATCTGGTAAAAGCCCATACAATCAATCTCTGTATGAGAAATACTTTGTTCTCACGAATTCTAGATCAGAGGCAGTTGAGTTTGGAGCTGGTGGAATTTGAATTTGCAGCAGTGTTTTCTTGGTATCAACGTGGCAATGTCTTTCAATGGATTGTGATTAGAGTATGCTCTTGAGGGCAGCTCGAACTATATTGCATGGAAGGACAGGATGGAGGTAGTGTTGGATGATAATGGGCTAAAGGATTTCATAGAGGTTGATGTCCCAAAGCCTACTGATACTGCGCAGGTTGATGCTTGGCAAAAGAAAACAACAAAGTGTTGAAGGATTCCGTTGGAGGGCGTGAAGGATCACATTGTGTCTAGCCTGCATGGTAAGGCTTCTCCATACTTGATGTGGAAAGTGTTGACAGATCTATTCCAAATCGAGAGTGATCAGAGGAAGCTGGCGCTCAAGGATAAACTCAGGAACATCAAATGTGAGAAGGGAGACAGTATGCCCAAGTATCTCACGAAGTTCACTCAGTGTCGAGATGAGCTGGGAAGTGTGGGGGTGACTGTCGATGGTGAGGACTTGGTGAGCTTGGATCTCCTTGGTCTTCCGAAGAGTTGGCATTCCTATCAGGACTCTATTAATGGTCGGGAAAAATTTCCAGGATGGGAAAGACTTTGGTCAGATCTTGTGCAGGAGGAGATCAGGCGGAATACCAGGGACAGATCTTCATCAAAGGGAACTGATGAAGAAAATTGTGCTTTGGCTGCCAAAGAAAAGAAGGGGAAGAACAAGAAAGCTTCTTAGTCTGGTGCCAAAGGCAAGAAGTAGGACATGTCCAAGGTGAAGTGCTTTCACTCTCACCAGCACGGACACTATGCCACTAATTGTCCGCAGAAGAAGAAGAACAAGCAAGCTGCTGGATCTGCAGCAGGAGAGGCTCTAGCCTCGCAGTTTGAGCTTGATTTTTCATTGATCACATGCTTGGTTTCAAGTGTGATGGGATCGGTGTGGTTCTTGGATAGTGGTGCGTCTTTTCACATGACAGGAGATCAAGATTTGTTTTTTGATTTGGAGGAAAAAGATCTTGGAGTGAACATTGAGATGGGTGATGATGGTAGATACAGTGCGACCGGTATCGGTACCATTTCCTTTGAGAGGGAGTCTGGTAAACCCTTCGTATTGAAGGAAGTGATGCATGTTCCAGGATTGAAGAAGAATCTTATCTCTGTGGCGATGTTAGAAGACAAGGGATATGATGTTGTTTTCAGCGAGGGAAAGGCTTTCCTGCGCAGCAAGACAACTGGAGAAACCCGGAAGATAGGGGTTCGAGTGAGGAACCTTTATTAGTTGCATGTAGATGGATGCGCAGCAATGGAATGCAAGGCAGAAGGATTGGTGAGCCGGGATGATGGCGAGCTGTGGCACAGGAGATTGGGTCACCTTCACCATGGAGCCTTGAAGATACTGCAGCAGATCACTACAGGGCTTCCTAAAGGCACTCTTGCACAGTCAGATTAGTGAAAGGGGTGTACTTTGGGAAAGTTTGTGAAAGCCACCTTTCACGAGAAGGATAGTCACGCCACGACGATCCTTGAGAGAATTCACATAGACGTGTGTGGACCTTTCTCAGTAGCTTCGACAACAAAACACAGGTATTATGTGATTCTTGTTGATGATTTCTCTAGAAAGTGCTGGATCTTCTTCATGCAGAAGAAGAGCGAGACAAACTCAAAGTTCTGTGAGTTCAAAGCACTGGTCAAGAAGGAGTCGGGGAAGAAGGTGAAGGCTCTCATGAGCGATAATGGTGGTGAATTCATCTCTGGTGAGTTCAAGGATTTCTGTAGTGCAGAAGGGATTCGAAGAGAGCTCATAGCTCCCCATAACCCACAACAGAACGGGGTTGCTGAGCGGAAGAATAGAACGATCGTGGGTGCTGCACGGGTGATGTTGCATGATCAGGGCCTACTCCTTGACTTGTGGGTGGAAGCATGCAATACAGCAGTATATGTGCAGAACTTGTCCTCACAAGATACTTGGTATGAGTACACCCGAGGAGGATTATTCTGGTAAGAAGCCTGATCTTTCTCATTTGAGGATTTTTGGTGCTAACATTTACATGCATGTGATAAAGGATACCAGGAAGAAGTTGGAGCTGACCGCAGAGGTTAGGATATTTGTGGGGTACACTGATACGCCCCACAAATATCGTGTGTATTTTCCAGACAGTGGTAAGACTGTTGTGCGACGGGATATAAAATTTCAGGAGGAGAAAGCCATGAAGTGTTTGTTTGAGAGGGAGACACACTTGCATGCAGATGAGGAGCTATTAGTTCCTAAGGATGAGCTCCAGGACGTGGATCAGCCACATGAAGAAGTTCATGGAGTGGAAGAGACCACTCATGCAGTGCCTACGATCAGAGGGCGAAAGCGCTTGACAAAAGCTGAGCGACTGGCTCAAGATGCAGAGAAAGTTGTAGGACCACCTACAGCCCAACGCAGGCAGAGACAGTCACCTGATCGATACACTGGATACATGGCTCTTGTGAGCAAATGTGTTGTGACTGAGCCATCCTCTTTCGAGGAAGCTGTGGAGGATCCTGCATGGGTAGATGCCATGGTGGAAGAGTATGATTTGATTGTCAGAAACAGTGCATGGGAGATTGTTCCTATAGCGGAAGGGAAATCAGTGGTGGGTTCGAGATGGATCTACAAAGTCAAGCAGGCAGCTGATGGGAGTGTGGAGAAGTACAAGGCAAGATTTGTTGCCAAAGGCTTTTCACAGATAGAGGGGATCGGTTATGAGGAGACCTTTGCACCTATCGCAAGGTATTCTTCCATATAGACGATTCTTGCTCTCTCAGCGCAGATGGGGTGGCACATTCATCAGATGGATGTGAAGACTACATTCCTCAATGGAGTCATTTAGGAGGAGGTGTACATTGAGTAGCCCGAAGGTTTTGAGATCTTCAGCAGTGAGTCGCATGTGTGCAGGCTCAAGAGAGCGCTATATGGGTTGAAACAAGCACCACATGCTTGGTACACACAGATAGACAGCTATTTCACCGGACTTGGATTATCAAGAGTGAGGCAGATCCTAACCTATACCAGATTGTGGTGGAGGGTAAGTTTCTTATCATTGTACTGTATGTAGATGATTTTATTCTAACGGGTGATGAGCTGTTGATACTTTCATGCAAGGATGATCTTGCTAAGGAGTTTGAGATGAAGGATTTGGGCCTCCTTCATTATTTCCTGGGATTGGAAATTTGGCAGCGCAGTGATGGACTATTTGGGTAAGTATGCTCGGGAGATACTGGAGAAGTTCAAAATGCATGGCTGCAAGCCTGTTGATACTCCTCTTCCTGGAGGTTGGAGGAAGGAGGATGCCACTTAGACAGAAGAAGTGGATGCCACTGTTTATCGACAATTGGTGGGGTCGCTTATGTATCTGGTCAATACACGACCCGATATATGCTATGCTGTTAACCAGCTTTCACAAGCTATGGTTAAGCCAACCAAGCTCTTCTGGAAGGCAGGCAAGCATGTATTGCGTTATTTGAGAGGCACATCGGGATATGGATTGTGGTACAGATAGGAGGATGAGGTGAAGCTATGTGGCTTCACGGATGCAGATTGGGCAGGGAGCCCAACAAATAGAAAGAGCACATCAGGAGGGGTCTTTAGTATCGGGTCGACAACAGTTTCTTGGTAGAGTGGGAAGTAGAGATTCGTGGCACTCAGTTCAGCAGAGGCCGAGTATATGGCAACAAGTTTGGCTGCATGCGAGGCTATATGGATGAGGAAGATTCTGGTCGGTTTGTTCGGTTCTCACTTGGATCCTACTGTGATTTACTGTGATAACCAAAGTTGCATTAAACTCTCGGCTAATCCTGTATTTCATGATAGATCTAAGCACATTGACATCAGGTACCATCATATCAGAGATTGTGTGCAGCAGAGAATCATGTTACTTTCATACATTCCAACGGAGGATTAGGATGCTGATATCTTGACGAAGGCACTCACCAGGAGAAAATTCGAATACCACCGAGGTAGGATAGGGGTTGCTGATAATCCATATCTTGTTGAGAGGGAGTGTTGAGAATGCAACAAGATGATGGAGCTTAGTGGAAAGGAGTCGCCTTCACTAAGTGGGCCCGCAGGCAAATTATGGCGCAAAGTCTATTTTTAGACTATGTCTATTTTTAGACATATGGATCATGGTCTATGAGTTGCAAGATGCTGTTTATGGATGATTGGTCATGTTGGGAAAAAATAGATGGACTTCTATTTTTGGTTCACAGCGGTGTGATAAGAGTCTATTTTTAGACTGCCAGGTTAAAAATAGAAAAGTCAAATATTATTGTCTCATAATAATATTTAGACTATAAACGTTATCTTATCCTCTTGGAGCACTTTAGTTTGAGCTACAGATGTGGCACATGTAGCTGTCAGAAGGAAATATGATTTTCTTGTGAGTCAGCTGAGCTATTGCATGCAGGACTTCAGTTAGAACTCAAGCAGTTGAGTTTGGTGGAGTTGGATGTGGAGTTGATGGAGTTGTGTTTAGTTTGACTTGGTTAAACTAGTTGTACTTAGTCTAACTGCAAATAGATTAGTGATGAGTTATGTGAATTAATTATTAACTCATAAAGCAACTAAAGTATATATCAGTTAACTCAGTTGCATGTCAGTGCATGTACAGTTCAGTGGAGACAGGTGTTAGAGGTTGAGATTGCTATCAATTGTGACTATAGTTGTGCATGAGATCTTGCACAATCAATGGGATTGAGTTATGCCAATGAAGACTACGCAATGTGGGCCAATACCAAGTATGATAGTCTGTGCTCATGAGATTTCCAGGGTGAGTGATTCTCAGCAAGCATTGTGCAGTGGAGGCAGGCAAAGCAGCGGAGGAGATTTGAACCTGTGACTTGTTCGGATCTGAGCTAGTTTTGTGTGTAACAGGTGGAGATAGTACTGAGTACTTATGAGGAGTATTTTACTATGTATTGTTACATGTTCTCAATCATTAATATACAGATAATGTGGGGTTTCAGTTGTAAGCTTTCCCCGGGTTACATACTATGTTAATGTGTGCATGCGATTGATGTTTCATTGTTTTTAACGCTGCTCAATTGATGATCAACGTAGATGAGGTTATGTATTATGCATGTATTCCACAATAGTGTATAATTGGGATAATCTCTATTGAATATGTGTTTATTATTCAAAATTTCTACATTACAGAGGGACGTGTCGAGCCTTAAGCCATCACAGGGGTGACAAGGTTTTATAAGGTACCATAGATCATGAAGAGATGGAGACATGAACTTTCCTGTTCCCTAGAGTCCATCTCTTGGGAGGAACAAAGGCATGCTCCAAATAACAACCCATGTTGACAAGGCTCCGAGATTACATGGAGGAATAAAATGCATATCCATTAGAATCCTATAGAGGGATTTCATAAGGCGACTGAGTTGTCTTAATGCTTGAAGGAGTAGCCAGGCAAGGGTGACATGTCCCGAAGGACCATGGTCATGAGCCTTTTTCACTTGTGGTGTAATGTTTACATTGATGCTGAGATTAAACACACACACACACACACCAAGGTCAAAGGTGCCATAAAAGGAAGCTTTGTTAAGGGAAAGGGAAACAATATAATACATAAACCCATGAATAATTATCAAGTATATGAAATTCTTTCGCCACACTCTTATAAGTGAGTCTTCCCCATCCCATTGTCATTATTTTCTACAAGCATGAACAAATTCAGTCCTGTCTTTTGTTGAAGGAAGCGCTTGCACATATATGTAAATATATATGTACATTTGTATTTGAAAATACAATTACGAATCAACATGCCCATAACACTATCCTTCCCGAGCTTGAAATAAAGGAACAAGGCTTACTGGCCCATTATATAAGAGGCACAATAAATAGAATGGGGTTTTCCCATTCATTAATCACTAAGGACCACTAGACAAATTGCAAGCTCATTGCAACTCAGGAGTCTACAAACCTCTCATGCTGATATTAATAGATAGAAATAAAGCCCATATTATCTCAGAGATCCTCTAGTCTCTTGGGCTATTAATAAACATACAAAAAAGTCATGAAAGCGAACAAGAAGCATACAATGCTTAAGTTCCTACAGGAGATCACAGTCCATAGGTAGACAAGAAATATCGGTCCCCATTCGAATCATATGCATGAATCACACATTTGAGAATTAAATTTAACATCACTGCAGGCTTGTATCCCACACAACATTTATATAGCTGACATATATAAGGAAAAACACTCCTCAACATTAGGATTCCATTATCCTGATGCAAATAAAAAAGATGGTATAATAGTCAGAAGAACAAACATAAGATTATACTTATCTTATAAAAGTTCTGGAAACTGGGAGTGGGACTCTAACTCTCCACCCAACCATAGACAAGCTGCAACCAAGTCTTTCTTGTAGCTATCAGCCCTGAGCTAGATTCAAGTGCTTTAGGTGGAGTAATTTTGTGGGAATTTTACCAACATAAATATTGAAACAGGATGCCACCAGGCCACATTGCCTTCATCCACTAGCTACCCACATGGTCATCCAAACATTTCAAGAATAATCACTTCATGCTAGGATACCACAACGCAGAGAAATTCAACTCACTTTTTAGGAGAAGAGAACCCACAATAAGGAAGTTTCATCAATGTTAATGGGTAAATAAATCACTTCTTTAGGTGGTTCCTTAGTGAGTCAAGAATCAGAGCTTCAACCCCAAGGAAAATCCTAGTGATTCATCAACCCTCACCAACACCTGAGTGATTCTTCCCAGTCTAATAGGCTCATCAAACCAAAAAATTACAATGGGTTATTCATACTTATAGGCAAGCCACTTCCGTCTCTGTGATTCTTTTTTCCGAGAAAGTCTAATGTCATAGGATTCAACAGTTGGTGCTATGATCCATAGTTCAAAACTTAGGGGCTAGGATCATTGTTCCTTTTCTTCAACTGAGAACCTAAGAGAAAGTGTGTGTTTCCCATTTCATGTTCCCTCTGTTTATTTTTCCTTGTCCTATTCAACAACCAACTTCCTACCTCTTCTTGAGGTTCCACACAACCCATTTCTTAGACAACACAACCCATACTGCTCTATTAAATTTTTGTCCTTATTTTCTTATGGTTAGAGGCCAAGGGCAATTGGGCTTGTCCTTTTATTTTTGTTTAAACTTATTGCATAGTCAACCCATTTAAGACCACTTCAACCAACCCATGCCTTCCATTTAAAACATTCATTCCCTCAAGTAATCTCCTACCTCATGCAATGAAATATATGTACCTTTCCCAACCAATTAACATAATTAAAATAATTTACATTGAGAGAAATATTTTCATAGGGGATATCACAATCTCCTTTGTTACAAAGCATTTTGTCATGCCTCCTGCACTTCCTGTGAAATACCCTGAAGTGCCCGAAACATGATCATTATGCAGTATACTTATCCATGTATATAGTTTAGATCCCTCCTTTAACTTTGTTTGGGAAATATCTGGAGATTTCCCAGAAGAAATAGCTCTTAAAACCCTAAAATGAGGTTCATCACTCTTATGAAGCTTAAAACCACGATGATCACCTATTACACCATGTTAAGCCAGTGATGGCATCACTCTATCCCCTTTCATACTCATGATAGTATCAAAAAGGAATTTTTCCTAAAGAGGATGAGAAGCTTCGTGATATAGAAGCTTCTAGAGTGACGAGCTGGAGGTGGTTTTGCATAGATGAGGTCGAATCCTCTTAATTTGACCTCTTGGTCTCATCCCTATGAGCTACCTCCTTGAGATGTGGGCCTAACACTATCTTTGGAGGAGTCCTAACTCCCTCTCCTAGCCTATAAATTCCTCCTCTCCCATTCCCAAATGGTTGATCTATGTCCATTTGCACCCTTATGCCGAGCTTGTGCTTGGAGGCTATTCATTAGACTCGGAGAAGGAGTGTTTGGAGATTTTATTGGCTTGGACTTGGATTAACACTCAAGGAGAGCCTTTAAACATCAAGGATATGGTTGTAACCTTCCCTTTATTCTTTAAATAATAATACAACTGCTGGTTCATCTTCCCAAAATATATATGTTCATTTATTGGCTTGGCATTCCTTGATCAGCTAAGTAGGTTATTATTGGATTTTCTATTGGTTTTGGCATGCTTTGTTGTCTCTTGATCAATTGTGTAGGTACATAAGCACTGAAAGAAGCAGGAACAAGTTCATGACACAAGTGGTTCGAGGATCTCAACAAAGGAAATCAGAATAACATCAAAGCAAGGTATGCCATCTCTCTTGTTCTACTTTTCAATTATTATCTAGGAATATGTCTAGTTGATTGTCACTTTAGTTGCTACACCCACTCATTGGGTTAGAGGGGTTATCTGCAGAGAGGATTAAACTTGTCAATAAAATGGCAACCCGCTGGGAAGCCTATGACCATTTCCTTCCCTTCCTTCAACTTGTCTTTTGACTAGTTTGATCAACCATTGATTTTTAGACTTCAATGCTTGTTTGTAGTCAGTGTAACTGTCTGGTAGATCCCTGAAGATTGTTAACTTGAGTTGTTTTTGAATATTATGGATATTTTTTTGTTTTTCTCGACCATCTTGGATTTGAACCTGACAGTCGCATTGATATCGCAAGTTTTCTAGTTACAATAGGATGATCACTACTTTACTCTTGACAGGTGCGATGATTGCAGAAAATTAAGAAATTTAGGATTTTCTCTCTTATTTTAAGTTCTATTTGCCTTCTCCCTCTGATTTACCAGTGTGTTCTTCATTGACTCTCTCATTGTCTAATTTCAATTGTCTTTTAACTTGGCTTGAGTGTCCTTGAAGTTTGATTAGCCTCTTAGGGTTCTAGGTTTTCTAGGTCGACCTTCATCCATTCGTTGGTCTTCCCATCAGAAATCAAAGATTAATTGCTTATGTTAAAGAGTCATTGTGTGTTCAAACATACTTTGCAGATCACTTTTTGGTTCTTATGCCTTAAGTTGTTTTCATTAGTGGATATTATGAAAGTTACATAAGCTTCATTTGTTGAATGATAGATTACAAATTGATTCTCATTGGAATCAAAAGGAAGTGTTTTCTTTGAAGTTTTTGTGTTTCGAAATAAAAGTGAAAGTGTTATTCTTCTCATAGTTTTTGAGGAATTTTGAGTTGCATACAAATCATTGATGTTAAAGAGATTTTCATATTTGTTGGCTTGCTTGCATTCTCTTTTACTTTGCACTAGATTAAATTTGTTTCATTTTGAAAAAGAGAAAAAATCATCATTATATCTTAAGGAAATTTTGATTTAAGATTTGTTTTGGCATTGCATTTTCTTATCATATGAAAGATTAGATTTCATATTTTTCATTTAGCGTTTGAATATTGTTATGGATGCATTTTTTCATTTGGTTTGATGCATGATTTGAGTGATCTTTTTCCGTACATAGATAGCTTTCATTGAATTGAAGGCTTTCATTTTATCATCTAGTTTGCATTTTAGGAACAATTAACATCATTAAGGCCTTGAAATTGAGAGATAATTACAAGATCAACTTTAAAATATATCAATTAACCTAAGGAAAATTTGAAACATTAATGATCATATCTAGTGGTATAGGTTAAAGACGTGTTCCAACGTCTTAAAAATTTAGCAGCTGTCATTCGCTTCGGCATTAGACATAGCTAGCACAGACTTGTGCTCCCTATACCATCACGTATATAAAGAGAGAACCCCATAGGTTGCAGACATTTATCCGTAGGAAGCCGAGTCTGCCTCCCTGTAAACGTGATACATCGAACACAACATTCGGGGAGATTGCCTGCACATACGTTAAGTCCTTGGTAAATTTATTTGCTAAGGTGTATATGGCAGTTCATGGTTACTTGGTACTCCTTTTACCTAGATTCACATGAGCAGTCATTTGATCTTTTATGAATCTTTAAATTTGAAAAGATCATTGAGCACCTTGTCCTTTCAAGCTCGCAAAACTATTGAAAGTGACTAGAGTCACATTTTCGCCCTTTTCTCAACTCTTAAAATATGAAAAGGCAATGTTTTTGTTTCTAAAATATAACTACCCATGATAAACATGTCGAACCCAAGCAGTTGCTTCTTAGACCAAATTGAGTAATTTCCTATTAATTTCAAGATTGTTAAAGCCCTAAATGAATTTTTCCTTTCCTTTTTGGCTGTTGAGGGGAAGCCATCATGGCTAAAACATTGAGTCCATCTCATAGTTCCCCTTCGTTGTCTGATACTGAAGGGTCCTCCCAAGGAGTTCATCTAGAACTTCCTTGACCACTTGAGGATCAAAGTCTTGAGCTTCGAATTGTTCTGAGTATCCAACCTTTGTCTTCTCATCCACCTCCATCAGATTCCTGGTCACCTCAAGGATTTGATTCAGATTCCTTTGATAATCCTATTTAGACCCCCAAGAGTTTGTAGACTCCTGAAAGTCCGCAAAGGATGGTTGTCTATCCACTGAACCCATTTCTCGATCCTGTTGTGATATCTCCTCAACAATTTTACAGTTCGTATGATCGGCCTGGTATTCCTTTGGAGTTATCTCCTCATACATCTTAGGTTCCTTGTCGCCAATTGTTTCCATATATGGATTTAGAAGGTGAGATCCCAGTCTCCTCTTCGGGTCATTTGGAAATTTCCGCTACCCATACTCCTCACATAGATGATGAGTAGGGATATGAGTTCCCTCTAGAAGGATTTCCTTATACTGGAAGAGTCTTGTCTCTCTCCTATCCTGAGACTAGTGGACCCATGTTGCCACATTGCTATACCACTTTAGCTCAGCTAGTTTCGAGCACTCCTAGTGCCTCATCATTGTATCAGAACCCCATCTGGTCTTCCAATGTTATGCCTACATCAGGTCCATTCATCCCGAACATGACCTCTCGACCGATTGTGAAAACTGTAGTCACTTCAGTTCCAGTTCAACCTACCATTATGTCTCAACCTGTTTCATCATTTCAACTGACTCTTTCAGTTCAACTGACTGTCTCAGGTCAGGTCTTGGTAAGTTCTTCTATCCCTCCAATGAGTGGATAGACTGTGCCACCATCTGGGGGGAAGGATCCAAATATTCCTCTCATTTCAAGCGAAACCAATGTGAGTGGATTAAAAACTCACGTGGTTGGAATGAATCAACTATTTTATGGCGCCATTCCTAACCCTGCTAGTACATTCAGTTCAGGTAACATCCAATACCAGTAGCCATATATGGCTCAGGTCCCATTCCAGGAGGCTTATGTTCCATATGGTTCGCAAGCCTTGGTTAACTCACCTTACATTCCTCAAGCTGGACCTTATGTTCAGCTTGCTCAACCTGCTATTCTTGGTGGGTATAGCCAGATCCAATTCGGGAACTATCAATACCCTCAGGGTATAACCCCAGGAACTATCCAACTACCCTTGTAGCAAAAAAGGACAACCTTTGCAACATCAAGGGAAACCTTTGCAGCAGCAAGGAAAATATTTGCAGTAGTAAGGGAAAGCATTGCAACAATAAGGAAAACTGCTACAACAGTAAGGGAAACCTTCGCCACAGTTGCAGAAACCTTTACAGCCGCAAACTTAGTTTGTGCGGCAGTCCTCCCAACCTTTGTCTTCGCAAGGCCAACCTTTGCAACAAGAAGGTCAATCTTTACAGTAGAAAAGTTAGCCTTTGCAACAACAAGGTTAGCCTTAGCAGCAACAAGCCTTATATGCGTATTAGCAAGGTCAGCCTTTGCAAGGTCAAGGTCAACCCCTGCATCACCAGGGTCAATCTCCTTACATCCAAGGTCAACAGGTTCGATAGCCTTATAACCCGTATGCCACATATAATGCTCATTAGCGACATATGGTGGGGAAATATCAAACCTACCTTGGACCGAATCCTCCTTACGGGTAAGGTAACCCTCAGTGGGGAAGCAGCACCACAGGTTGCGTGGAAGCAGCACCACAGGTTGCGAGGGGAGAGTAAGTGCACGTAGCAACAGGTCAAATCGCGGACCTCCAGAAGCTCATCAGACATCCCTAGGGTGCAGAAACCTAGTTCTAACACCCTCCCATACTACTTCGGGTGAGACCTTAGTTCGCGCTCCGCGGATTGTTGCTGAAAGGGCTAGTAGTACTGGGATTTGCTTGGCTAAATCACCTTTGAACCTGGGTCAGGCCCATACAAGCCAACAATCACTAATAGACTCAAGCATCAAAGTGCAAGAGGGAAATTCCCAACAATTAGCTCACCATGGGTTAATTAGAATCCTTATAGAAGATGCCCTCCAAAACCTCAGAATTCCTATACAATGGTCAGTTTTCAAAGACATGCAGGCAGAGGAAGACATCAAAGCTCTCACATATAATTTTAGTCCTACTGTCAGTGAAGAGGAAGAGGAAGAGATTGAAGCAGAGGAAGAAGAAGTAGAGCAGGAAGAAGAAGAAACAGAAGGAGATGAAGATGGGATGGATGAAGAAGAAGATGAAATAGAAAAAAATGAGGAAGATGAAGAAGAAGAGGAGAAAGAGAAGGATGATGATGAAGAAATAGAGGAGGATGTTAAGGAGGAAACTGATAAAGATGATGAGGATCTATAAGAGGAAGAAGAAAGGAAAGACATAGGTGAAGAAAGTAATGAGAAAGAGGGGGAAGAAAACAAGGAGGAGTCACATAGGGTGTCTGCAGAACCCACTGAGAGAGAGAGAGGCAATAGCTTCCCTCACTACTCTTAGCACCCCCATCAAGCAAAAAGGAAAAAGACAGAGGCAGAACCCCTTATATTTCAGTATAAGGAAAACACAAGAACAAGGGAGGGGAAACCACAAACACCAAACAAAATTCCCATTGTGATTGAAGACTCACCTAAACAAAAGGAGAAAATGCCTTCCCCTAAGTCTCCTATCACCTATATGAGAAGGCCTATGACTAGGTCAACCTCCTCCAAGGGAAAAGCAATCCTACAAGATACACAATAGAATCTACATGAAGGAGAAGCAGTCCTACAGGATACTCTGCTGAACCTACATGAGACACAAAAAATGGAAAAGGAGGTAGGAAAATAGCAAGGAACTAAAGAAGAGGACCCAGAGTCAAAATAACCTAGCCCCCAACCTAATCTCAACTCCTACTATAGGTTTCTTGAAGGAGGCAGGGTCATACCTCAAAATTTTTCTATTCCACTGTTCTTCGAGCTTGAGAAGGAGAGAGCTAGAACTCACCGATGCATGCAGATCGCCAAATCTAAGGGGGTGGAAGACATTAGGCACATGGAGGAGAAGCTCAAGGAGATGGGCAGAGAGCTAATTAGCTTGAGAGACAGAGAGGCCATAATGAAAAATCAACTAGAAACATAAAATGCAAGGTTGAGAGGACAATTGCAAGAAAGAGAGAATCAATTGGCATGTATGGATAGTCTTTCTTTGGAAGCAATCCAGCGTAGAATGCTAGCTAAATCTTATGCCCTACACCTTAAGGAATAGTGGCTGCAATTACAGATCAAGACCATAACACAGAGAGGCACCATGCCATTTCAGGACTACAGGTAGTTCATTGATCTTTGTGATCATAGCACACTAGAAGATAGGGCCAAGATGTCTGAGTTTTATTTGCACACCATGGCCTTCAAAAACATGAATGTATGGGACCCTAATGCCAAGCTAGGAGATTTATAGTTGATGGCTTTGGCATCATGGATGAACCACGAGGAATTAAGGGCTATAGAGATGGAGAAGATATTGGCAAGAGATCAAATTGAAAATCTTATGATCAGAGCTAAACAATTAGATCCCATGGATGTCATCAATACTCATAATTTTATTGCAAATTATCCTCAACTTGCACCTAGATATCTTACTGCCCAAGAGGATGTTAGGGGATGATAGAATACATGCTTGCCTGAGGAGATGGAACACATTGTCATTGTGAAAGTTTTATTGATGTAATTTTCTATTTTGGTAATAAGAATGAGTTTTGTTTTGAGCCAGCACTAAGTTAAATCAGAGGGCTGAAGCTCTTGGGTTAGGGCCCAACCCTAGCAGCCAAGGCTCCTCTTTCTTGTATATGTATGTTTAGATTAGTCTCATAGCTTCATTGTTAATTTTCTTTTAGATGTGTTTTCATTACAAGTAGTATAGATTGGATTGGTTGTTTATTAGTTTGCTTCCATTTGTGCCTTACTTCAGTAGCAGGTTAGAAAGGATAAAAGGAGTACCACAAGGTTATCAGTGGGTGTCTTCGCCTCATTTTCTCCCTTTGGGATCATGATTTGAGGAAGGGACCTTTATGCAGCCCCAAAAACACAGATTTCTATTTCTTGCATAATATTTAGAGGTTACTGTATTTAATTTAGCATTTGATCAGTTTTTCAAAGTAGGATTTCATTGCCATATAATAAATCTTCACTCTTGCAGTAGATCTCATCCATGCTTTCATTCCTTTCAACAACTTTCCTCATGCATAATGTAGGTAGTTAGTTCATTAATTATGCTTTTCTAGCTTATGAGAATGCTTCTTGTTTACATAAATTTATGGTAATTATACATGTTTTATGTAGAGCAGGTGCTTCAAGAGGAGACAAAGACTTCATAGCCAACAACCACCTTCCACTCCATCCACCATAGTCATTCCTTGTTTTCACCATCACCTTCACTAGTTTTCATCATTTTTCATTGAAATTATTCCAAGCACATTGAGCGAATCCAACCATCCTCTTTCTTTTCTGTTGATTTTGAGTGATCCTATACCTTTCCTCACTTCATTCCACCAATCTACCACCTTCCCTAAGCCTTCCATCACCTCAAACACCTTCCATTTTTCTCTCAACTGTATCCTGTAGGTTTACAGAGAATCCTATAGGTTTCTAATACATCCTGTCAGTTTTCTTGAAATGGCCTGTTTTGAGGCCGAATTGAGGGAAAAACTCTAGGAAGTCACCAAATTCCTCCCAAGGGTCTCCCACACCATCCAACCATCTCCTAAACCTTCCATCCATCCTCCAACATCCTTAATTCACTTGCCACATCACCAAAAGAAATTAGTTTGCATACTTGATTTTGCGTGAAAAGACAAAAACACAAAAACATATTTATTTTAGTCCCTTTACTTGCACATTAGTGATGTTTGATGCTTCTTACTTCCATGCTTAGATAGTAGCATTAGGTTAATGATAATTTAGCATTATTGCAAAGCATAGTTTCTTGGCAATTAATTAGGAAATGGTGTGATTTAGCATTGAATTTCGGTCTTTTCCATCATTACAGTAGACTAGCTCTCCCTTAGAGCAGATTTCCATTTCTTCCATCAAGAAACCAAGATTATTTTGACTCCATATAAGTCTAGCTTGAAAACCCCAATGGTCTCTCGCTAGCTAAACCGTGACAAAAGCCAGAACCATCACTGTTACTTGTGTATACAACACTGTCACCTCCAAGTTTGTATGAACCATGGGTTGATAAAGTAAAGCTGGTAGCCCGAGAGTTGCAGAATTCTTGCTATAATACTCGTGCTCATCAGGAAATTCTCTGCCTCTATATCTCTTTTTGTCTCTCTCACACACGCAAACACACACACACACATATTCACTTAACCCACATAGGCTTGAAACCAATTTTTCCACCTCACCCAAGGACTTTAATCCCATGCATTACTTTTATGCTTTGCATCCTAACCCATCAGGATGACGAGGAATGAGATGACATGAATTACATGTTGAGAATGCAACAAGATGATGGAGCTTAGTGGAAAGGAGTCGCCTTCACTAAGTGGGCCCGCAAGCAAATTATGGCGCAAAGTCTATTTTTAGACATATGGATCATGGTCTATGAGTTGTAGGATGTTGTTTATGGATGATTGGTCATGTTGGGAAAAAATAGATGGACTTCTATTTTTGGTTCACAGTGGTGTGATCGGAGTCTATTTTTAGACTGCCAGGTTAAAAATAGAAAAGTCAAATATTATTGTCTCATAATAATATTTAGACTATAAACTTTATATTATCCTCTTGGAGCACTTCAGTTTGAGCTACAGATGTGGCACATGCAACTGTCAGAAGGAAATATGCTTTTCTTGTGAGTCAGTTGAGCTATTTCATCCGGACTTCAGTTAGAACTCAAGCAGTTGAGTTTGGTGGAGTTGGATGTGGAGTTGATAGAGTTGTGTTCAGTTTGACTTGGTTAAACTAGTTGGACTTAGTCTAACTGTAAATAGACTAGTGATGAGTTGTGTGAATTAATTATTAACTCATAAAGCAACTAAATAATACATCAGTTAACTCAGTTGCATGTCAGTGCATGTACAGTTCAGTGGAGATAGGTGTTAGAGGTTGAGATTGCTATCAGTTGTGACTATAGTTGTGCATGAGATCTTGCACAATCAATGGGATTGAGTTATGCCAATGAAGACTACACACTGTGGGCCAATACCAAGTATTATAGCCTGTGCTCATGAGATTTCCAGGGTGAGTGATTCTCAACAAGCATTGTGTAGTGGAGGCAGGCAAAGCAGCGGAGGGGATTTGAACCTGTGACTTGTTCGGGTCTGAGCTAGTTTTGTGTGTAACAGGTGGAGATAGTACTGAGTACTTGCGAGGAGTATTGTACTATGTATTGTTACATGTTATCAATCATTAATATACAGATAGTGTGGGGTTTTCAGCTGTAAGCTTTCCCCGGGTTACATACTGTGTTAACGTGTGCATGTTATTGATGTTTCATTATTTTTAATGCTGCTCAATTGATGATCAACGTAGATGAGGTTATGTATTATGCATGTATTCCACAATAGTGTATAATCGGGATAATATTTGTTGAATATGTGTTTATTGTTCAAAATTTCTACATGGTATTAGAGATGTTGATCATCAGATCTATTATTCAGAAAGTGTTTACATTCTATTTCTTCAGGCAGAGTCTGTAATCGGGCCAGGTAGCCTCTGGATTCATCCTTCCTTTGGAAGGTGAGATATCCGGTAAAAGCCCATACAGTCAATCTCTGTATGAGAAATACTTTGTTCTCACGAATTCTAGATCGGAGGCAGTTGAGTTTGGAGCTGGTGGAATTTGAATTTGCAGCAGTGTTTTCTTGGTATCAACGTGGCAATGTCTTTCAATGGATTGTGATTAGAGTATGCTCTTGAGGGCAGCTCGAACTATATTGCATGGAAGGACAGGATGGAGGTAGTGTTGGATGATAATGGGCTAAAGGATTTCATAGAGGTTGATGTCCCAAAGCCTACTGATACTGCGCAGGTTGATGCTTGGCAAAAGAAAACAACAAAGTGTTGAAGGATTCCGTTGGAGGGCGTGAAGGATCACATTGTGTCTAGCCTGCATGGTAAGGCTTCTCCATACTTGATGTGGAAAGTGTTGACATATCTATTCCAAATCGAGAGTGATCAGAGGAAGCTGGCGCTCAAGGATAAACTCAGAAACATCAAATGTGAGAAGGGAGACAGTATGCCCAAGTATCTCACGAAGTTCACTCAGTGTCGAGATGAGCTGGGAAGTGTGGGGGTGACTGTCGATGGTGAGGACTTGGTGAGCTTGGATCTCCTTGGTCTTCCGAAGAGTTGGCATTCCTATCAGGACTCTATTAATGGTCGGGAAAAATTTCCAGGATGGGAAAGACTTTGGTCAGATCTTGTGCAGGAGGAGATCAGGCGGAATACCAGGGACAGATCTTCATCAAAGGGAACTGATGAAGAAAATTGTGCTTTGGCTGCCAAAGCAAAGAAGGGGAAGAACAAGAAAGCTTCTTAGTCTGGTGCCAAAGGCAAGAAGTAGGACATGTCCAAGGTGAAGTGCTTTCACTCTCACCAACACGGACACTATGCCACTAATTGTCTGCAGAAGAAGAAGAACAAGCAAGCTGCTGGATCTGCAGCAGGAGAGGCTCTAGCCTCGCAGTTTGAGCTTGATTTTTCATTGATCACATGCTTGGTTTCAAGTGTGATGGGATCGGTGTGGTTCTTGGATAGTGGTGCGTCTTTTCACATGACAGGAGATCAAGATTTGTTTTCTGATTTGGAGGACAAAGATCTTGGAGTGAACATTGAGATGGGTGATGATGGTAGATACAGTGCGACCGGTATCGGTACCATTTCCTTTGAGAGGGAGTCTGGTAAACCCTTCGTATTGAAGGAAGTGATGCATGTTCCAGGATTGAAGAAGAATCTTATCTCTGTGGCGATGTTAGAAGACACGGGATATGATGTTGTTTTCAGCGAGGGAAAGGCTTTCCTGCGCAGCAAGACAACTGGAGAAACCCGGAAGATAGGGGTTCGAGTGAGGAACCTTTATTAGTTGCATGTAGATGGATGCGCAGCAATGGAATGCAAGGCAGAAGGATTGGTGATCCGGGATGATGGCGAGCTGTGGCACAGGAGATTGGGTCACCTTCACCATGGAGCCTTGAAGATACTGCAGCAGATCACTACAGGGCTTCCTAAAGGCACTCTTGCACAGTCAGATTAGTGAAAGGGGCGTACTTTGGGAAAGTTTGTGAAAGCCACCTTTCACGAGAAGGATAGTCACGCCACGACGATCCTTGAGAGAATTCACATAGACGTGTGTGGACCTTTCTCAGTAGCTTCGACAACAAAACACAGGTATTATGTGATTCTTGTTGATGATTTCTCTAGAAAGTGCTGGATCTTCTTCATGCAGAAGAAGAGCGAGACAAACTCAAAGTTCTGTGAGTTCAAAGCACTGGTCAAGAAGGAGTCAGGGAAGAAGGTGAAGGCTCTCATGAGCGATAATGGTGGTGAATTCATCTCTGGTGAGTTCAAGGATTTCTGTAGTGCAGAAGGGATTCGAAGAGAGCTCATAGCTCCCCATAACCCACAACAGAACGGGGTTGCTGAGCGGAAGAACAGAACGATCGTGGGTGCTGCACGGGTGATGTTGCATGATCAGGGCCTACCCCTTGACTTGTGGGTGGAAGCATGCAATACAGCAGTATATGTGCAGAACTTGTCCTCACAAGATACTTGGTATGAGTACACCCGAGGAGGATTATTCTGGTAAGAAGCCTGATCTTTCTCATTTGAGGATTTTTGGTGCTAACATTTACATGCATGTGATAAAGGATACCAGGAAGAAGTTGGAGCTGACCGCAGAGGTTAGGATATTTGTGGGGTACACTGATACGCCCCACAAATATCGTGTGTATTTTCCAGACAGTGGTAAGAATGTTGTGCGACGGGATATAAAATTTCAGGAGGAGAAAGCCATGAAGTGTTTGTTTGAGAGGGAGACACACTTGCATGCAGATGAGGAGCTATTAGTTCCTAAGGATGAGCTCCAGGACGTGGATCAGCCACATGAAGAAGTTCATGGAGTGGAAGAGACCACTCATGCAGTGCCTACGATCAGAGGGCGAAAGCACTTGACAGAAGCTGAGCGACTGGCTCAAGATGCAGAGAAAGTTGTAGGACCACCTACAGCCCAACGCAGGCAGAGACAGTCACCTGATCGATACACTGGATACATGGCTCTTGTGAGCAAATGTGTTGTGACTGAGCCATCCTCTTTCGAGGAAGCTGTGGAGGATCCTGCATGGGTAGATGCCATGGTGGAAGAGTATGATTCGATTGTCAGAAACAGTGCATGGGAGATTGTTCCTATAGCGGAAGGGAAATCAGTGGTGGGTTCGAGATGGATCTACAAAGTCAAGCAGGCAGCTGATGGGAGTGTGGAGAAGTACAAGGCAAGATTTGTTGCCAAAGGCTTTTCACAGATAGAGGGGATCGGTTATGAGGAGACCTTTGCACCTATCGCAAGGTATTCTTCCATATAGACGATTCTTGCTCTCTCAGCGCAGATGGGGTGGCACATTCATCAGATGGATGTGAAGACTACATTCCTCAATGCAGTCATTTAGGAGGAGGTGTACATTGAGTAGCCCGAAGGTTTTGAGATCTTCAGCAGTGATTCGCATGTGTGCAGGCTCAAGAGAGCGCTGTATGGGTTGAAACAAGCACCACATGCTTGGTACACACAGATAGACAGCTATTTCACCGGACTTGGATTATCAAGAGTGAGGCAGATCCTAACCTATACCAGATTGTGGTGGAGGGTAAGTTTCTTATCATTGTACTGTATGTAGATGATTTTATTCTAACGGGTGATGAGCTGTTGATACTTTCATGCAAGGATGATCTTGCTAAGGAGTTTGAGATGAAGGATTTGGGCCTCCTTCATTATTTCCTGGGATTGGAAATTTGGCAGCGCAGTGATGGACTATTTGGGTAAGTATGCTCGGGAGATACTGGAGAAGTTCAAAATGCATGGTTGCAAGCCTATTGATACTCCTCTTCCTGGAGGTTGGAGGAAGGAGGATGCCACTTCGACAGAAGAAGTGGATGCCACTGTTTATCGACAATTGGTGGGGTCGCTTATGTATCTGGTCAATACACGACCCGATATATGCTATGCTGTTAACCAGCTTTCACAAGCTATGGTTAAGCCAACCAAGCTCTTCTGGAAGGCAGGCAAGCATGTATTGCGTTATTTGAGAGGCACATCGGGATATGGATTGTGGTACAGATAGTAGGATGAGGTGAAGCTATGTGGCTTCACGGATGCAGATTGGGCAGGGAGCCCAACAAACAGAAAGAGCACATCAGGAGGGGTCTTTAGTATCGGGTCGACAACAGTTTCTTGGTAGAGTGGGAAGTAGAGATTCGTGGCACTCAGTTCAGCAGAGGCCGAGTATATGACAACAAGTTTGGCTGCATGCGAGGCTATATGGATGAGGAAGATATTGGTCGGTTTGTTTGGTTCTCACTTGGATCCTACTGTGATTTACTGTGATAACCAGAGTTGCATTAAACTCTCGGCTAATCCTGTATTTCATGATAGATCTAAGCACATTGACATCAGGTACCATCATATCAGAGATTGTGTGCAGCAGAGAATCATGTTACTTTCATACATTCCAACGGAGGATTAGGATGCTGATATCTTGACGAAGACACTCACCAGGAGAAAATTTGAATACCACCGATGTAGGATAGGGGTTGCTGATAATCCATATCTTGTTGAGAGGGAGTGTTGAGAATGCAACAAGATGATGGAGCTTAGTGGAAAGGAGTCGCCTTCACTAAGTGGGCCCGCAGGCAAATTATGGCGCAAAGTCTATTTTTAGACTATGTCTATTTTTAGACATATGGATCGTGGTCTATGAGTTGCAAGATGCTGTTTATGGATGATTGGTCATGTTGGGAAAAAATAGATGGACTTCTATTTTTGGTTCACAGCGGTGTGATAAGAGTCTATTTTTAGACTGCCAGGTTAAAAATAGAAAAGTCAAATATTAGTGTCTCATAATAATATTTAGACTATAAACGTTATCTTATCCTCTTGGAGCACTTCAGTTTGAGCTACAGATGTGGCACATGTAGCTGTCAGAAGGAAATATGCTTTTCTTGTGAGTCAGCTGAGCTATTGCATGCAGGACTTCAGTTAGAACTCAAGCAGTTGAGTTTGGTGGAGTTGGATGTGGAGTTGATGGAGTTGTGTTTAGTTTGACTTGGTTAAACTAGTTGTACTTAGTCTAACTGCAAATAGATTAGTGATGAGTTATGTGAATTAATTATTAACTCATAAAGCAACTAAAGAATATATCAGTTAACTCAGTTGCATGTCAGTGCATGTATAGTTCAGTGGAGACAGGTGTTAGAGGTTGAGATTGCTATCAATTGTGACTATAGTTGTGCATGAGATCTTGCACAATCAATGGGATTGAGTTATGCCAATGAAGACTACGCAATGTGGGCCAATACCAAGTATTATAGCCTATGCTCATGAGATTTCCAGGGTGAGTGATTCTCAAGCATTGTGTAGTGGAGGCAGGCAAAGCAGCGGAGGAGATTTGAACCTGTGACTTGTTCGGATCTGAGCTAGTTTTGTGTGTAACAGGTGGAGATAGTACTGAGTACTTATGAGGAGTATTTTACTATGTATTGTTACATGTTCTCAATCATTAATATACAGATAATGTGGGGTTTTCAGTTGTAAGCTTTCCCCGGGTTACATACTATGTTAATGTGTGCATGCGATTGATGTTTCATTGTTTTTAACACTGCTCAATTGATGATCAACGTAGATGAGGTTATGTATTATGCATGTATTCCACAATAGTGTATAATTGGGATAATCTCTATTGAATATGTGTTTATTATTCAAAATTTCTACATTACAGAGGGACGTGTCGAGCCTTAAGCCATCACAGGGGTGACAAGGTTTTATAAGGTACCATAGATCATGAAGAGATGGAGACATGAACTTTCCTGTTCCCTAGAGTCCATCTCTTGGGAGGAACAAAGGCATGCTCCAAATAACAACCCGTGTTGACAAGGCTCCGAGATTACATGGAGGAATAAAATGCATATCCATTAGAATCCTATAGAGGGATTTCATAAGGCGACTGAGTTGTCTTAACGCTTGAAGGAGTAGCCAGGCAAGGGTGACATGTCCCGAAGGACCATGGTCATGAGCCTTTTTCACTTGTGGTGTAATGTTTACATTGATGCTGAGATTAAACACACACACACACACACCAAGGTCAAAGGTGCCATAAAAGGAAGCTTTGTTAAGGGAAAGGGAAACAATATAATACATAAACCCATGAATAATTATCAAGTATATGAAATCCTTTCGCCACACTCTTATAAGTGAGTCTTCCCCATCCCATTGTCATTATTTTCTACAAGCATGAACAAATTCAGTCCTGTCTTTTGTTGAAGGAAGCGCTTGAACATATATGTAAATATATATGTACATTTGTATTTGAAAATACAATTACGAATCAACATGCCCATAACACTATCCTTCCCGAGCTTGAAATAAAGGAACAAGGCTTACTGGCCCATTATATAAGAGGCACAATAAATAGAATGGGGTTTTCCCATTCATTAATCACTAAGGACCACTAGACAAATTGCAAGCTCATTGCAACTCAGGAGTCTACAAACCTCTCATGCTGATATTAATAGATAGAAATAAAGCCCATATTATCTCAGAGATCCTCTAGTCTCTTGGGCTATTAATAAACATACAAAAAAGTCATGAAAGAGAACAAGAAGCATACAATGCTTAAGTTCCTACAGGAGATCACAGTCCATAGGTAGACAAGAAATATCGGTCCCCATTCGAATCATATGCATGAATCACACATTTGAGAATTAAATTTAACATCACTGCAGGCTTGTATCCCACACAACATTTATATAGCTGACATATATAAGGAAAAACACTCCTCAACATTAGGATTCCATTATCCTGATGCAAATAAAAAAGATGGTATAATAGTCAGAAGAACAAACATAAGATTATACTTATCTTATAAAAGTTCTGGAAACTGGGAGTGGGACTCTAACTCTCCACCCAACCATAGACAAGTTGCAACCAAGTCTTTCTTGTAGCTATCAGCCCTGAGCTAGATTCAAGTGCTTTAGGTGGAGTAATTTTGTGGGAATTTTACCAACATAAATATTGAAACAGGATGCCACCAGGCCACATTGCCTTCATCCACTAGCTACCCACATGGTCATCCAAACATTTCAAGAATAATCACTTCATGCTAGGATACCACAACGCAGAGAAATTCAACTCACTTTTTAGGAGAAGAGAACCCACAATAAGGAAGGTTCATCAATGTTAATGGGTAAATAAATCACTTCTTTAGGTGGTTCCTTAGTGAGTCAAGAATCAGAGCTTCAACCCCAAGGAAAATCCTAGTGATTCATCAACCCTCACCAACACCTGAGTGATTCTTCCCAGTCTAATAGGCTCATCAAACCAAAAAATTACAATGGGTTATTCATACTTATAGGCAAGCCACTTCCGTCTCTGTGATTCTTTTTTCTGAGAAAGTCTAATGTCATAGGATTCAATAGTTGGTGCTATGATCCATAGTTCAAAACTTAGGGGCTAGGATCATTGTTCCTTTTCTTCAACTGAGAACCTAAGAGAAAGTGTGTGTTTCCCATTTCATGTTCCCTCTGTTTATTTTTCCTTGTCCTATTCAACAACCAACTTCCTACCTCTTCTTGAGGTTCCACACAACCCATTTCTTAGACAACACAACCCATACTGCTCTATTAAATTTTTGTCCTTATTTTCTTATGGTTAGAGGCCAAGGGCAATTGGGCTTGTCCTTTTATTTTTGTTTAAACTTATTGCATAGTCAACCCATTTAATACCACTTCAACCAACCCATGCCTTCCATTTAAAACATTCATTCCCTCAAGTAATCTCCTACCTCATGCAATGAAATATATGTACCTTTCCCAACCAATTAACATAATTAAAATAATTTACATTGAGAGAAATATTTTCATAGGGGATATCACAATCTCCTTTGTTACAAAGCATTTTGTCATGCCTCCTGCACTTCCTGTGAAATACCCTGAAGTGCCCGAAACATGATCATTATGTAGTATACTTATCCATGTATACAGTTTAGATCCCTCCTTTAACTTTGTTTGGGAAATATCTGGAGATTTCCCAGAAGAAATAGCTCTTAAAACCATAAAATGAGGTTCATCACTCTTATGAAGCTTAAAACCACGATGATCACCTATTACACCATGTTAAGCCAGTGATGGCATCACTCTATCCCCTTTCATACTCATGATAGTATCAAAAAGGAATTTTTCCTAAAGAGGATGAGAAGCTTCGTGATATAGAAGCTTCTAGAGTGACGAGCTGGAGGTGGTTTTGCATAGATGAGGTCGAATCCTCTTAATTTGACCTCTTGGTCTCATCCCTATGAGCTACCTCCTTGAGATGTGGGCCTAACACTATCTTTGGAGGAGTCCTAACTCCCTCTCCTAGCCTATAAATTCCTCCTCTCCCATTCCCAAATGGTTGATCTATGTCCATTTGCACCCTTATGCCGAGCTTGTGCTTGGAGGCTATTCATTAGACTCGGAGAAGGAGTGTTTGGAGATTTTATTGGCTTGGACTTGGATTAACACTCAAGGAGAGCCTTTAAACATCAAGGATATGGTTGTAACCTTCCCTTTATTCTTTAAATAATAATACAACTGCTGGTTCATCTTCCCAAAATATATATGTTCATGTATTGGCTTGGCATTCCTTGATCAGCTAAGTAGGTTATTATTGGATTTTCTATTGGTTTTGGCATGCTTTGTTGTCTCTTGATCACTTGTGTAGGTACATAAGCACTGAAAGAAGCAGGAACAAGTTCGTGACACAAGTGGTTCGAGGATCTCAACAAAGGAAATCAGAATAACATCAAAGCAAGGTATGCCATCTCTCTTGTTCTACTTTTCAATTATTATCTAGGAATATGTCTAGTTGATTGTCACTTTAGGTTCTACACCCACTCATTGGGTTAGAGGGGTCATCTGCAGAGAGGATTAAACTTGTCAATAAAATGGCGACCCGCTGGGAAGCCTATGACCATTTCCTTCCCTTCCTTCAACTTGTCTTTTGACTAGTTTGATCAACCATTGATTTTTAGACTTCAATGCTTGTTTGTAGTCAGTGTAACTGTCTGGTAGATCCCTGAAGATTGTTAACTTGAGTTGTTTTTGAATATTATGGATATTTTTTTGTTTTTCTCGACCATCGTGGATTTGAACCTGACAGTCGCATTGATATCGCAAGTTTTCTAGTTACAATAGGATGATCACTACTTTACTCTTGACAGGTGCGATGATTGCAAAAAATTAAGAAATTTAGGATTTTCTCTCTTATTTTAAGTTCTATTTGCCTTCTCCCTCTGATTTACCAGTGTGTTCTTCATTGACTCTCTCATTGTCTAATTTCAATTGTCTTTTAACTTGGCTTGAGTGTCCTTGAAGTTTGATTAGCCTCTTAGGGTTCTAGGTTTTCTAGGTCGACCTTCATCCATTCGTTGGTCTTCCCATCAGAAATCAAAGATTAATTGCTTATGTTAAAGAGTCATTGTGTGTTCAAACATACTTTTCAGATCACTTTTTGGTTCTTATGCCTTAAGTTGTTTTCATTAGTGGATATTATGAAAGTTACATAAGCTTCATTTGTCGAATGATAGATTACAAATTGATTCTCATTGGAATCAAAAGGAAGTGTTTTCTTTGAAGTTTTTGTGTTTCGAAATAAAAGTGAAAGTGTTATTCTTCTCATAGTTTTCGAGGCATTTTGAGTTGCATACAAATCATTGATGTTAAAGAGATTTTCATATTTGTTGGCTTGCTTGCATTCTCTTTTACTTTGCACTAGATTAAATTTGTTTCATTTTGAAAAAGAGAAAAAATCATCATTATATCTTAAGGAAATTTTGATTTAAGATTTGTTTTGGCATTGCATTTTCTTATCATATGAAAGATTAGATTTCATATTTTTCATTTAGCGTTTGAATATTGTTATGGATGCATTTTTTCATTTGGTTTGATGAATGATTTGAGTGATCTTTTTCCGTACATAGATAGCTTTCATTGAATTGAAGGCTTTCATTTTATCATCTAGTTTGCATTTTAGGAACAATTAACATCATTAAGGCCTTGAAATTGAGAGATAATTACAAGATCAACTTTAAAATATATCAATTAACCTAAGGAAAATTTGAAACATTAATGATCATATCTAGTGGTATAGGTTAAAGACGTGTTCCAACGTCTTAAAAATTTAGCAGCTGTCATTCGCTTCGGCATTAGACATAGCTAGCACAGACTTGTGCTCCCTGTACCATCACGTATATAAAGAGAGAACCCCATAGGTTGCAGACATTTATCCGTAGGAAGCCGAGTCTGCCTCCCTGTAAACGTGATACATCGAACACAACATTCGGGGAGATTGCCTGCACATACGTTAAGTCCTTGGTAAATTTATTTTCTAAGGTGTATATTGCAGTTCACGGTTACTTGGTACTCCTTTTACCTAGATTCACCTGAGCAGTCATTTGATCTTTTATGACTCTTTAAATTTGAAAAGATCATTGAGCACCTTGTCCTTTCAAGCTCGCAAAACTATTGAAAGTGACTAGAGTCACCTTTTCGCCCTTTTCTCAACTCTTAAAATATGAAAAGGCAATGTTTTTGTTTCTAAAATATAACTACCCATGATAAACATGTCGATCCCAAGCAGTTGCTTCTTAGACCAAATTGAGTAATTTCCTATTAATTTCAAGATTGTTAAAGCCCTAAATGAATTTTTCCTTTCCTTTTTTGCTGTTGAGGGGAAGCCATCATGGCTAAACCATTGAGTCCATCTCATAGTTCCCCTTCGTTGTCTGATACTGAAGGGTCCTCCCAAGGAGTTCATCTAGAACTTCCTTGACCGCTTGAGGATCAAAGTCTTGAGCTTGGAATTGTTCTGAGTATCCAACCTTTGTCTTCTCATCCACCTCCATCAGATTCCTGGTCACCTCAAGGATTTGATTCAGATTCCTTTGATAATCCTATTTAGACCCCCAAGAGTTTGTAGACTCCTGAAAGTCCGCAAAGGATGGTTGTCTATCCACTCAACCCATTTCTCGATCCTGTTGTGATATCTCCTCAACATTTTTACAGTTCGTATGATCGGCCTGGTATTCCTTTGGAGTTATCTCCTCATACATCTTAGGTTCCTTGTCGCCAATTGTTTCCATATATGGATTTAGAAGGTGAGATCCCAGTCTCCTCTTCGGGTCATTTGGAAATTTCCGCTACCCATACTCCTCACATAGATGATGAGTAGGGATATGAGTTTCCTCTAGAAGGATTTCCTTATACTGGAAGAGTTTTGTCTCTCTCCTATCCTGAGACTAGTGGACCCATGTTGCCACATTGCTATACCACTTTAGCTCAGCTAGTTTCGAGCACTCCTGGTGCCTCATCATTGTATCAGAACCCCATCTGGTCTTCCAATGTTATGCCTACATCAGGTCCATTCATCCCGAACATGACCTCTCGACCGATTGTGAAAACTGTAGTCACTTCAGTTCCAGTTCAACCTACCATTATGTCTCAACCTGTTTCATCATTTCAACTGACTCTTTCGATTCAACTGACTGTCTCAGGTCAGGTCTTGGTAAGTTCTTCTATCCCTCCAATGAGTGGATAGACTGTGCCACCATCTGGGGGGAAGGATCCAAATATTCCTCTCATTTCAAGCGAAACCAATGTGAGTGGATTAAAAACTCACGTGGTTGGAATGAATCAACTATTTTATGGCGCCATTCCTAACCCTGCTGGTACATTCAGTTCAGGTAACATCCAATACCAGTAGCCATATATGGCTCAGGTCCCATTCCAGGAGGCTTATGTTCCATATGGTTCGCAAGCCTTGGTTAACTCACCTTACATTCCTCAAGCTGGACCTTATGTTCAGCTTGCTCAACCTGTTATTCTTGGTGGGTATAGCCAGATCCAATTCGGGAACTATCAATACCCTCAGGGTATAACCCTAGGAACTATCCAACTACCCTTGTAGCAAAAAAGGACAACCTTTGCAACATCAAGGGAAACCTTTGCAGCAGCAAGGAAAATATTTGCAGTAGTAAGGGAAAGCATTGCAACAACAAGGAAAACTGCTACAACAGTAAGGGAAACCTTTGCCACAGTTGCAGAAACCTTTACAGCCGCAAACTTAGTTTGTGCGGCAGTCCTCCCAACCTTTGTCTTCGCAAGGCCAACCTTTGCAACAAGAAGGTCAATCTTTATAGTAGAAAAGTTAGCCTTTGCAACAACAAGGTTAGCCTTAGCAGCAACAAGCCTTATATGCGTATTAGCAAGGTCAGCCTTTGCAAGGTCAAGGTCAACCCCTGCATCACCAGGGTCAATCTCCTTACATCCAAGGTCAACAGGTTCGATAGCCTTATAACCCGTATGCCACATATAATGCTCATTAGCGACATATGGTGGGGAAATATCAAACCTACCTTGGACTGAATCCTCCTTACGGGTAAGGTAACCCTCAGTGGGGGACAAAACTAGATTCCATATGGAAAAAATCATCCATTGTGGGGAAAAATCCTTACCAACAAGGATGGACTCCGCAGTTTGTGTCTCCTCAAAGACCCTATATGTCATTTAACACGCAATTTCCTTTCTTAACTACGTTGGAGCTGCCCAATGTATCGAGGCTCATGAATGATCCCATTCTTCATTCACGTTACTGGCCTTCAATTCTGATGAAGATTCCAAGAGATTGGCCTAAATTCGAGGGAAAAGCAAAGGAGGATCCACAAGCCCACGTGATGACATATCACCTCTGGTGCTCCTCCAATTTGTATGTCGATGATTCTATTCGTCTTTGACTCTTTCAAAGAAATCTCACAGGTGTTGCCACTAAATGGTACATCGAATTTCCTCAAGGTACCTACGGTTACTTCAACTCTCTCGCTATGGATTTCCTCACTCATTTCCAACTGCCAGTTTGCTTATGAAACTGTCACTCATTTGCTTATGTCCCTTAAGCAAGACACGTGACCCACATTTCCGATCATATCCATGAATGGAGACTTCTGCGTTGCCTCATAAAGTTTGAGGTTTTTGATGAGCTATTGAGAGAATGGTTCAGAAAATCATTTGTCAGCAAAATTGCTAAGGACATAGCCATGGGTGGATGTGTTATTGAAGAGCAAGCTATTGCCTGTGCCTAGTATTTAGACTTGGTCTATTCGCAATCTGGCACATTGTATGAGATGTTACCTAATGCTCTAAGACCATCATCAGATTTGACAACACTGAAGTCCTTAGATACACCACCTGTTGACGATGTTATTGGTTCCGTGTCTCAGACTCCCGTGAGAGCTTCTTCGAAGCAAAAATCTGTCTCAAACACTAGTTCCAATAATCCCTCCAAAAATTCATCCAGTCCTGGTAAAACATCTGAGGAACATGCCATCTACTGTATTGTAGTAGACAAGACCTCTAAAGGTAAAAAAAAGGAAAAAGGTAAGGCCAAAGCCGATGCTCCAAAACAAGACCCTCCTAAATCTTCTGCTGATGATGCTTCTTGAAGAAAGCCAAAATATCCTTGCCTCATCTGTGAGGAGGATCATTACACTAAGGATTTTCCCCGATGATCTGAAGTTAGTCGCTTGCTGAAAGGGACTCCAGCTGTCTTAAAAGAACCCTTTCCATCACAACAGACCCAGTTGGTAGACCAACCTTAGTCTTCTACTTCCTCAGGTTCCCAAGTGTTCATGATGCAAGGTTCATCACCTATCTCAATCGCTACTTGAACTAAGGACTATCAAGCCACGTCTAAGAAGACGATGGAGAAAGAAGCTGCTAATACTCCTTCTACTTCTACTCCATCTAGTTCTAGTCCACTCCATATCAAGCGCCCTAACAGTGAGTTCATCATTTGACCACCTCCCAAAGGTGTTCTTTGGAAGTCATCTTTCAATCTGAATGTTAGAGCTATGCAACATTACAATATTGTTCAGGATTTAGCTCAGGCAGTATCGCAAATGTCTGCCTTGGAGGTTCTTCAATCCTGTCCAACGTAGGGGAAGTCATCGTTGTCTGCTATAGGTGTTATCGATCCTTCTGATTCGAGTCTGATTACTTTCGATCTAGAGAATCATGTGCCTCATCTTCCTCATCAGATTGCATTTTTGATACAAGTCCTTATTAAAGGAAAGATGATCCATTGAATGATTATTGATGAAGGCACCTCTACCTGCATCATGTCAGTTTCATGTTGGAAATCCATTGACTCTCCTCCCCTTAACCAATCTCTGAACACCTTGGAAGACTTTGATGGCAGAGGTTCATGATCATAAGGTATTCCCATGAACTTGCTGATTACATTAGAAGGAAAGACTATTTAATTAGAAGTAGAAGTTGTAGATTCCAATATCAACTACAACCTTTTTCTCGGGCGAAGCTGGACTTACACCATGTTTTGTGTGGTGTCTTCTTTGTTTCGCGTACTTCATTTTCCTCATGAAGGAAAAATAGTCACAGTTGATCAACTGTCTGTATTTTATTTTGGTTCATCCAATGGTAACGTTCCTTACGTGGGTAATACTGATATTCCTTACAAGAGTGTGAGAGTAGGTCTCTTTAAAGACTCTGCTTTAATGAGTACCTTTTCTCTCCCACCTCCGAATGTTCATTCAGTCAATATTATCTCAGATTCTATAGATTCTTGGATTATCCCTACTGACGATCAAATTGACTCTTTTAGCAATGCTATGCCTTTAAGTCCATTGGAGATAAATTATCAAGAAATTGTTTTAGTTTTGACGGCCACTTCAGAAAGTCATACTGTCGTCAATATGAACCTAGACACTTACATGCCATCTCCTTGGCTTGGTTCTTTGGATTCTCTAGATCCTTTGAATGAGACATTCCCCACTGATGAGAGTATCGTGGAGGTCATGTCTATGGATGAAATTCCATGGAACGGTCTACATCATCGTTCTTCTTTTGTTCCTAGCCTTGATGAGATGCCTTCTTGTCTTGAAGCGTCTGTTTCTCATTCTCCTACACCTCCACTTCATACACCTATCCAGGTACATGAAGTCTTGTTAGAGGATAATATGGGAAACATCATTGCTACAATGCCTCTTGACATTTCCATTAAACTGAGAATTGTCGAGAACATTCATATTGGGGTTTCCTATTCTCCAGATGAGATCAGGGTTTATAGTAAGCTTTTTAAAGAATTCCGATATGTTTTCGATTGCTCATATGAGGAAATTCCTGGTATCGATCCAGCCATAGTGGTGCATGAGAATTTGACTTATCCTAGTGTTAATCCTATTCAGCAATGACTTCGCCCTGTGCACCCTCAAAAGGCTGCTGCTATCAAAGTAGAACTAGAGAAGCTTTTGAAAGAAGGTTTCATTTATCCTATTCCATTGACGGATTGAGTCTCCAATATCATTCCTATTGCCAAAACGTAGGGTACCATACATGTTTGTGTTGATTACTACGCTATCAATCATGCGTGTCCTAAGGATAATTATCATACTCCCTTTATCGACCAAACCATCAACTACTATGTTGGGAGTGAGATTTTTTCGTTCATGGACGGTTTTTCTGGCTACAACCAAATTAACATTTCACCTGCCTATCAGCATAAAACAACCCTTATCTGTCCCTGTGGTACTTTTGCTTACAAAAATCTTCCTTTCGGTTTGAAGAATGCTGGCGCTACCTTCCAACAAGCAATGTCTTATGCATTTTATGACCTTCAACACATTGTTCAGCCGTACCTCGATGACCTATCAGCTCATTCGGCTAAACGTCGTGACCATCAGATCACTTAAGAGCCATATTTTTACGATGTCGAAATTACAATATCTGTCTCAATCCACACAAGTGTGTGCTTTGCGTCGAGTCTGTCCAACTCTTAGGTTTTGTGGTGTCTCATGAAGGTAGAAGGATCGATCCTTTGAAAGCTAAGGCCATAGTCAATTTACCCCCCCTACATCACTGCTGAAATTGTAGAGCTTGTAGGGAAAAGCTAATTTTCTCTGTCGATTTGTCCTTAATTACGCTGAAGTGGCCAAAGGTTTTAATTGCTTACTTAAGAAGGGGATCCCTTTTATTTGGGATGAATTTGCCAAAGAATCCTTTGATTCTTTAAAGAAAGCATTGATTAGTGCTCCTTTAATGCATCCCCCGATTACCGTCGCGATTACTTCCTGTATTTGGCTGCAACTGATACCACTATTGCTATGGTGTTAGTTCAGGACGATGATGATGAAAACGAGCACATGGTTTATTATCTGAGCCAGAATCTTCTTGATATTGAGTCTCGATACGCTCATGTAGAGAATCTTGCTTTGGCAGCAGTTCATGCTATCCAAAGATTTCAACACTATATCCTTTTATAGAAAACCATCATGACTTCTGATTACAACCCCATGACATATATACTGACTCGTCAGTTACTGGGGGGAAAATATCCAAATGGATCAAAGAAATCACTCGTCTTTACTGATTTAATCTATGCTCTTCCGTCTGTATGCACTCCAATTGATTTTACTGAGCAGATACCCGATGAAACTCTATTTCTAATCAGCACGCTTGACCCATGGTATGGAGACATTATTGTTTATCTCCAAACCCAAACTTTCTGATTTGAGTTGTCTTTATGATTTCCACTTCTTTTTCATGTGTTAAGTTACTTGGTTAACATGCTCTTTTATATGAAATTATGTATGCATCCTTGAAGTTAAAAGATTTGGATCAAGTTTCGTATCATAGCATGTCTTCTTGATGCGAGTTGCATCAGTGAATGCTAATCAGGAACAAGCTCCAAAGAGGAGAAGGAAAACTTAAATCCTTTGATCCCGAAGTGGGGCATGCACCACGAATACAAAACATGGAAGATGAGGAAGCTCGAATGGAGGAAGAGAGAAATTATCGAAATATCTTCTTCAACATGGTAGAGAAAGTTGACAAGTTGTTTGCAAAGTATGAGAAGACAATCAAGCCTAAGAAGAAAGAGAGAGATGACCATGCATTGGTAAATAATGAAGGTGGAAGAGGATATCCTCCTAAATCACCCTCTCCATCCTCTAGTGACAGTTCTTCTTCTCATCACTCTAATAGGAATCATAGGAATACATCTAGGAAGCCATTTTTAAAGCTAGATGTAAAGTTTGATTTTCCCACATATAATGGAGAATGTAATGCAGAGAAAATAAAAAATTGGATTAGACAAATTGAGTTTTATTGCTAGATTTAGCAGATTGAGGAAGATGAGGCCAAGATCTAATTAGCATCTCTTCAGCTGAATGGCACCACTCTCGTCTGGTCAGAGAGCAAGTTGCAGAAAGGCAGCAAAAACTTGGGTAATATCCTTTCTTCTTGGTCCAATTTTATTTATGCATTAAAAGGTTAGTTTTATCCTTTGGGTTATCGATAAAAGGATTTAATGGAATGGAAATATTTAAGATAAGGAAAGGGTCAAAATGTACAAATCTTCATAGAAGAGTTTAGAAAACAAGCATTGAACTTGGGCATTTCACTTGATTCACCCGAAACTGTAACAAAGTATATTGGTGCTTTACATAGTTACATCAAACATGCTTTGTTATTATTTGAGCCTACTACTATTGATGAGGCTAGTTTGATGGCCATTCAACTTGAAAGTAGGGGCACTAATGATAAATAATAACAACCAAATAAATCATCTTTCAAACCTCATAATGGCAAGTTCAAAGCAAAAGTCAAGGGAAAGGACAAGAAGGAAGCTACAACCAAGAAGGAGGAAGTAGAAAATCCATCTTGCACACATTTCAAGAAGGAAATCCATGATGATGAACACTGTTGGAAGTTGCATCTGGAGTTGAAACCAAAGAGATTTTGTGGGAAGAACAAGCAAAAGATGGTGGAAAACATGCAACAGGACCTTGGATCTAATTTCGGTGATGAGACACCGATCACAACAATGGGCACATAAGGTACTCTTTTTCTTCATGCTAATGAAAATTTTGAGTTACATGTAAGTACAAGTTGTAAAAATGAGCCTCTTGTTAATGAATGAAAGAGAAATGAACTGTTCCACATTAGATTCATAATGAAACATACTAAAGTGGAAACCTTGTTTGATCCGGGCTCACAAGCAAATTTGATTTCAGAATCCTTAGTTAAAAAGTTAGGACTAGAGGCCAAGCCTCATTTGAAACCATACCCTCTTGTATGGGTGTGTGATAAAGAAAAATTACATGTAACCAAGTAGTGTAGAGTTATATTTGTGATTGCATCCAAACTAGTAGATGAGGTTGATCTTGATGTTGTACCCTTAGATATTTGTGTTATTGTAATGGGGAGTTCGTATTTGTATGATAGGAAATAAATTTTATTTTTCCATGAAAACAAGTATCATCTCACGTAAGATGAGGTGGAATACATTGTTAGAGATCATCGTGGAAAAATCAATGCTAGTCTTGTAAGTGCGGGACAAATGAAGAGATTGATTAATTCCAGCAAAGGGTGCATGCTCATGGTTGTGAGAGAAAAATATGCCGAGACATCTGAAGCTTTCCAAGGTTGTGATCCCACTCATAAAAAAAAATTGTATGAAATTGTTTCTAACTATGATGGGATTTTTCAGGAACCAAGTGGGTTGCCTCCAAAGCGTGAGATCCAACATGAGATTCACTTGCAACAGGATGCTCCTTTACCCAACATTGGTATGTACAAGTTGTCAACCATTAAGATGGAGGAGATAAAGAAGAAGGTATAGGAATTGCTGAACCAAGGGGTCATAAGGCCAAGTTATTCTCCATGCGATTCACCTATTGTGTTGGTTCCAAAGAAGGATGGGACATGGAGGATGTGTGTAGACTACATGTCACTCAAAAAAATAATGGTGAAAAATCGGTACCGTCTCCCTCACATTGATCATTTGTTAGATTAATTGAAAAATATTTTCTATTTCACAAAACTGGACTTCTGCAGTGGTTATCATCAGGTCAGGATTGCAGAACATGACATATGGAAGACTACATTCAAGACGAAACAAGGGTTGTTTGAATGGCTGGTGATGCCATTCAGACTATGCAATTCTCTGACCACATTCATGAGGGTGATGAATGATATTTTCAGACCTTTTCTTGATGATTTTGTACTTGTGTATCTTGATGAAATTCTTGTTTATAGTAGGACATGGGATGATCATGTGAGTCATGTTAAAAAGGTGCTTGATGTTTTGCAAAAAGAAAAATTGTATGTCAAAATGTTTAAGTGTGAGTTTGGGAAGACCTCTTTGGTTTACTTAGGTCACATTGTTGGAGGTGGACAATTGAAAATAGATCCTTCTAAAATTGATGTGATTGTAAAGTGGCCTAAACCCACCAATGTTACAGAGGTTCGTAGATTTTTGGGTGTAGTACAATATTGGAGAAGGTTCATTACCAACTTCTCCATCATTTCATCCCCCTTACATACATTGACGAGTGTGAAACAAACCTTTAAGTGGGGATGAATGCAACATAAAGCATTTGATACTTTGAGTTTGTATGCTCAAGTTATAGCTGGTGAAAGTTCTAGTCAAACTAGGCTAAGTGGCAGTCACTAATAAGGTAACAATTTGGCAGAGTCCTGGCACACAGAATCCAACCACTAGAACGAGAGAATTTATCACCAATTTAATTTGTCTAATAACCCTTAATTTTTTGCGGAATTTTTATAACTATTGCGGCGTAAAAAATTAAAAAAAATATATGTTTTGGGGGGCAGGATGCCACCCCCCAATGGTCCAAATGGTATGCATTGAATATATATAAACATTGTAATGGGTGGGCGGGTCATCGAATGGAAGAATCGCCTGAACCGACACCTGTTACCACATTATATGTGTTATGGGACCGACAGGGATCGAACCTGCCCGACCCACGTGGGTCAACCTGCCAGTTGGGCAGTCCTGCATTCCATTTGAATTGTAACAAAAAAACAACAACCACGCTATTAATAAAAGGTCCAAGTCATAAACGAGGTGTCATGAGTTTGAAACTGGTCCACCCTCAAACCAATGCCTAAACTTGCCACGGGTTGCCAACGAGCCAACGAATTGTTTTGGTAACTCCGCCCACACAATGTTATTTAAACTTCTACTCATTTGCCTATGGAATCAGCGAAAAACAGAGTGGGGAGCTACGAAACCAAGAGCGACCAGAGGGGGGGAGGAACCTTGAAGAGGGGAATCTTGGAGATGTTGAAAAGATTCCTTTGGGGGTCTATAAGTGCTAGTGTGATATTTTGACAAATTTATAGTCATTTTTATATGATTTCACGACACGAATCCAATGGTGATGTCTATTTCTACATCCAAGCTCTACATTTTCCACCCATGAATGAGGTTGGAGGTACAAGGGTCATTTTTGTAAAGTTGATTGTAATTCATTTCTTTGCTGCCAGTTAATGAAAGAAGGCCTCCCCACTTTGAGTAGGGCCCAGAAACGTAGCCAACATTGTGTGAACCCCATAATGAAATCACATGTGTGCCTTTGATATCACGGTTTCTTTATGATCCCTGCTTCTTTTTCATGTGTTAATTTACTTGGTTAACATGTTTTTTCATATGAAATTTTGTATGCATCCTTGAAGTTAAAATATTTGGATCAATTTTCTAGGGAAAAAAAAACTTGCTTGAAAATTTTGCTGCTTTCAACTCTGCTACGGCCATAAATGACTTCTCCAATGATTTTTTTTAAATGTATGCTTTATGAAAAATTTAAAGTGTGTTTTGAACTTTCAAAACAAGATTTGTTCACTTGAAAAGTGACTTCATAAAATGTAATTTACTTTTTTAAAAGGGACTTCATAAATCGTTATTTCAATTTTTAAGTGACATCAAAAAGGGTTTTTAATGAAAATTTAAAAAGGTGGTTTTTAATGAAAGTTTAAAAAGGGTTTTAAAAAGTAACATGAGAAGGTGTGCTTTGTAATTTTAAGATAAGAAGTGTTTGTAATTCTTTAGGTAATGGAGTGACAAGGTAATAAGGTATTTTAATGGAGAGATAAGGTGTGAACTTAGGTGTAATTATATTTTTAATTTTTAATTTTTTTATTTTAGTGGAGAGATAAGATGTGAATTTTTGTAATATTTGGAGTAATAAGTTGTAAAATTTTGTAAATTTGGAGTAATAAGGTGCAAATTTCTTTTTTGTATTTTTGGAGTGATAAAGTTGTAATTTGAAGTAATTACTTTGAGAGGGTGTTTGAAAAGTTAACTAGCTACAATCAAAGAAGTCAAATTGCAAGAGCATTGTAAAAGTCAACTTTTGGAAGTTTCATTGTAAAATTTAAGAGAAGTTGATTAGAGCCAAGTCCAAAGCTCAATCACTTTTCTCCTCAAACGACTACACGAGGGTCAAGGCTAAGCCCCAATAGAGCATTTTTTGTTGTGGAACTGTGTGTGGTGTGTTTTCCATCTTCTTTTTGTGGTGCATGATCATTCTTAGTACATACATTTACTTTTAAAATGTCCAAGATGGTAAGTTTATTTTCTGAGTCTGACAAACTTGAAGACTAAAAGAACTATAAGACATGGAAAAGGCACATAGAAATCACTTTGATTTACAATGAACTTTAGAAAGATGTATGTGATGGTGATATTAAACCAAACAAACCTAAAGATGTAGACTCACTAGCTAAATGGGAGATCAAAACTGCCAAAGCATTAGCATTAATTAAATCTTCTATTAATGATGAAATGTATGTTCACATTGAAAATTATTTTGATGCATGGTCTGCTTGGAAAAAATTAAAGATTTATCTGATACAAAACCAGAATCTAAGAGAGTTTATATTCAATTGAAGTTGCTTCAACATAAATTCATAGAAGGGGGATATGTACTTGAATACATTTCCAGACTTAAGAAAATTAAGCAGGAAATAATAAAGGCTAGATTTGAGGTAGTGGATGATAGCTTCATGACTACTATTTTGATTGCTGATTTGACTTCTTCATTGTTGGATTAGGGGGCCCTGACCTAGGTTCAAAGTTAGTTGCGCTAACAAAAAAAACCCTACAATGTTAGCCCTTTCGGCAGCAACCTGCGTAGTGTAGGTCACAGTCTCACCCAAACAGTATTGGGGGATGCAAGAACCAAGTTTCTGCATCTAGAGACTAGTGTGATTTCTTTCAGTGCCTTATATCTACTTCTGTGCATATCTAACCTTCCAATAGGGTTAAGACTGCTAATTCGGCTCTAACTACCTTCAATTCTTCATGGGACTAGTCAATTGCTTAATCAGGCCCTAATAGGATAGGTCTACGACTTTCGCACAACTGAACATGTCTTCTGGGGTTTCTGAGATCTAGATCTACCATCACGCAAACCTATATTCCTTATTTGAAACTAACCCAAAAATAGATATAGATCTTTGCAAATATCATTCAATCATTTTTTTAAGCATAAACATGTTCAATTAAACTGATTCGCGTAGAGAAAACACATTGAATTACAGAAACAACAATGAAAGTGACATAACCATTAAACAGATAGGTGCAAGTATTTTCAACCCACAATCAATCTTTATTAGTCAAAATCTTTCCAGGTTAGACTTCAAATACCCTGCACACTCAGCTACAAGGGTCCATGCACTCAGCTATGGACTCTTCCAAGCCTCCGCGCAGTTAGCTAAGGAGCCTTTCCTTCACTACTGACAAGAACAGACCTTCTTGTCTATAAAAACATTACCACATCATTCATTCATTCATACTTCTATTCTTATCTATCAAGAGAGTTATCTCTAAGACTCACTATGACTCAACTATTTATAGATTTTTCTAATACAATACAAAGGCCCTCGGCTCATGGGTGAGTCTTCAAAACCGCCTATCACTTACCCAAGCAAGGGGATACGGGCCCTCTTACTCTTGACTAGCTACGTGCTTAGTATCCATATTTTGCAGAGACTTTACATCCTTTACAAAATTATTTACAAAAAATGACTAAATTAATCCAATTCTACCCCTAGGGACCCCATCGCAATAGGCCCCCAACACAATGATCATGACTCACCCTCGAGTCACTCAACTAGTTGTTCCACTTTCTGGAAGAGTTCACTTAATGCCTTGGTAAATGTTTGAAGCTCCAAGGTACTCTAAACTACTGCTTGTTGTACCTCTTGGACCAATTTCTTTGTGGTTGGCCCCTCCACTGCAAGTTGCATAGTTCACTGGGTCTACTGCATGGCCTTAAGCTTTTTATGAATATTATGTGAAATTTGGTTGACTTCCTCTGTCCAAGGTGGAAGCCGGTCTCTTAGAAGGGACTACTTTTTCTGTAACTCCTGGATCTACATTTGAATCTACTTGCCTTCCTGCAAGTGTGTGAAGCGCTAGACTGGCGCCAACATCTGCACAGTTGTATTGATTTCATCATATTGTTTTTGCGCTTCCTTGATCTCTATGTTTGACTATTGCATATTAGGGCCCTCCTGCAATGTGTCCCATAGGCCCATTGCCTGATTGAATAGCTGGCCATAACCTTGAACTGCGACATCTAGTTGACCCATGGATTATTTTATAGCTACATCTCTTTTTTCCCAAACTTTTGGTGGTGTGGTTGGTTGAAGTTTGAGCTAGATTTTAGATATCTTCATATGGAACTCAAAAGTGACTCATCCAACCTTATATTTGGCATCACGCACCACAACAACTAATTTCTTGACTTTCGTCTCAGCCTGTGCATCGTCTGGGATATGCAATTCTGGAACTGTTTGACAGGCTTGTTCAATTACTGACTCTAGGTTTGTGCTTCGCACTTGCATTTCCTCTTTCTCCTTTAGCACCTGTGTCTTCTCCTCATACATTTGTGCATTATTGAATTTACATTAAGAGAGGAATGCAAGGGTGCTCTACTCCCTAATCTATAACT